>VBSM01000662.1:12504183-12568940 GCA_008086735.1 Cheirogaleus medius
ACGTAAAAAAAAAAAGAAAAGCAAGAAAGGGCTCCTTCCTTTCTTTTATCTGAGGACTCTATTTTTAAAGCATTTGTATATTCTTTGGCTATTCATCTTTTATTTTTTCCAGAGGGTTCCCTTTTAATATTCCTGGGTGTTGGGAAATGTCCTCTCTTGCTGCTGGGAAAGGCACTTTAGAAGTGAAATATGTACTGCATGTCTACTCATTCGATTATCTTCTTCCCCAAAGTAGTTTAGTGAATTAATGTTGAATCTCTTTTTGTTTCTGCCCATTTTCTTTTAAGTAAGGAAAGTATTATAGCTGCTCAGTTGTTCCCTAAGTTTCTTGCCCAACTTCCCTTTCCCAGAATGATTTGTCCATAAAATAAGAGGGCTGGAGGAAAACTCACTGGAGAGGCTTCCGATTCCTTGGGCAGGCAGTAGGAAGCTGGGTGGATGGCAGGTCTGCTTTGGGAGGCACAGTGGGCTGTTCAAGTCTTCTAAATTGTCCCCTCTCATGGGGTTATAGAGAAAAAATGAAAAGGCCATGAACATGGTATTTTTGGAGGCTTTTTTGAAGACTTAATGGAGTATAGCTAAGAGTATTCTAGAATAGCCTTTTTTGAGACATTATTTTGTCAGAGATTGTTCTTATAATACATTCTGAGAACTGTTTGGGTGGCATCTTTCCCTCAAAAGTTAGGAACAGGTGCAACCAGCTTAGGAAGACTTACGGTTGTAGTCTGCCCCAAGGAACAGGCTCATTTCAAAACAATGACTACCCACTTAGTATCACAGTGTTTGAAAGTCCACCATTAGGAATTATTTTCCTCAAGTCTTGACAATCTCCAGAGGTCTCTTTAAAATAATACATAACTATATACTAGAAGTAGAAATTTTTTAAGACTTTATCAACTATTTATATCAGAAGTATTATCTTAGGGGCCTCAATAATTCAAAAAATGAACCAGGGCCCTGCTGAAATGCAACCTAGTGTAGGCATCTGGAAGTTTGGGAGAACATGAGAAGTAGAAAGAAAGAATCAGTGAAAAATGTCACCTACATCCCGATTTTGCTCAGGTCTGGCCCTGTCAGTATAGTCTGTATTCATGGCAGCTGTTGGGGAAAGCACAGAAGATAAAAACAAACCAATATTTCCAGGAATCTGTCACTTTGCCAGCCTGCCAAGGAGACAGACACTGTTGACGGACTTGACCATAAGCTCTGGTTGGAATGCCTCTCAGGCCACGTCTGGCTCTGTGTGCAGCTGTAGCCGTGGAGGCAGAGGAAGTCTGGTGATTGGAGTGGCAGCCAGCCCAGTGTCCAGACCCCTGCCTCTCACTTTCAGCTGCATCATTTAGTCTCAACGCAAGATTTTAGTACAGTCCCTTCCCTTCTTTGGCCATTAATTTCTCCATCAGCAAATGAGCCATTGATTTTGTGAGCTCTAGGGTGTTAGGGAGAGCAAAAGAACAGAAGGCAATGATATTCCAAATCTGATGTCAAACAAGGGCTGGCAAATTCTGGAATTAGGAGACGATAGCAACAATGTGAAGCTTCTGGTTGGGAGTCCAGAAACTTTCTAGGGAAAGGAAGCCCAGGAGGGAGAGGGAGAGGGAGAGTCTCAAAGAGGCCCTGCACATGTTTGGTGTTCTATTCACTTCTGCATGTGAATTTAAGACCCATTCAAGGTGCTGGATTGAAAATCCTCAAGACCTCTATTTACCCGTAGTTTATGTCTAGCCCACAGAGAAGCCAAGCTACCCTGTCTTTTTGCCTTGTAGGTACTGTTCTAGGAGTGACACGGTTGGAAGCTCATGCCCATTAAACTTCATTGCGGGACTGTGTTGTTCCTCACTAACTCTGCATGCTTCACAATTCCCCAGGCTCAGCCTATGAATGTGGCTGGGGAAGTGATTCTCAAATTAATAGTTAGATTGGTATGCAGAGATGAATAGCTGGCAGAGAGGGAGTTAGCAGTGCAGTTGTTTGTAGGACTCCAATGATCATTCCTCATTAGGAAAGGCCCCACGTGGAGAAGGTTACTGCTTTTGCAAATGGTTGGAGGGGGCAGTTGAACAACATGTGGTTAGGGGCACTGACACCCCTGCACAGATGGAAATTCATATGTAACTTTTGAAGTCCCCCAAATTTAACTACTAATAGGCTACTGTTGACTGGAACCCTGGAAGCCTTACTAATAACATAGAGAGCCAATTAACACATATTTTGTAGATGTATTATATGCTGTATTCCTACGATAAAGTAAGCTAGAGAAAAGAAGATGTTATTAAGAATATCATGAGGAAGAGAAAATATATCTGCTCTTCATAAAGTGGAAGTGGATCATTATGAAATTCTTCATCCTCATCTTCACATCGAGTAGGCTAGGGAGGAGGGAGAAGAGGAGAGATTAGTCTTACACTCTCAGGGGTAGCAAAGGCAGAAGAAAACCCACGTGGAAGTAGACCTGTACAGTTCAGACCTGTGTTGTTCAAGAGCCAAGTGTGTGTGTGTGTGTGTGTGCATGTGTGTACTTTTGCTTCCAATGGGTGATTCTGACTCCCTGGGCAAGTGCTAGGAAGCACGTTCTCTGTGTATTAGTCAGCAACTGAATTGCTTTGGCTCTTTCTTTGGTATTTCACATATTTTATAATCTATATTAAAATAATGGGTTCTGAAACTTGGTGAGACAAGGCTTTTGAAAGGGAGCGCTTTTGGCTGTGTGATGTAAATCTGTTTCTCTTTAGAAGGACAGGGGGCATTTGGACAGGACTTCTAGTATTACAGCCAGGCGTGGTAAAAACTGTGCCCAGAATTAGAAATGAGTGAAGTCAATCACCCAGTACTGGGGCCACCAGAGTCCACTTCTCCACTTGCAAATAGGTCACATTCTAGGAAGAGATGAACATGTTCTGACAGGTCTATTTTGAAGAGCCAAACTTTGTGTTGAAACTTAAATAAAGGGACAGGGAAACCTCTCCTTTCCTAGGATATAGAAATGAAAGAATAAGTCTGCTTAGTGCAATAATTCACCATTTCTTTGTCATGTGAGGGAAGAATCAGAATTACTGCTAAGCTTCCTCTATTTCCATCTGATGAGAATTTTCAGAGGAGAAGAATTTGAATTAATTTTCCCTTCCCAGCGGGTATGGTCCTTCAGTAAAATAACTCACAGTACCAGCATTGGTCTACCCAAGAAGCCCAGAAATGCATTGAACATTTAGCCTGACTCATGTCCTACAAAGCAGAGATGAAGCCAGTGTGCAGAGGAGGTAGAATGGGAAGCCGGAATAAAGACTTGTTTTTCTTTGTGTTGGTTTGGAGAAACAGCAAAGCTCTCTAAGGATAAATGCTATTATTATTGTCACATTTGGTTTTGCAGTTGATGGTGGGAAGATTAATGAGGACTCTGTCTCACCCAGTCCAGTCTACATTCTGTACATCCTACAGGAATCTGCTGCCAGATCCAGAGTGTGCATTCCTTCTCAGCCCACACCCTTTTATTTCAATAAGAATCAATAAAACAGAGTAGGAAAAAAGAGAAATCAGATCCTCTTTTACTATTTAACTGTAAAGAGCTGTTTCTAGAAGGACCACTGGGATTGCTATTTAGTCAATGGTGACACTTCTTGGATAAATGAATTGCAGTATTTTGTTTAACTAAACAACTAAAAAGTTGGGACATTAAGCAAAAAAAGCTTGCACTGGGCAAGAAAGATTATGAGAAACTCTTTCTTGGGTTTTCTACCACATCCTGCCGATTCATGGGTTTTCTGTACTCCCACCCCAATACCACCATCACCTCATCTAGGAAACTCGATACCATGTTAGAGCTGGAAGGGCCCTTTGATAGAACCCAGTTCAACCCTGTCATTTTACAAATTTGCAGACAGAGGGCCAGGATGGTTAAACGACTTGCCTAAGGTCCTAGAGGTCAACAGGGGCAAGTCAAGACCAGAACCCAGGTTATGTGGCCTTGGTCTATTGCTTTCTCCATTACACCATGCTATTTCTTGAAAAGCATGGTGCAGATTCCAGTTTTGACTAAACAAATCTAGATTCTAGAAAAAGTTGTAGTTAGACTTTTCTAAATGCCTGAGAGAGGGTGAGATATTAACTTCAGAAAAGTTCATGAACTGATATCACCCTGATTTTAAGTCTTGGCCAAAGCTCAATTAATTGCTTCTTTGTTATTACATTATAATCTCATTGTTGTAGGAAGTTCTGGAATATCCCATCACACTTTTGTCTTGGCTCAGTTTTCTCACCTCTAATATGAGAATTTGCATTGAATTATCTTTAAGATTATTTTTAAGGTCTATTTTAGTTTTAATAAGCTCTGGTTGCTCTAAGACTGTTGTTAAGTATTTCTTCCTCCTGGCCTCCCATGACAATTAGGATATGGAGTCTTTATCCTATAATCATCCATCAATTCTTACATGGGAGAAACTAGGGTTTCAGAACTGATTCTGATTCTCATTGACTCTGGAACATTGTTGTTGCCTCCTGAAGTTCTTTGCGTCCTCAAGCCCTGGGGGGGACCCTTGGACCAAAGCGTCAGGGCAGCTATAGTCAGAGCAGGAGGGCTTAACTTATTTGTTAAGAACTACCCAGCTTCCCAAATGTGGACCTGGGATGGAAGCTATGCCAGTGTCCCAGTCGTGGCCTCAAGAAACAGACAACTAAAAGAGGTGCCTGACTTGGCTTTCTCCGGGGGTCAGCTCATGACAAGTTTGCAAAGAACGACGTCTGTTTTCTGGTATCAGCCTTCCTAACAAGGTATCAGCCTTGCTCCTAACTAACCACTGAAAGATGTAGGAAGACTTTGGGGATCTGGCCCTAAGTCTACCCTCAGATAAAGATGTTGACTCTTTTCAATGTAAAATTCTCTCAATTTGTTAGTTAGAATTTAAGAGATCCACATATACTAAATTTTATTCAGTTCATGGTGGTAGGGGAAATGATGTTTTTATCCACGTTTTGAGATTGCCACCTTTCCTTGTGTTCTCACTGTAAAGACTTGGAGATGACTTTCTAGAACATCTCTTTTGCCTTTCCAAATTCTATTCATTCATTGAGGTCAAATCAAATCCCATGATAAAATTTTCTCTGAAACAGCCATAAATTTATGATCAGTAACACATGATTTAATTATTTTTCTCTCTTCAGCTATAATGAAAGCTTCATTGGAACAGGCAAAATGTCTTATGCTTTTGATCTACCTTGTGACTTCTGTGTGATAATTTGTAATTAATACAGCAAAACATAATGAGGAAGCAGTGGGACTAGTTTCTGGGGAACATGCAGCCCCAAGACCACATGTGGCCCTCCAGATCCCCAAATGTGGCCCCTTAACCGAGTCTAAACTTCACAGAACAAATCCGTTTATTAAAAGGATTTGTTCTGCAAAATTTGGATTCGGTCAAAAGGCCACACTCAAAGATCCAGAAGGTCACATGTGCTCCAAGGCTGCAGGTTCCCCACCCCTTCTTGGTCTATAGAATTTACTGATGTATCTTTCAGGTTACATATATCCAGATCTTTATGGGGGCTGGGTTTCACTCCTACTGAGCATCATGAACTTTGAAACTTAAAAGCATCACAGATGCTAAGATTCCACCGCAGGCTTACAGAATCAAAATCCCCAGGGGATATAGCACAGGTATTTATATATTTTTTTAACTCTCTGGGCGAGTCTAGTGCACAGCTATGGCTAAGAAAGCCTGCCTCATGGAATATGAGGGCCACTCTTTCATGGAACTGTGCCAACAGAGGCTTCTCCAGTGCAGGCCTCACTCACATCCCCAATCAACAAAGGAAAAACACACATCATCATTGCATGACATTGCTAGGATTGTGCCTGGGTGCTCACAGGCAGGTTCTGTGCAAGAGGAGAATAACTTAGGATTGACATACATTTTGAACAAAGATTCCTCAGTTGAAAACAGTTTTTTAAAACCCTCCGCACAATGACATCAGGAATTAAGATGAGAAGAAAGAGATAGAGGCTCTTAAGAGAAGTGGAAGGGCACAGAGCAAAGCTAGAATCACGAGTGTGTGGCCATCTGCATAGCGCGGTTTCTAAGGACTTAAAATGTCCTCGTGAAAAACTCAACCCTTTGGCTTCAAACTTCATCTTTGTTAAAATGGAAATACCTGTGAATCACATCAGACTAGGTTCATCGTATTCTTACCTGAGAACACACTGTGACGGGTTGGGGAAAGAGCTGGAAACACGGATGGAAGGGAAGTGGGTGCTGCCAAAGGAGGAGACAGACTTGGCCAGGCATCTCGCCACAGTGGCAGCTGGACAAATGCCGCCACTTTGATTTGCTATCATTTAAAAGAAAACTGCTCAAAACTAAGATGAACTATTAGATATGCTATACTTTCCCCCTGCCTGCCCTGCTGAGGAGCTCACCCCAGCCTTTGCTGCTAGCTCCTGCATCAGGATGACAGCAACAGGAAAGCAAGCGCGTCCTCTGGGAGATGGCCTGGTGGTCCAGGCTGGCCCTGAGAGTGAGGGCTCTCAGCTCCAGCCTGAGGATTTTCCTCTGACTCGCTGTGTGGCCTCCAGCCAGTCTCCAAGCAGCTTTAGTTTCCTTGTACATCAAACCAAGATAAATACCTCACTTCCCACCTCTCTGGGGCTTTGTAAGGCTTCACTTCTGCCACTTTCAGTAACATGTGCCCAAAGACCATAAGAAGAAAGCTTTTGAGACGTTTCAAGAAGAATTCTTTTTACTATTAGCATTCTATGGTATTGGCGCGTATGCAGCGTTAGGTAGAGAGGAGAATAAACAAGGAGGTGGCAAACACAGCACCCTCACTCAGAGGAGCAGTGTTTGTAGTGGAAGAGAAGCACAAAAGGAGGCTTGGGGTTGGGGTGCAAGGCAGAGAAGTCTACAATTGGTACCAGATGCCATCATAAGCTAATGATCTGACAAACTTTGTCCTCATAAAACAAATTCCTTAAAAAGGAAGCAAATGGAAATATAAGCTAGTGAAAGAATTTGTAGCAGCTGCCCTAAAACCATTTCTCACTTCATAAACAGGTCTGGGTTTGGTCTTTTTTTTTTTTTTGGTCTTGGTCTTATTTCATGCCACTTTCCCTCTTGCGTGCTCCCCGGTCTCACTCCCCCACCCTTGCTGCCAGAGCTGCACGGACCCCTCCAGTGGCAGTCACAGCAGTGGTCGCTCATGGGACCCCACCTTGATGGAGGGAGGTTCATTCAGAGTATTTATTTTGTGTCTTGGTCTCAGCACCTAGTCGTCCTCAATGGCAAAGTCACTCAAAAACAGCACGTGCTCTTCCACATTAATTTCTTTGCAATAAACTGACATGAACCAGAATGATCACGACTCTCTGTCTTCCAGTACTTCCTGGCCAGCTTGCTGAAGACCAGGGTATGTTTGGGACATCAGGGCATGTAGCATCTATGGAGCTTGGAGTTCTAGAGCGTTACTGATGAGGCATTCTGATCTCATCCTATAAAGGATGGTCAGGTTTCAGCTCCCATCTCCAGATATATTGAATAAATACCCAGAAGCAAAGATTTATTTTCTATATTGCATAACCAATTATCGGGATTGGATTTGGGGAATCTATGCTGACTCATTAACAGCCCCAACTTATCTATTTCTCCCTTCATCAGGCCCCATGATGGATACAGCATCGTCACAGGGAATAACCAGGGATTAAAGGAGTAAACAGGTTTCCTTCACACCACTCACCTCTAATCCCTCCAGCTCATTCCGAACAGGTGTAGATAAAATAAATGACAACATCACTGGCATATGATTTCAATCCCAGAAGGTCAAGGGCAGCAACTTTAGCATATTCCTTTCAAATCTGCCATTGTAGGGCTAGTGCTTTTTAAATCAACTCTCAATTATTTCAAGGCAGTATGTGCATATTCAATAACATTTTATTTTCCACTTATATTGTTGCCCAGGTCTTTGATAAAGTCATTGACCACTAACATAATTCAAGGGCAAACAGAGCACATTAATGGTGACAAGATCCACAATAGTTATTTTGGCTTAATTAGCACCACTGACAATAACATCAAGAACAAGAAAATATCTTATTAGTCTCCCACACTAGACTATCATTCCCTAAAGGCACTATTCTCATTAAACTGCCAGTACTCAGACCAATGCCTTGCAAACAGTAATTGCTCAGTAAATGTTTATTAATGAATGAGTGGGCAAGATGGTTGAATCATTGTTTGATAATGATATTTTTGTATTTTAGGTCCCCATCTGTCACTATAAAATTTAACAAATTTCCCATTTTGATAGCCTCTGACTTACTTTTCTGTCTAAAACATAAAGTTAATTCAGAAAACTTTGATTGTGTCTACTACAGCAAGGTGTAAAATGAATATAAAATATATAATAGTCAGTATTTCTCTTCAAGAAGCCATAATCTAATGGGGATATTCAGCATTTAGGAGACACCAATACCAATTACCTGTGGACAAAAGAATGAATAAATAATTAATGAATTAAAAAACAAGAAAATGCATACATGACTATAATACAGGATTGAGTAAAAGAAATGTTAGAAAATGTTAGAATGGAGTTGTTTTTTAAATTTCACTAGAAGGTTCAAAGGAGGAAAATATCTGAAGGGGCTTCTTGGATAAGGAAGGTGTCTTAGTCCATTTTGTGTTACTATAAAAGAATACCTGAGACTAAGTAATTTATATAGAAAGGGGATTTAGTTAGCTCCTAGTTTTCCAGGCTGAGAAGTACAAGAAGCCTGGCATGGGCATCTGCTTAGCTTCAAGCAGGCACATGCAAAGGGGCAAAACCCAAGAGAGTCCTGGCTTTATACCAACCCACTCTTGTCGGAACTGATCCATTTCAGCCAGGACTAATCCAGTCTCATGAGAGTGAGGCCTAACTTTCTACTGCAAGAACAGTACCAAGCACTCATAAGGGATCCACTTCAGGACCCAAACACCACCTTACTGGGGATCAAATTTCAACTTGAGTTCCGATGCAGACAGCCCATCCCAAAATGCAGACAGCATCCTAAACTGGCCCCCAAAAACTTATGTCTTTCTCTTATACAAAATACAATCATTCTATCCCAGTAAGCCTAAAAGTCTTAACTTGTTCCAGCACCAACTTAAAAGTCCAAAGTGCAAAGTCTCATCTGAGACTCAAAGCAAGCTATTTCCATCTATGACTCTGTAAGATAAAAAACAAGTTATTTACTTCCAAGATAAAATGGTACAACAAACCCTGGGTAAGCATTTCCATTCCAAAAGGGAAAAATTGTCCAGGAGAGAGGAATGACAGGCCCCAAACAAGTCTGAAACCCAGAAGTGCAGACATTAAATCTTAAAGCTCTAAAATTCTTCACTTTATGTGCCACCTCCAGGCCACAATAGGGGGTTTGTCTTCTCCCCCAAAAGAAACTCACCTCATGGCTTTTCTAGGCATAGCCCAGGTGGCTGCTGTCACGGGTTGGAGTTGACTGCTTGCAGCTTTTTTCCACGCTGAGATTGCATGCTGCCAATGGCTGTACAGTTCTGGTGTCCTGGAAGCAGCCCCTGCCGTTGTGGCTCCACAGGCATTGCCCTGGTAGGGACTGTCTGTGGTGGTCCTGCCCTTGCAGCAGGTTTCTGCCTGGGCTCCCAGGCTTTTGGATGCATCCTCTGAAATCTAGGTGGAAGGTGCTAGGCCTGTAGGGCTCTTGCATTCTGCGCACCTACAGACTTAACTCCATGTGAACATGGACATGTCCAAGGCTTACTGCTTGTACTCTCTGGAGCCACAGCACGAGCCACACCTGCAGCCACTTGAGTCATGGCTGCTGGAGCAGCAGGTGGGGAGCAGCCTTCTGAGGCACCACAGGGCAGCGGTGCCCTGGACCAGTCCCCTGAAATCATTCCATCCTCCTAGGCCTCTAGACCTGTGATGGGAAGGGCAACCTCAAAGATTTCTGAAATGCCTTCAGGGCCTTTCCCCCATTGTCATGAGGAATAGCTGGCTCCATTCCATCAGTACTAATCTGTTTAGCAACAGGTCACTCAGCCACAACCTTGAGTTCTCTTGAAAATGCTCTTTCATTTTCTACCATATGGACAGGCTGTGGATTTTCAAAACCTTTCCAATCTGCTTTTCTTTTCTATGACAACTTGCTGAAAACAGTTAGAAGTAATCACACAGCAATCTGAGTGCTTTGCTGCTTAGAAATTTCTTTTGCCAGGAATGCTATTCTGTCACTGTTAAGTTTGGCCTTCCATGCAGCCCTAGGGCAACAAAGGTTTTGCTAGGGTGTAAGTCACAAGGGTGACTTTTGCTCCAGATTCCAATACCTTGTTCCTGATTTCCATCTGAGACTTTGTCAGAATGGCCTTTGCTGTCCATGTATCTATCATCATTTTGGTCAGGACCACTTAACCAATCTCCAAGAGGTTCCAAACTTTTCCTATCTTTTTATCTTCCTCTGAGCCCTCACCAGAATCACCCTTGATGATCTGTTCACAGCAATATAGTCTTTTTCTAGCTTGTTCCTCCAAACTCTTCTAACCTTTCCCCATTATCCAGTTCCAAAGCCACTTCCACATTTTTGGGTGTCTTTATAGCAACACCCCATTCCTCAGTACCAATATTCTGTCTTAGTCTGTTTTGGGTTGCTATATAATACCCGAGGCTGAGTAATTTAGAAAGAAAAGAGGTTTAGTTAGCTTCTGGTTCTGCAGGCTGGGAAGTACAAGATGCACAGAATGAGCATCTGCTTGGCTTCTGGTGAAGACTTTCCTGCTGTGTCATGCCATGGCAGAAGGTCAAAAAGAAAGCAGGCACATGCAAAGGGGCAAATCCCAAGGGGCATGATCACTTTATAACAACCCACACTCATGGGAATGAATCCATTTCAGTGAGAACGAATTCAGTCACTCTTTGCCATGAGAACAGCACCCATGAGGGGTCCCTCTGCTCACATGACCCAAACCCCTTCCACTAGGCCCCACCTCCATCACCACCACATTGGGAATCAAATTTCAGCATGAGTTTTGGTGTGGACAAACCATATCCAAACCATAGCAGAAGGCCTTTAAAATTTCTCAAACTGAGTAAAGGTACAAAAGTGGGAGAACCACCAGCAGGGTGGCTAACAGCAAACAGACCATGAGGGCTGGACCTGGGCCATTTGCAGTGAAGCAGTAGAGGGAACTCGGCTGGGAACAATAATAGTCCTGAGACGGGTACCATTACCATCCCCATCTTTCAGGAATGGGAGCTGAAACACTGGGGAATGAATCAATCAGTACAGATCACACAGGGAGTAAATGATGGAGCCGAGATCAAACAGCCTGGGGCCAATGCCCTAATTTTTAACCTCTATGGCTCTGCCATGGCAAGACGGTAACACTCTTTTTGCTCCATTGCACCCTTGCTGCTGCTATGGTCTAGGGTGTCTCCCTGACCCCTGGGGAGTTTATGTGTCTTTCCTGTTCCTGATTTCTTGGCCCTAGTAATCCAGGAAGCAGTTCTCTGCTGAGAGGATGTCTCTGGAAGCACCTGACACAATGTCAGCTCAATTTGTGATTAGCCTGTGCTGATATTCAGTACTGGTATGGCTGTACCAGTTGTCAAAATATTTCCATATCAATCAATAAATGGACATTGCCTTTTTGCCATCTCAGATACCCAGGCCATTCAGACATGAACTACTGGGCCCTCCCTGTGGTCAGCATTCAAAAGGCTGGTGCCTGACGCAAGCAGGGGGCTCCAGGATTCACTCCTGAGCTTCTTCCTGGATTCGTTCTGACTGTTTGGGACCCAGCAGTACTAATTGTTAAACCCTTCAAGTATCATCTCTGATCTGCTATTTCTAAGATCATCCAGAACTCTTGGGATCCACCGTGCACCTGGTCCCATCATCATTTGACCCTCCTGGAAGAAAGAGCCACAGGAAGCCAGTTAGTTGTTACTTGTTAGCTATTATTGTTTATGTTTATTGTGCCACATGGTTCCTGGTGTACAGAAAAAGGTGGTGAGTTAAATGCAGGCTTTGGAGAAAAATCATTCGTTCTAGTTTGGGGACACTTCCCAGAGGGAGCTGCCAAGTCATCGCTGCTGCCTATTGGATCCAAGCCGGTCCTAAGATGCTTCTGTTTCTGTCATCCCAGCTGTGTCCATCGGCCATGTGGGGAGCAGGGCAGCTGTGTGCCATTGCTGCTTGATCATGCTGCTGTGGCGAACTGTACCTCTAGTGGCCCAGGTCACATGAAGTGTGCTATCACCTGTCAAAGGGGATGTGCCCTTCAGACCAGCAGTGGGCAGTTCCTCAGGCCCGTGCAGGTGAGTTGAAAGCACCTGGTCATGCTCCTGTGACCACGCTCCTGGGGAGGGAAGCTGTCTGTCCTCTTCTGCCTGGCCCAGTAGGGGAAGGGCAGGTGTTTTAAAATCATTTGAAAGGAAAACATGAGGGCTCTGACAAGCAGAGAAGCATGGCTTAATAGAAATGCTAGGTATATAAAAGCATGTGCAATGCTGGTCAAATAGTGTGTTTCTCTCCAGGTGGGCAGTAAGTGGCAATGCTTATTCTGTTCTTCTCCCTTGTTTTTGTCTTCCTGTCAGAAATTATGTTCCCTACTTTTGCCTTCAAGATAAGAATGCCACAGTCTAGACTTGTCCGTAATTTACAGGCAAGATAGGTTGCAATCAACTTGCCCGAGGTTCATTGTGTGCCCCCTTCCCCCAACCTTCCTTACGAGAAGGCTGGAGAAATAGAACCAAATTTGCTCCCTCAAAGTGCTAAATCTGTTACTGAGGCAGAAATTCTGTCATGATTCTAGCTTTGGCAAAAGTTTCCAAATTTCTTCAGGCTCCATTCCAAATTTCTATAGCATCATTTTCAGAATTTCAAGGTAATTTAGAGTAGTAGAATATGTTGGTTAAGAGGAATATGGCTTGGGAGACAGATCTGAATGAAATTTTGGCTTCCTTATGTATTAGGTGTGTAAAGTTGGGTAAAGACAAGCAAAACTAACCTCTTTAAGCTTGTTTTCACATTTGTAAATAATTAGAAGGCCTTATTTCATTGAGTTATTATGCTCTCTGATTAGAAATAATTTAAATGCCTCTAGCAATATGATAGGCACATAGCATTCTGTTAAGCTGTCATTATTATGAACAGCATAATGTATGCTCAACTAAGAATTTTGTTTTCCATCTTTCCTTAAGAGAGTTGACAATACTGCATAGAGGAATTTTAAACATGAAATTAGCAGTTAGGAAACATGACCATATTATGATATAGAGAAAGGATGTACCAGGAAAAGGATAACAGTACTTGCTGAGAGAACCAGAAAGATGTATGATGAAGAAAGAGTGGACACATAATTGTTTACCAGATATCAATGGTTTGGAACCCTGGGATTTTTTTCATTTTGTGCCAATTGATTACTTAACATCTTGTAAATCTGTGAGAGAATTTCACTTTCTTAGAGATGGTCAGAATTTAAAGACACGATCTTTGGTTTCCAATGGGCTAGGTTCTGCCTAGAAAGAAACAACTTTAATATACTTTGAGGCACGAACTTCTTGGTCTGTGATTCTTTAGTTAGGAAGGCAGAGCTATTATAATTTGTTCTTTATCTATCTCAACTCAGAAAAAGATATGCCCACCCCAGAAAAGAGATAGAAAGAATGAAAAAAAATGCAGGGACCAAATACAGTGATGTGATAGGTGAAGAAGGGGACAGAAGAAAAGACAATGTTTATAATGCATTAAAATCAGGAGCAAATTCAAGACAAAACAGACAACAGCTAACAAAGTCAGGAGAAAAACCAGGCAATATATGAAGAGTTTGAGAGATATTCTTTCAATGATAGTGGCTTGTTGTGGTTTGAATGAGACTTCCAGCCTGTAAGAGTGTGAGGAGCAGAATCTCAGTTGGGAGGAGGAAAGCGGGAGCTCACCCTTTGCCAACCATATGGTGGAGTCAGTGACAGAGTTCCTCAGCTGACCAAATGCTCCTGTCACCCGAGGCTGGCCCCATGAAGGAAATTATACAATCCGAGCTCATGATCACAAGACAGTGGGGATATTTGCTTTTTGTTGACATAAGAACTGAAACTAAACAGAAAAATGTGTCTAGCTTTGAATTGGGTCCTTCTGGCAGGCCACAGGGAAACACTGGGAAGCAGGCAGGAACAGGTAGCCAGGACTCAGTTTCAGGCGTGACAGGTGCCCTCAGCAGCCATTGTACCTGTGGCTTTGGTGCCTCTGCAGTCTCCTGGCAGGACAGCTGGCTCAGCCATAGACATGCCTCTCTCTGTCTTTGACCTTTGGGAGTCCAGGGGCTAGAATTATGGCTGCACTTTTCCCAAACAAGCCATGAGCTCCCAGTCTCTAGGTCCTGCTCATTTGGTTCCCCCTCCCTAGAAACATTCTGCTCTCACCTGCCCCTGTGCTGCTGGGAAGTCCTGGTCATCTTTCAAAGGCCAGTTCCCGTGTTGCTTACTCTGTGAAATCTCCCCTAAATGCTCTCCCTGTCTGCCCAAGGATGGCAGTCCCTCCTCCAGCTCCCAGGGTGCTGTTGTACCATCACAAAACCGCAGTTAGCATATAATATGGCTTTATTTTTGCGTATTTACATCTTCTTTCTTCCTGATCCCAGTTTTCTACTGCTTTTATTTTATTGTTTGCATTCTCTCCAATCATTGTAGAAGGGGATAGGATAGGATTAACAGATAAAAATGCAACTCTAGCATTTTCTTTCTTTACTTTCTTTCCTGCCTTCCCCCCTCCTTTTCTCCTTTCCTTTCTTCCTCCCTCAGACGTTTTCAGAGCCACTGTTTCAACAGGCAGTTTGCTCTCTTGGTATATTTTTAGCTTCTTCAGGGCATCTTGTTTAGTACAGCGGCTCAGTAAGCATCTCTTCGCGTGATTAGTAGCCATGTGTTCCAGGGCTACCCTACTGAAATGACAGGCCCCAGGAAGCACCTGGAATCTCTCCCATTCAACCACAACGTTTGCAAGGTGCATCGTATGCATTAATTCTCAGCTATTCTTACTATGCACCATTCTTGGTGGAGCTAGTTATTTTCACTATCATTGTCAGTTGGCTTATTAATAAGGATGCCAGCAGGAAGCAGATGGTGTGCTCGAAAGTAGGTAATTGGAGAAAATTTAATAAAGGGACTACTCGTAAAGGTGTGGGCAGGATACAGGGAAATCACAAGGGGATGAAGCAGTATCCTAGGGTGAAGAGGCTCTGTGATCTTCACCAGGCCTGTAAGGCTGACTAGCAGCAGCAGCACTGCAGTCAGAAGGAGCAGACGCTGGATGGAGTGGACTCCCAAAGGGCACAGCTCACCTGCAGCGCCCCCAGGAGGGAGTAAGAAGAATCGACATCCCGGCCTCCCTCTTGTCTGTCCCTCTGGTCTGCCGCTGGGTCCCAGGGGCTGAACCCAAGCACCCTTGAGCATCATGGAGCGAGGAGGGTGGAGAATAGATCAGGAGGAATGAGTGGAGGGCAGCCAGCAGAACTGGCCTGGAGGAGTCTCGCCCCTTGACTCCCTTCCACTAACAGGCTTCTGTCATCGGCATCGGGCCTGAGTATTGTGAGACTGTGTATTCAAACAATGAGGCATGAAGAGGGACAAAGGCAAAGTAATTGTACCTGTTTCGAATGTTTAGGCAAATGATTACCAAGACTCTTCCAAAGCCTGGAAACGATTCTGATAAGCCTTTTTATGTGACCTTGACAGAGGCAAATTCTCTGTTTCTAGAAGGAAATTCTGCTCACATGTTCTTCTGGGCACTGGGACCGGGACGTGAGCTGCATGCCCCTGGACTGCGGCGTTCCTGATCCGTCTCTGGTGAACTATGCAACCTTCTCCTGCTCGGAGGGAACTGACTTTCTGAAACGCTGCTCAATCTCTTGTGTCCCACCAGCCAAGCTGCAAGGTATTGTCTGGCCAGCTAGGAGTTGCAGTCCCTTAATCTCTGGGATACTTTGGGGCACTTTGGGGCTCTTTTCTTCCCTCCAACACCCTTCCTATTCATTCCACTGTGTCACCATCTTCTAATAACACCAACGTCCAACTTCCTGGAAGGATGCACTGACTCGAGATCTCATTAATGGAAGAATCTCTGACTTCCCTCTGTTGTTGTCCGATTGTGTGTACCCCAAAGTTAAGGCAACTAGAATGGTTGTCCTAATAATATGAATAGTCAAGATATCATGCACATTTTAAAATTTAACATTTACAACCATCCTGAGTTATGCATGTTTAGCTCTACTGATAGATGAGAACACAGTTACATAATTTGTTCCTGGCTATAGAGCTGGTGATAGCTGAAGATGGGGTGGGACCTGCTCTAACTGAGCCCCACAGCTTTCACTTTGCCTCACCAGGCTGCTCAGCCTTTGGCGTGCCCAAGAGTTTCTCGGGAGGCTTGCTGTAAATGCCGATTCCGGAGCCTGACCCTGGGAGGTTCTGGTGTAGGAGGTCTGGGGTGGGCTAGTGATGCTATGGTGAATAGTCCATGGATTGCACTTGGAGAAACCACGAATTATACTGAGGCATACGTGTGGCATTTCAGTACAGAACTCTCCATCCAACTACCTGGGTTCAAATCCTGACTCTGCCCCTTACTAGCTGAGGCAAGTTACTGAACCCCAATTTCTTCATCTGTACAAAAGGGGATACTAATAGGATCTGCTTCATAGGGCTGTTTGAGGTTTAATGTTTACACGAGTTAATACCTGTAAAATGCTTAGAACAGTGCCTGGCATATAATAAGTGCTATAAAAGTGTCATCTATTATTATTTTAATGCTTTCCATGATACTGTCACTGCTATATTTTTATTATTTGCAGGCAAGAGGAGAAGTAATGATTTGGTTGGTAGCCCTTCTTTCATTCAGTTCAAGGAAGATCTATCTGGCCTCTGTTTTGTATAAGAGACCATATTGGATGCTCTATAGGTAAAAAAAAGACACTGGATGAATATCTGGTGTGAGATTTTTGAGATGCTGCTCAAGAAAGACTAACATGACTTTTGGAGAATCCCAAGATGTGACAGATTTTCATTCTTTCTGCTGTTATTGTCTTTCTGAACTGTGTTCTGAGCATCCTGTGCTTCTCTTTCCTGGAGTCAGGACTGAGCCCGTGGCTGACCTGTCTGGAGGATGGACTGTGGTCTCTCCCTGACGTCTACTGCAAGTTGGAGTGTGATGTTCCCCCTGTCATTTCAAACGCCAACTTGCTCCTGCCTCACTGCCTGCGGGGCAGCCACGACGTGGGCACCGTCTGCAGATACGAATGCAAACCGGGATACTATGTGGTGGAAAGCGCAGAGAGTAAAGTCAGGAAGTAAGTCAGATTGCCCCAGCCTTCGCAGTCCTGTCTGCTCGCTGCTTGTTGTGTCTGTCTGTCTGTCTGTGTGACCCTCTTCACCTGCACAGACACACTCTCCAGTGGTGACAGGCAGGTCACCTGCCTTGCTTCCTATAAACATGTCCTCTCCCATAGGAGATTCCACAGTCTCACCTGGGTGCTTTTTGTTGTTGTTTGTTTAATTTTTTTTTATTTCAGCATATTATGGGGATACACATGTTTAGGTTACATACGTTGCCTTTGCCCCACCCGAGTCAGAGCTTCAAGTGTCCATCCCCCAGACGGTGTGCCCCGCATCACCTGGGTGCTTTTTAAAAGAATTTCTGCTTTAATTATCACTTTCCTTGACAGCAAGTATTAGGAGTCTCTCAAGCGTTCCACGTGTCACCTGAACCCAGCTCTGTGCTGGCACCTTCTCAAGAGTGCAGCACACAGCCGCAGGCTCTGGGAGAGACTGCCTGGCCTGGTCCCAGAGCAGACACTTATAGCTGTGTGATATTGGGGAGGTTTCTTTCTCTGCTCAGTTTTCTCATCTGTAAATTGGGGATTATAATACTGATATCTACCTAATAGGGCTGATGTAGGGACTAAATGGATTAATATGAATAAAACATAAACCTCAGTAAATTTGTTCTCAAACATAAAATGTAACATATTTTGGTTATTATTATTGTTATTGTAGTCTTTCTGCTTTCTCCTTCCTGACCTTTATGTATGGGTACTCCTAAACCCATAGCCAGGAGCACCTTCTTTTTGAAGTTATGTGGGATTAGAAAGAACAAAAGTTTTAGAGCATAATTTAAGAGGAGGGGCTTTCAGAGAGTCAGCCTGTGTTCAAATCCCCATCCTCTCTTTATCAGCTGGCAAGTTACTTAACTCTTTGGGTCTGGGTCTCCTTCCTTGCAAATTGAGGATGATGCCCACAGCAGAGGGTTGAGCTGAAGATTAAATGAGGTAGTATCTTTCCAGCCCAATGCCCAGCTTGTGCCAATTACTGATAAATGGTTTCAGAAAAAGACACTTTCTGAATAAACAAACAAAAAGCTTTCATAAAAAGAAACTCCTTTCATTTAGTGAATAGTAGCTATTCTGTCCCTACCATAAATTAGGTAGGTACAGAAGCAAATCATATCCATTTCTTATGCAGGGCTTAGTTCAAATCCTGACCATAGGTATTCTTTTATTCTTTTTTCTTTATTTTCTTTCAGAATATTATGAGGGTACAAACATTTTGGTTACATGGATTGCTTTTGTACAGTTTGAGTCAATGTTATAAGTGTGCCCATCCCCCAGATAGTGTGCATTGTACCTGTTAGGTGTGAATTTACCCATCCCCCACATCCCCCTCCCATCTGCTTGATTTCCAATAAATGTTATTTCCATAGGTGCACATGAGTGTTGATCAATTAGTTCCAATTTAATGGTGAGTACATAAGGTGTTTGTTTTTCCATTCTTGTGATACTTCACTTAAAAGAATGGTCTCCAGTTCCACCCAGGTTAATACAAGAGGTAGTTCACCATTTTTTATGTGTCTGAGTAGTACTCTATGGTATACATATACCACATTTTATTAATCCACTCATGCATTGATTGGCACTTGGGTTGTTTCCACATCTTTGCAACTGTGAATTGTTCTGCTATAAACATTCAAGTGCAGGTGTCTTTTTTTATAAAACTCCTTTTTTTCCTTTGGATAAATACCTAGTAATGGGATTGCTGGATCAAATGGTAGGTCTACTTTTAGCTCTTTGAGTTATTGCCATACTCCTTTCCACAGAGGTTATACTAGTTTGCAGTCCCACCAACAGTGTATGAGTGTTCCTATCTCTCCATTTCCACACGAGCATTTGTTGTTTGGGGACTTTTTGATAAAAGCCATTCTCACTGGAGTTAAGTGATATCTCATTGTGGTTTTGATTTGCATTTCTCTGATGATTAGAGATATTGAGCATTATTTCATGTTTATTAGCCATTAGTCTATCTTTTTTTGAAAAGTTTTTGTTCATGTCTTTTGCCCACTTTTTAATGGTGTTATTTGATTTTTTTTTCTTGCTGATTTGTTTGAGTTCTTTATAGAGTCTATTTATCAGCCCTTTATCAGATGTACAGCATGCAATTATTTTCTCCCATTCTGTGGGTTGTCTATTTGCTCTAATGATTTTTTCCTTGGCTGTGCAGAAGCCTTTTAATTTGATCAGGTCTTCTTTAATATTTTGTTTTGAACTAATAAAATCCCAGCCAGGGCATTACCAATGATGCCAGGAAATACAACCTTTGCTTATAAGCTGGAGTTCTCTAAAGGAACAGAAAAAAAAATCAGGAAACTTCTTATCTGGTATCACCCTTCCTCTAGTCAATCCCCAGCCATGTCAATATGGGCCAGTAGAGCCATGGCCTTGCCCTGGGCCTTCCATTCCAGAAAAAGCCCAGGCTCATTCGGGGGAGAGGGAGAGCAAGCCCATTCCCTGTCCTGCCTTCTCAGAACATGAGTAATATCAATGAAAATTTCATGAGAGGCAACATTCTCTGGTTCAGTGGACTGTAGCAGGTGTAGTGAACAGTTTTTGACAACTGAGAGCACATTTGCATGTGATTTCCATAGGATCTAGATCCCATTTGCATAGGCATGCAGTGACAGGCAGTAAGTGCCCAGGGAATCTTCGAGTGAGAATGTTAATGTGATGAGCCTGAAGGCTGCTGTTTCCTTGCTCTTTTGCTCTGTCTTCTTACCTTCCTTCTCATATAACAGCAACCACCGCAGATATCTGCAGAACAGTGCCATGAAGAAAAATTGAAGGGGGAAGAAATATCTCAGGACCAGGAGAAATTAAGGGGAAAGGGATCGCCGCCAACTCTCTGGGCCTATAACTGAGCTTTACCTTGAGAAAAATGAGGTGTCCACCCAGAACTCTGGGGTCTCTGCCTTAGCCCTGCGTGCCTTCCCCTGGGCAGGGGCACTTGAGGGCCATTTGTAGACAAAGCTTTCCTGGCTGAGAAACTGGACGCTTGCATCACAATGTGAGCATCAGTTTTGGCTTAAACATTTACATTCGCAAGCACCGTGCTGAGGAGAGATTAAATTATTTACCACACTGTGTAAACTGATTAAATCTTAGTTTACACCTGTTTACATAGCAGGCAGCGGATTGGTAATCAGAAGTTTGCAAGTTGGACGTAAATCACTATCACTTGCTTCTTGTGTTTACTCAACGAACTATGTCAGCCTTGTTCCTTGCATGTGGAAAAAGCCCAGTGTCGTACAAATGGGGCCCTCAAATTCTTTCTAGGACAAGTTGGCACGAAGAGAAGAAACTGAGAAAGCAAGCAGAGAAATCAATCCAGAGATGGTGGGCACATGCTAATTTTATGTCATTTTACAGTATAGTAAAAAAAAAAGGCACTTAATGACTTAATGGTTATATTTGCAACTTGTTTGCATGACCCTGAGAAATACACTCAATATACATGTGTATCAGTTTTTGCATCTGCCATAAGGGGAGTAGTGATTATTTCTATCCAACAGTGTTGTTTGGAGGCTGAAAGTTGGGTAATGTAGTGAAAACATTTTCTAAATTATGAAGTTTAATGCATATATGCTAAGCTAGATATTATTTTTCATTCATTTATTTTTAAAAGAAGAAAACAATTACCAAAGTATTAATAGCTAAATACATTCCCTTCCTGCTTCTTCTCAATTCTAATGTTTCAAGAGTAAAGAAGATACGTGCTGGGCCTGACTTCCTCGGAGACCTCTGCTCCAGCTCTGTCCCCTGCCACCTAGGGGGGCAGTGATGGCCCACCTGCGTAGTCTGAGCCAGTCTCTGAAGTATGAATAAAGACAGGCATATGAATAAGATCTTGGCAGTGAAACCTCAAATTTCTCAGCCTCAGTTTTCTCATCTGTAAAGTGGGGATGATAATACTAATATCACTGGCCACACCCTCCCTCCTGAATCTCTTCTTCTTTGATTGTGTGCTATGTCACTCCATGTTCCTTCTTTCTCTCTGTGTCTTCCCAGTTTCCTTCCCTAGATTTTTGTCCTCTGATCATTTCTTTAATGTTGATGTTTTTCTGAGTTCCCTTTTCCAACTTGTCAGAGATGAAGCTAATTTATCCCATGGCCTCAGCTTCTAATCACAGACTGTAGGAAGGGCTCCTCCCCTGGACTACCACTGCACGTGGAACTTCCCTGCCGATATCACTTCTCCCACTGATCACAAATGATCTGATTCCTCGCCTGTATTCTCCTACAGACCATGAATACTTTTGTTTAGCGACATGTACCCAATGGCTAGTATATTTACTGGTAGATGCTCAATAAATATTTTCTGAATGGATGAAGGCATTGCATTTATAAGAAAATTCATAATGCAATTTGCTGTTAAAATGGTGAAGGAAAGAGAAGGTTTTTCTTAAGATGGGGTAGAGGTCTTGGACCCCTCACCGAGCTCACTGGAACAATGCCTCTCATACTGGGCTCCACAGTAGAATCACTCAGGGCGATTTTAAAAACCCTAATGTCCAGGTCACACTTCAAATCAATTACATCAGAATCTCTGGGGGCAGGACCCAGGCATCAGTATTTTGCAAAGCTCCCCAAGTCGCCACAGAGTGCAGCTAAGGCCAAGAAGCACTGGTCTAGGGGAACCTTTGTTCCTGTTAGAGTAATATCAGTCATGAGATTTTGACTTTCCTAAAATGTCCAGAGTAAAGCTTGTCTCTTTTCAAAATTAGTGTAGCAGCACTTTTGCGTGGCAGATTTTTATATGTCTCTTTGAGGCTAATTACTTTTGAAGGAAATAGAGAAAATACAGACAGAATTAAAACTCCAAAGAGCCTGTAAGGTTTATGTAGTTTCTGGAGTTCTTTTCTCTTCCCATTGTACGATGCACACAAACTCTCCTGTAAGCTCTTTTCTTTTTCTCCCATGCGATTTACTTCCACATACATATCGCCATTAATCACTCCTTGTTGTTTCACTAACCTGATATCAGAAGCAAAAATAAATGTGTTTGACTTGTTTTTTATCAAAAAAACCCATATTCTGTTCTCCCTTATCTCGCACTTCCACGGTTGCTTTTTCTCATTACGTTATCTGTATGCGTGAAGGTTAGGCTAACCCCATTAGCGCCCATAATTAATTTAACTTCTAAATGATTCCAACCTTCTAACTTTACTTAGACAATCTCTCCTTCTACAAGTCATCCATCAAGACACCATCTGTCAGGTGCCGTAGCAGTCAGAGGGCAATTGTAAGCAGCCATCCTTTCTGAGGGCTGCCATGGTATCGACTTTTCCACAGCACGTGCACACATCTACTTCAGTCCTGTGAACACAAAAGAAGGTCGGCACAGCAATAATTAGGCCTCACATTATAGCCATTTATTGTTTAACGAATGTCTGTTTAGTGAAGGCCGTCGGTGGAGCCCTGTCCGATCTGAATCGGGGGAAGAGCCTGGGATGGGCTGGAGCCAGACACGCACGCCTGGCCTTTGCTACACACACAGAAGGAGTGCTCGGTGTGGCAGAGAGTTAAAAAGCATAAAGCCTGGACTCTGATCTGTTGGGCTGATGAGGATGATGGTGATAATGACTCATCACTATGTAGTATGTGTGCTGTTCTTTGCATACGTTACCCCATTTATTTCTCATAACAATGATACATTTTATTATTAACAATAGTATGATAGATTATGATATAATAATATGCAGCTTGATATAGTATAGTAATTGTAACACATTTTAGTATTTTATTATTCTTCCTGTTACAGACAAGGAAACTGAGACTAAGAGTGTAGCCAAGTATTGCTCCTTCTCACGGTCACTCAGCCAGTAGATGCTGAAGTGGGGGTTAAAACCATTCTGACTCCAAAGCCTGTGCTTTTGGCTAACGAGGCCTTTTATCTTGAAGAAATCACTCCATTTCTCTTGGACTCCTTTTCCACATTTGTAAAATAAAGGGAAATCTTGAGTGATTTCCAGCTCTAAAAGTGTGTATTTTATTTTTAGTGAGAAGAGCCAGCACTTTGGTATAGCACCATTGAGAGAAATGATACGTACATAACAATCTATTATCACCAGAAACAAGAAGCAATGATATATTCTAAACACAAATACTACACAGGCTTGAACTCAGTAGACCAGACTTAGGGTTATCTTAGGATAATGCTTGGAGAACTTCTGGTCAGAATGGACAGCCAAGGTTTTACCTCTTCTCCTTAATGGGTTTTAGTATGTCGTTCCCCATTCATACTCAAGGGGACTAGGTTTAGGTGAAGATAAAATATTGAGAAAACTTTTAGGATTTCTATAATTGAGTTTAAAAATTAAGCACTTCCCTAAAACTTCTAAAGAATACAATTTAGTTGAACAGCTAAGAAGGGTTTCCTTTGTCTAAGATTTATCTCCTGGCTTAGTGATTAACTGTACAGGAGGCTCCAGGGTTAGTGAGATCTAAATTTGAATCCCAACTCTGCTATTTATTAGCTCTTTGACCTTGAGGAAGTTACTGATCGGTACCAAACACCACTGTTCTTGTTTACAAAATGGAGATAATCGGAGTACTTACAGGATCTTATGAGGATTAAATGAGATGATAGATGCAAAGAACTGAATGCATTTTGGGTCATATAAAACTTTAGGTCAGCAGCAGCTGTAGATCATCATCATCTTCATTGTCTTCATCATCATGATCATGATCATCATCATCACTGTCATGATTTCCAGCAGCTTAATCCACCTGAGAAAATTACCGTTGCTGCCTGGGGCATCCTTCTGGTGTGTTTAACAAGCAGCTTTCTTCTTTAACAATAAATATCCTCAGCTATATTTTTATCAGTGTGTATTGTCACCTGTCTGTGACTGGATCCTATGCTCTAGAAAAAACAGCATAAAGACCAGGAACTGGAATTAGCATTGGAGCTACAGGTCTTCAGTTACCAGGAGGAAAAATGTATTCCCCTGCCTGTAAAAGAAACACACATCAAAACAGAAAGTTCATTAAATGTTTTAAAATACTCTTCCTCTCCCCCATTAGAAGCCTCTCTTTATGTTTCTTATCATCCTGCGGTCCACTCAGTGAGTTACCAAGTACTATGGTGGCTTCAAGTAGAAGCCACAAAAAGCAAAAGGGGAATATGGGGGGAAAATTGGAAATGAAATAGCAAGGTAGAGCTGGACATGCTTTAAAAATAGAGAGGCAAATAAGGCCAGGCTGGCCTGGAGGAGAAGAGCAAGGACATGTGCTGGAGGCATCACCCAAATATTTAGGCTCTTGATCATTTTGAACCATACCTTAAACCTCTGAGGTTCATCTGATTTTATCCTGCCATAGGAAGGGACAGAAAGACTTGGCCAGTGACCTGCAAATGTACAATTAAGGCAAGCTAAAACTCTTGAAGGAGCCTGGATTTATGATTTTCAAAAAAATCAGAAAAATAATCTACTTAATTTTTGAGCTCTGTATCATAATATTATGCATATACATACATGAATAGGTGCTAAACCTATATGCACATACACACACGTACTGTCTGTGATTGGCCAAGAAAGGAACACACTGTAATCTCTATGCACACTCATGCACCTGTGAGAAATAGAAATTTGTTTTCTTTCCATTAAGACCTTGTCTGGCTTTATAATTAGTGTTTATATAAATATACTCAAAGTTTATCCTTGGAATTCTCAATTCTCTTGGCATTGTGGGATAGTGTGAGCTTTAGGCTAATTTATTGCAGCCTCTATGGGCTTCAAAGTGACTGAATTTCTGCCCCGAGCCTTGGTCACTCAGATACACACGTGGGTGTAAACGGCTGCAGGCTGTAGGCTGCACAGGCGGTGGCTGGCATGCAGGTGCCCCCAGCCCGCAAACACAACACTTGTTGAACTCATATATTTCGCTGTGAACTTCAGCTCCAAGCTAGGAATCATCTAGTTGCAAAATGTTTTGTTTTATATTGACCGCTGCTTATTTATCTATTAATCAGAAATTTTTAAAAAGTCTGAGTAAGAGCCTAATTATTACATATAAACCAATAGGACTTTCCTCAACCCATAACTTCACTCCCTGATGCTCCTTCTTATCTTCCTTTTTCCTACCCCACCGGTGGCTCAGGTTCCTGATAACCGTTTCTTCAGCCTGGTGAACATTTTGGTTGTGATCTTGCCTTTGCTCTCTGGCGATGGAGTCAGTCCAGGCCGAATTGATTGACAAAATGTCTCCTCCGGGATTTCAGAGGTGGAACAAAGATCTGAACAATTAAGTAGGGTGGGAAGACTGAGTAGAATGTTAACATCCTGCACTCGTCAAAGAGAGGAGTGTGGCTGAGCAGGTCCTTCAGGCGCCAGGGCTAGCTAGGAGTTTCCGCAGCTCGATGAGCACATGCCATTCATTGCACTACGCGCTTGAAATACACCAACCCATAAAATCTTCTAATGACCCTGTGAATAATGTGCGACTCTCCCTATTTTTCAGATAGGAAAACTGAAGACAAGAGAGGTTGAGTCATTCATTTAAAGTCAGAGATTGATTAAGAGCCAAGGCTGGAGTTCTAGCATGCGTCTCCTAATTCCAAAGCTCCTGCTATGAGCCACTCTGCCACCCTTTCTTCTGAGTGGGGATCACTCACTGCAGCCACTAAAAGCCTGCTGAGCTACTGTGACTTCTGACTCTCCCATTCAGCCAGTGAATACTGGCAAGGAAAATGCTAATCAGCCCTTTTCCTTCCAGTTCACATCAAGGGATGTGATGTCAGAGGAGAGCAAATCTAGGATCCACCTGTCTACATTCCACATCCTTAGATGTGCCACAGCTTTCCAGAGGTGCTGATAACATATTAGTGGATTCAGGTCTTGTCATGCCTGTGGCTTCTGGACAAGAGACCATGCAAAGGACTTTATTCTCTCGAAGAGCAACAGTGACATGCGGTGGTTGACTAGGTTAATTCCCAGGTGAGGATGTGGGTGGGTGTATAGACCTGGGGGCACTTTCCACTACACCTGTCTGAGTTGGACGGATGGGATCAGGCCTAGAACAATACCTGCAGGAATTCTCATACTGAAAATTTTGTGAAAATGGCAAAAGAATTTCTTACAAATGGGAGAAGCTGCCCTCTGAAATTGAATGTGTACAGTTTCTGGCCCTTTTCTGCCAGAATTTTGTCCCTCTGGACTTCCCTCAGGATCTTTGCCTGCTCTGACTCTTCCTCGCGGCAGGTGAGGAAGGGAGGAAGGGAAGGGGAGAAGAGGAGGAGAGAGAGAGGGGTATGCACACTTTTCTCCACTTACGCTTCTGACCAAGACTTTTGAGCATGCGCTACCTGCCGCAGCCCTGGGTTCTCGGGGGCACTGTTTCCGCCCCCCAGCAGGCCCTCCCCCTCTCCCTACATAATGATCCCCCTCAGGGTGTTCCTTTCCCAATATCCTGCATGTCTCCAGGTAGTGTTGATGGCTCCCTCCTTGCACTCCCACAGGTCAGTATTCTGGCCCTATTATAGTATTTCTATTTGTTTCTATGACTGCTGGACCTAATATAATAAACAGGCATATCCTAGGTTCTCAGAGAATATTTTTTGAATGAATGTATAAATGGACAGATAATCGAATGGTGAAAGATTGAGAAGGCAAGAGGCTCCTCTTAAATGTTTTCATATTTCAGGTCTCGTTTACCCCGATATAGCCATGTAATCTCCAGTTCCTCCAACATGCACTGACAGAAACCGATATTAGGGTTTTGTGGAATGATGCTGTTGCCTATTGTATATGTTTGGGTTTAAATCGCATGCATTGCAGAAACCTCAGGTTGGTTTTAGTTTAGGAAGTAGAAAAGCCCTGTTTGCCCTATGGAGACTGGGCAAGAAAGGTCAAGAAACTCATGGAAAGAGATGAAGTGGGAGCCACTGAACTTGAAGTGAGAGAGGCTGGGAAGGGTGGCATGGACAATTAAGACAGCAGCACTGGAAGATAGAAAAGAAGCCCCAAACTTGAAGTTGGGACTTTAGACCTCCGGACCAGGGGTTATCGCACCTGCCAATCTGGAGACCTAAGATGCAGCGGCAGAAAGTCCAAAGATAGAAGTGAGGGGCGGGACACAAAAGCAGGACAGTCCATACACTTTCAGCAGTTAGCAGGTTGCTCATTCTGTCAGAGAGACTCTACTTTTACATGGGAGAAGACCTTTGTAAGGGATTTTGTTTCCTTGAGTCAGAGAAGAATGGAAAGCCAAAGCCAGTATGTCTGGTCGGGTGGTCCTGCTGATGCAGTTTCTTGTCTGGTAGAAAGGGCTAGGGCAGGACGTCGGAGACCTGGGATCAGAGCGTGCAGAATAACTATAATCAGCTGTGGACTAGTCACATTTGAAGGCTGCCTGCTCCCCATTTAGGATACTGGCTTGAGAAACCAGGTCCACCGTTTGTTAAGAGGAAGACTGGCATGGGTTTGGAAGTGCTGCTGATTCTATGTGGGGTTGGGTAGAGGACCATGTCTTTTAAAATGGTCTACATCAGTACTTCTCAAACTTGGGGATCTTCTTAAAATGTGGATTCTGATTGAGTCAGTTTGGAGTGGATCCTGAGATTTATATCTAATGAGCTTTCTGGTTATTCTAATACTGCACCTCTGGGTACCACACCGTGAGGAGTAAAGGGCTCACTAGACTATACTCTGCGTAAAGGGGCTTTTTATTTTCAGTTCAAAAACTGACCCTGTGTCAGGCAAAACATGTAACCAATTAATGCTTCAGTTTTCTAATCCATATAATGGAAATAATGCAATTGCCTCTTTCCCCTACATCTCCTTTTTAGGGATGTTCTATGTGATAGCTCCATTTCTAGGACTACAAATGCTTCTGCATCACGATGTAGGAACTGGCATCAGATTCGTCACAGTACAAATTCCTGCTCTTCCATTAACCGTTTAGGTACCCCCAGGCAACCTTACTGCCTCATCTATAAAAAAACACTTCTACATTCATTGAACCAATGTTTATTGGCACCTGTCATGTCCCAGACATGGTGCTGGGCACTGGGAATATCATAGCAAATGAGATGTTACCCTCACAAAGCTCACATTCCAGTGCAGGCAATAAATGAGTAAAACCAATAAGCAAAATTAATTACAGAATATGCAATCTATGAAAGGAACAAATATGCTTAAAAAAAACTTTAAAAACTTAAAAAAGAAAAAGAGGAATAAAATAATTTTCCTCTGAGGTGGCAAGAATTTTTCTCAGATAGGAAGAAAGAGAAGGAGCCAGTCAGGAGAAGAGCAAAAGGAAAGCACTGTGAGCAGAGAGAATGGCACCGCATCCTACAGCAGGGAAGGTCTCGGGTTGTGCTTAGGGATTCTAAGTCCGGGATGGGTGAAGTACATTAAAGAAGGGGATTGTGGCATTGAATGAGCTTGGAGAAAGTGGGGCCAGAGCATGCAGAGTCTCATAGGCTAAAGTGAGAATTTAGATTTTTTTTTTTATAGACAGGGTCTGGCTCTGTCACCCCAGTTAGAGCGCAGTGGTGTCATCATAGCTCACTGCAACCTCAAACTCCTGGGCCCAAGTGATCCTCCTGTCTCAGCCTCCTGAGTAGCTGGAACTATAGGCACATGCCACCACATCCAGCTAATTTTTTCTACTTTTTGTAGAGACCGAGTCTCACCCTTACTCAGGCTGATCTCGAATTCCTGGCCTCAAGCGATCCTCCTGCCTAGGCCTCCAGGAGTGCTAGGGTTATGGGTGGGAGCCACTGTGCAGGGCTAGATTTCATTTTTTGTGCAACTGGAAGCAATGGAAATGTTCTTTGCAGGAAAATTTATTTATTTATGTTTATGCAAGTTTGCTCTGACTGGTGTTTGCTAACCGATGGAAAGGGATCCAGAGGAGAAGTAGCGTGTCCAGTTGGGAGGTGAGAGATGGTGGCTCTGGCTAGTGCTTGTGGCTGTGGAGATACAGAAGTATGGGAACAAATCCCAGAAAGATTTGGGAAGTGAAACAGGACTTGCTGATAGATTGGATGAGATTAAATGGGGGCTTAGGAAAAGGTAAGATTGAGGGAAAGAGTGGAATCAATGATATCTCTTAAGTTTAAAGTCTGAGCAACAGGGTACATAGTGGTATTATTTACTGAGCATGGCATGATTGAGGAGGAGTGTGTGGGGGGATGTGGGATTCAAGAACTCAGATAATAATAGTCCCATCATGCAGGGTGAGTTTGAAGACAAAATGGTACAGATGTATGTTTTCCTGTACAATGTCTCTCACCTCACTGCTCAATATTTTATTGTTTTTCTGTTATTGTTAAATATTCATGAGTGACTACCCATTGGAGACATCAGATACCCTTGATCAACAAAGATATGATAATTCTCCTGGACTCAACAAATCATACTTTTATTTCCTCCAATGGAAAATAAATATTACTTTTGAAAACCCTGTAGTGGTGATAGAGGGATGGATAGACCCATGCGTGCCTCGAGCAACATCAATCAAACTTTCGGCCTAGTTTTGATTACAAGATCTTTATTGCTGGCAATGATGTAAGAAGCAGAAAGAGTGCGACTGGGTTTTCAGCACGAGGTGGATACCACAAATTCTGGAAATTGGAGAAAGCACCTTCTAACTTGGAAATTGTGGTGATCTGTCTGGAGAAGTTAGAGGGAAAATAAATTCAAACCTTCCCTAACCCCAACTCCTCATAATATCATTTACAGAGTAAGTAAGAAATCAGAGAGCAACATTGCCCAGTGAGGCCCTAGCCAGATGGCCATATGCTTAGCAAAGCCCAAATGTGGCAGCTACAGCATTGATAGGTGCTCTTGCTCTCTGGTTTCTACACCTCTGGCTTATTTTTATTCGCAAGGGAAAGCAGCTTAGATTTTAGTAGTTCTCCAACATGGCTGCATGTAAAAACTACTTGAAAGTTTAAAAATACAGTCGTAGGCCAGTCCCAGGAGATGTGGTTCAGTAGGCCTGGCAATCTAGGCTTTTCAAATGGCTCCTACGTGACTCTGATGGGGCTGCTCTACAAATGTCACTTGGAAACCATTGGTCAAAAGATCAAGGTGTTCCATTATTATTTGAAAACTTTGAAATCTATTCTTGTTTTTGTCAATGACTTGCTTGCTGTGTGACATTGGGCCAATGGCCTCAAGGTTACTAATGTGTGATTTCCTGCTTATAAAATGAAATATATTAGCTTCCTTTACTCCACTGGCATGAAGACAATACAGGGTGCTGATAGACAGTGGTAGAATGCTCTATGTGAAAGGTACGTGGCGTAGGCTATCAAAGAAGTCTCCGAATCTCTGTTCTGGTAAGGGCCTGTCTGTGTTTACTGGTCTAGCATATGATGCCATCATTCTTTAAACTGCAAATCTACTCATTTAGGAGTCTCTTGATTCATGCACTCTATAGGAAGTGTTTTCATTAATTATCGTAAGAGTTCAGACTGTCCCTCCTCAACATCACCAAATTAGAAGAAATGCACAGCTGTGGCACCACTGGAAATCAAAGTCCTGCCATCGCCATGTCTCAGTCAGTCTGAGGTGCTGTAACAGAATACCATCGACTGGACTGGATGGTTTAAACAGGAAACATTTATTTCTCACAGCTCTGGAAGTGGAGAGGTCCAAGATCACAGTGCCGGCAGATCCCTCATCTGGTGAGGGCCTGCTTCCAGGTTTTCCCATGGCTGTCTTCCTGCTGTGTCCTCACACACCGGGACACAGAGCCGGCAGACTCTTATGTCTCTTCTTGTGAGAACACTGATCCCACCATGAGAGCTCCCCCTCCTGACTTAATCACCTCCCAAAGGCCCCACCTCCTAATTCCATCACATTGGGGGTGAGGGTTTCCCCACATGCGTTGTGGGGGAGGGACCACAAACATCCAGTCCCTAACACTAAGTAACTGAAACCTGAGCAGGATGGGTGGCAAGATTTAGGCTTCAGTCCCCTTCAGGGACTCTATGGGGAAACCAAATTTCCTGGAACTGGGAAGAATCCAGAATGCTCTGAATTCTTGGCACAATCACGGTCTCTTTTGGAACAAAATGGCCAGAACCGCCCTATGTCACTTAAGTCCCAAATCACATGGGATGGGACCTCAAGACTTGCCCATGAGTGGGGACTGATACGCATGAGCATCAGGCGGCACGAGGCAGCCCTGCTCGCTGCTGGCCGCGAGGGCCTGCGCGGAGGCTGCACGGAGGCTGCGCGGAGGCTGCACGGAGGCCTGCACGGAGGCTGCGCGGAGGCCTGCACGGAGGCTGCGCGGAGGCCTGCACGGAGGCTGCGCGGAGGCTGCGCGGAGGCTGCAAGGAGGCTGCACGGAGGCTGCGCGGAGGCCTGCACGGAGGCTGCGCAGGGCTTACACACCGTCGCCTGGTGCAGGCGGGGCGGGGAGAGGCTGTGGAGATGGCAGCTCAAGGCCGTCTTCCCTGCCGGGGAGAAGAAACCGCGAGGCAGGAGGATCCATGGGGCAGAGGGGCATAGGAGCCCCTGTGGAGAGGACACCGGCTCTCCCAGGGAACCAGGACTGTCCCCCGCTTCTCCGCACTCCTACCCCAGTGCCGCCGCGTGGGGGTTGCAGCCTCCCAAACCGCCAGACTCACTCCTCCGCACCCGAGTTTGACCTGTCTATCCTCACCCCTTAGGCTATTAAACTGGCAAGGAAATATATGAAATCGGCATTCTTGAATGCTTCTTTACTCTGGGCAAGGAAAGGGAAGACTATTTCCATGCTCGAAGTATTCCATCCAATTCAGAGAAAAATACCACATGAAGTCAAAATATTATCATCCTGGCCAAGCAAGGGTTTCCTTTATGACCGTGCTGGCGTGCAGGGTCTTACAGCCTCGCCTGCCCTGGTGTCGTGGCGTGCGGCTCTCTGCAGCTGGGGTGTCGGTTCAGCAGAGGTAGGGAAGGAAGCATTTTTATTTGTGGGAGGTGGTAGAAAGAAGAGAGTCCGGGAGGATATAAACTCTGCAGTGTGAAGGAAGAGTAAAATATCCAATCTAGGAGAAGGGCAAAAATGAGCCTTGTTACAGTAAAAAAAAAAAAAAAGAAGAAGAAGAAGAACTGCAAACCCTTCATTGAAAATAGATCTGGGAAGGCATTTTTAAATGTCATCTTTGTGCAAGGAAAGGAGCCATATACGAGCAGTACGCGGTGTGTGATTTCATTTGTATAGCGCTCAAGAGCAGGCACAACTCACCCGTGCTGCGGAAAGCCGGAGGCGTGTGCTGCAGAGCGCGGTGTGCCGTGGGGCCGGCTGGCCGGGAAGGAACACAGGGCGTTCTGGGCGCTGGAGATGTTCTGTGTCTTGATCTGGGCAGTGGTTACCCAGCTGTATTCACATGTAAAATTCCTTGTGCCATGTACTAACATTTGTGTACTTTCCTATATGGCATTCATAAAATTTTAAGTGAAACTTCTTTTTTTGCCACACTTATGGATGTGGCATCTAGACAGAGGGCCTCTGGGAGTTGGGAAGGATGAGGATGCTGTCACTGACACTTTGGCAGTAAACAGTAAAGCCTGTGACAGCAAAAGGCCCACGGGCTTTGGTGGTGGGCAGACCCGGGTCCACGTCCTGCTTACAGGTTTACTCTGGGTTTCTGAAAAAGTTTTACCTCTCTCAGTCTTGGGTTCCTTCTCTGAAGTGTGGATAATCACATGTACCTTTAAGTGTTGTCTGAGAATTCGACAAAGTAGTGTATGTAAGTTGTCATGTCAAACACCGGAAACATAGCTAAAAAATGGTATTTATTATTAATACATAGTAGGTATATGTCCACATAGACTATGATGTTAAAGAATTCCAGTCATAAAAATCAGATTTCTATCTTACAATATTCCTGGGAATAAAAGCATGAATCTAAATAATTATTTAATAATAAAACACTCCACTTATTTCTAAGTAGATATTATTAAAATATGTCAAACTATTAAAATATTTTATTATTAAAATTATTTGAAGTCAAATGCATTTAGTGATGTAAGGTCTTGGACAACTTACTTAACATCTCTCAGTGTGTTTCTTTATTTGATAAAGTGGGGGTAAAAATACTATTTCATTAGGAAGATTATAATAAATCAATTTGATACTATATGAAATGTGCCTTGCAATGTGCCTACTATGCTGTTAATTTCAGTTCAGTGATTCAAATCAGCAAATGTTTATTTAATGCCTAATATAAGCCAGATATTATTTTAATTCCTAGGACTTGAAAACAGGAATACCACACAGCCTCTGCCTTATGAAAGCTTCCAATCTAGTGGGAGAGACAGACGTGCACATTTATAAGACCACATGATAAATGCTACACTAGTGTAAGATTAGAGTGCTGGGGAGGAACACAGGAGGCCTTGTACAATAGTCGGTTGGGATATGGGCATATTCAAATTTAAAAGGGGCATCGTGACACTAGAAAATGGCAATTTAAGGCCATGTGGATGAGAGAGTCCATGGCCAATGGGTTACTTATATTTTTGAATCACAAGCTTATCTGTAACCAGGAGTGTTCTGAAATTAGAAGTGGATATATAAAAACAGCAAAATGGAAAGCACCATCAAATTACAGTGAGTAAAAAGGGAAATGGAATGGAATTCACAGTAGCAAAAGCACTAATTCCAGTGACTCCAGTGTACACCACAGACAGGCTCTCTGGCTAGGGTCATGTCTGTGAATGAGAAGGAGGGACAGTTCTTCCAGGGCAGTATTGAGTCATGTCTGCTTTGAGAATCTGGTGAAAGGTATGAACCCTTTCCAAGGAGAAATTAACTTGTAAACAAACGAAACAGTTATAGTAATCTCAGGGAGGTTATTGTCCTTCTGAAAGTTAGGTTAAGAGTCTCTGTTTTAAAAGAAGGGTCATATTCCTTCTCCCCTCTCTGAGGAATCAATAAATATTAGCAACTTTATCAATTATGTTGCTGTATCACACTGATGATCCTTAAATCACTTCTGATTAGCCCCTTGAATATGTGATAATCTTTTCTATATTCGATGCTGCCTGGCATTTCCCAGTATACTTAAATGTGAGACCTTTTTCCAAGATGAAAATCTCAAAGAAAACCTGACTATAAATAATCTAAATGCTGCACTGTTTATCGAATCCTCCTGAGAGTAATATCAGATATTTCTATACAGCACCTACTACTATCAACACTAATAAATGAACATAACTATTTTTAGCCATGACTTAGACTGGGTCAGTGGGACATTTGGCTAATAAGAACCATCTTCCCTTGCCTGTTTGCATATTCTTATCATATATTGTTGAGGATCAAGTGTTCTCTCCTGGCCTCCTTCAAGGAGTCTGATGAGCTAATTTTGCTTTATGTCTTATCAGCAAGTTCTTGAAGATACAATGCCTGGAAGGTGGAGTCTGGGAGCAGGGCAGCTGCACCCCTGTGGTGTGCGAGCCCCCTTCTCCTGTGTTTGAAGGCATGTACGAATGTACCAATGGCTTCAACCTGGACAGCCAGTGTGTGCTCAACTGCAACAAGGAAAGTGAAAAGGTGAGGAAGACTTCTTGAACTCTGTTTTGGATCATGCTGTGCTCTACTGTTGATAGTCAATCCAAGAATGTTGAGTAGAAATAATCTGAAAGAATCCTAACAGGCGGAGAGTTACTAAGATGGGATTCAAACAGGGGTGTTGCTATTATTTGATAAGAAATTCAGAAGATACCACATTTTTGGAATACCCCTCCCAAGTTCAGAACTTCCTCTGAGATAAGAAGAGCTCAATGGGTAGGGTACCTGGGTACATTCCAAAAAACGCCAGGATCCTGATCTGTCAATATGATCTCCTCTCATGCATGGCCACTGACATGCGTTGGCTAGGAATCCTAGCATTATGATTTTTTTAGTAGAACAGAGTCCTGAACAGAAACACAAATTCCTCAGCAAAGCTGAAAGTGCCATTTGACCATTATCCTCCCTAGAATTTTTGGCACAAGAGGTCTCAAATAAAAACCACAGTCTTATCGTGGTTGTGTGACTAAAATCAATTTTATTTTAGAATCTTCTCAAGCACCACCCACATACATGAGACAGGAAGTCAAGCAGACTTCCTAGGCAAAGATTAATGACCTTCATTTCTCCCCGGCTCATATCTTTATCTTAGTGTCCAGCACTCCAGGGTAAGCACTGCGGAACAGATGTGAAAAGAACATGCCATGAAATGGGACCCCTGAGAAATCAAACACATCTGTTCACACTGATCGGTTCAGGGATCCAGGAGTTGGACAGATGAAGGGAGGGTTATCTATTAATACATTTCTAAAATATTACTTTCTTGGGTCTTGTGAGTTTGTGCTACTTTCTGTGTTCTAGATAGAGCATACTTTGCAATTATCAGGGCTATGAAGCCAAGAGTTACACAAACTATCAAACATGTAGAGAAAGGGACTAGAAATTTGGTGAGATCAAAAGCAACTATGGTGTGTCCATTCAAGCAGAAAGGCAAACACACACCTTTAGGAAAATTATGAATTGGTTTCACTTGGTGAAACTCATCTTGAAAAAAATCTGTCATTTGCCACATGTAGCATTTGTGTGCTAGCAGGGATGAATCAATGCAAAACAATACCATCTGGGAAAAAAGTTCCAAAAATAGCTCAGAATACATGGGCTATGGTTGATAGATCATTATATCCTTATATCCAAAGGAGAATACACTGCTAATAAATTTCATTAATGGTAAAATTGTTCGTGATTTCTGCACATGGACAAAGCAAAGAATTGTCTTAGCTGCTTTTTTTTTTTCCCCTGCCAGTAACAGCATAGTTTGTTTCAATAGTGCCTTTTAGTCCAGGTTCTAGAAGTTGGAGATCACTACCATTTAATCAGACTGCTTTTTTCCCCACTCTCAATGAACTTAACAAAACAGTAATGAAGATGTTCTTTCCTTTTGATATTCTAGCTTCCCATCCTCTGCACTAAAGAGGGACTATGGACCCAGGAGTTCAAGTTGTGTGAGAACCTGCAAGGGGAATGCCCACCGCCCCCTTCAGAGCTGAATTTAGTGGAATACAAGTGTGAACAAGGATACGGGATTGGTAAGGATTGGAAGGAATGTTGAAGTCTGTTCTCAGATCATCCTTTTATTAGGTCTGGCTGGATTTTGAATCAGATACACTGTTCTGTCCGAAGAGTGGATGGAAATGCAAGTTGACTCTTAGCTGCTGCAGTAGAAATGAAATTGAGGGCAAATTTGCAGGGTTGAGAGTGGATGGATTTGTGGCAAGATTTCCACATATGGCATGTATGCTGGGCTCCTCCATTCTCTCTGTGGTTGTTCCTGGAGTGGAGAGTTCCTGGAAGGGACAATTTGAGATTGCACTAGCATGCATTGTTCTTCAGCCATTCTTTATCTACAGGCAACTAGGCTCCAGAGCCTGTGGACAACTTCTTATTCAAGTAATTACAATTAAAGGTGTTTGTGGCCAGAGCTGACTCAACTTGGCCCTGGCTGGCCCTAAGCATCATAGAGAAGAGTTGCAGTTGGTACAAACCTGGTGAGATGGCTTCTAAATTCTGAACTGCACTGGCAGAGAGTAATTTTGTAGGACATTCTAACTTGTGTAATGCCAGTGAGTATAATTTGAGTCCATTGAAAAGCTCACTGGTTTCTGTAATGGTTGTTTACCAACTTCAAGGTGCTGTTTGCACTGTGATGTCCTGTGGTCAGGCATGGAGTATCAGGGAGCTCAGTTATGCCTTTTGAGTGGTGTTTCATGAACAGATTCTCATCCTCCAAGCATCAAATTTCTGCATTAAAATATCATATACTCACATATCCAGAGTCCTTAAGAGAGATATAGTTCTTTTTACTTTAAAAGTCACTAAAAAACATAGAAACATAGTGAGAGCTGAAAAGAACTTGGCAATCATTAAATCTATAGATGAGAAAATAGAGAACCCTGACAGTGTGTTTTGTTTGAATAGAACTTTGGAAGACATGCAAGGCAACAGAGTGAGGTTTTCCTTCAAGAGACCAACACATGGCCAAAGTCTCTGCTTCTGATTTTCTGTTACTTCTTTTAATGACATGGGTTTCTTAGCTGTCAATGTAATGATCTTCAGTGCAGCAACAGAGAAGATATTCCCTGGGATAATTTCATAATTTCTGAGCCATTTTTCCCCCAGCTAGTCAAGTTCTTATGTAGTTGTTGGTGCAATTATGAGGTTCCAGAAGATCACATAAGCAGGAATGGTATTAAATATACTAAAAAGGCATTAGCCAATGAGGATAGACTTTGACTAGCTACTAGAGTCCCAGAGTGGGATTGTGGAGGTCTGCTGGACCAGGAGTTAATCTTTCCGCTGCTGCATCATGCAGAGATTCGGGGATCCCGGCCGGCGGGGGCTTATATTGGACCTGGCAGAGGACATCGCACTTGGAGCAAGGGGAGGGAGCTTGGGGCAGTAGGTCTCTACCAATCAGTGTGAAAGTGTCACTATAGGTACACAGTAGAGGAATGCCATCTCTACCTGTGACCACCATAATGTGATGATGCAATTCAAGAGAAATTGCTCTTGGAAAATCAAAGCTATTGATTCCAGGATGAAAAAGACTGAGGTCTGGGAAGTTGAAGTCTCTGCTGTAAATTTCTGTCCCTTCAGGTGCAGTGTGCTCCCCATCGTGCATAATCCCCCCCAGTGATCCCGTGATGCTGCCTGAGAACATCACTGCGGACACTCTGGAGCACTGGATGAAGCCTGTCAAAGTCCAGGTGAGGAAAGGGACATTTTTTGGACCAAAGGTGTAAGGCTGATGAGCAACTCTCAGCCGACAAGATATTCTCTGGGGCAATTTCCGAGGCTTTCGAAACATCCTTAAAGCAAACAACCACATGAATCATTCCTAGAGAGAAGGATTAAACTTCAAGAAGAAGAAAGAGGAGAGCTTGAGAAAAAAAAAATGGCCACATCTAAAGGAAAGTTCGAAAGATAAAACAGAAGGAAGGCTCAGAGGTAGAAAGAGCAGGAAGGAAAATGAAAGAGGAAAATTACTAGTAATGAAAGATAGGACAGGAAGTGTTAGGACGAGCCAAAGAAGTGTGTGCAGATAAGAGAAGGGTGGAAAGGAAAGGGTGGATTAGAAAAGGTGAAAATGAAACCGCATACGGGAGAGGAGCACAGGAACTGAGTAAGAAAAGGATGGCCTTTCCTGTCTCCATCTCCTTCTCTCCCGCCTTCCCAAACCTGAAATCCTTTCCCTGAGCTCTCTGCTACTCAGAGTCAGTCGTGAGCAGAATCCGCTAGGCTGGGTCTCAGCGTCTGCCCTGGGCTTGCTCTCCACCAGAGCCTGGGTCTCCCCTGAGGACTCTGCCTCGCCTCAGAGCTCTCTAGTCATCGCTTTCTCTCTCACGCCTCTCCGACCCCTGGGCCTGTGACAGGGGTAGGCTCCCCTTTCCGCTCACCACTTCCAAACCATTTTCCCTTCCTCTCTGCTAAAATCACCTGCATTTGAATCTAATGTCAGCAGAAAAAAACACTCACCACCCTCAATGCTGTTATCATCTTCCGACCCTTGGCACACGCCCTCCCCTTGCACCTTAACACTGTAGCTCTGGGGTCGTGGTCACTTCAGCCAACCTCCTGTCAGAACTCTCACTGATATCCATGTCTGCTCATCTGGCTCTTCCAGAACCTGAATTCTTAGCTCTGCAGCCTCCTTCCCTGCAGGGACCACCTGTACCCTTCTAACGCCACCTCTCACGGCCTTCCCTGGCTCACCCTGTGCCTGCCTCAGTGGCCAGTGGCTATTTCTTGAGCTTGCCGGGCACACTCGCACCTCGGAACCTTTGCCCAGATATCTGGACACTTTTCTCCTTCGCTTTTTCAGACTTCTACTCGAAAGTCAGGAAGGCCTTCTTTAGCTATTCTGTCTAAACTTTTAACTCCCTTAACACGTTCTGTCTCCCTTTTTTCTCTTTAGGACTTGTTACCAAGAATACTATTTATTTTACTTATTTATCTTATGTATTTTCTCTTTCTACTACTAGTATAAAAAACTCAGTGAGGGATCGTCTGTTCATTATTATATCTCCAGATCCTAAAATGGTGCCTAGCACACAGTAAGTGCTCAATACATATTTGTGAAATGGATAAATGAAAAAGAGAAAGAAAAGGCTATGCAAGACCTAAATGGAGAAGATCCTGTTGTAGGTTAGTTATTTCTTCTTAAAATGCTAGAGAGTGGGGACGTCAGAAAGCCTGGGAGCTTGATTCTTTGTTAGATTATTTAACAAAATTCTTGCAAGACTTTCCTGTAGAATGACCAAAAGATGGACTCTAGAGATATATCATATTTCAGTCAAAAATCATTCTCAGTTCTCCCCTTTTTCCTCACATGCTAGTTGTGCTTTATTATCATCTGGCATTTGTGTCAAAGCAGGAGGATCAGGAAAGAAGCACTGTGATTCAGGGTGAGGGATGGGAACTAGCAAGATCCTATTCATTCAGCCATTTGTTCATTCAACAGACATCTGTTCAGCTCACTGTGCGCCATGGAGCTGTGCTCAGTACTGGAATACGGAGATGGAAAGTGACAGTCCCTCTGTTTAAGGGACTGTGAAACATCTGGCTGTGAAAACAGATATGTGGAATAAGCAACGTGGGGAATGCTTGGTTGTGGCAGAAGTGCCTTGGGAACACCAGAGAGGAAGCAACTAACTCTTGTGCTCAGGAGCCTGGTGGGAGTTGGGGAAGGATCAACGAACTCACCAAAAAACTTTTCCTCTGGGTCTTAAACTATGATCCAAAGGAACATTCTAGAGGGTAAAGAACAGTAAAAGTTCCGTTTGGCTGAAAGCAGGGTCTGTAAGGTAGTGAAGAGGAAAGGTAAGAGGATGAGATGGGGGAGGTAGGCGGACCGGACCCTGCTGGGCATTGCATGCCCTCTGAGGATGCTGAGCCCAGGAGGGCTCTGTGTGTAGATGGAGCACACCACAAGTCCAAGGGCAGTGTGAGGGCCGGGGTGGAGTGAGGAGGAGAACACTAGAAAAACACCTGGCCTTTCCACTCACTAGTCTGTTGTTAAGGTTTAGCTAAACTGCAGTAGCAGGAATGACAGTATCCTGGAAACAGAATTTCTGCCTCATGTATCTTGGTGTGCACATGGTCTAGACCCTTTCTTTCAGTCCCCAAACTCAACTTGCTATGATGAAAGACTTGTATTTCTCTGTAAGCAGCCAAAGGGAGAGAAACTTGGACACGCAAGAGCCTTTTCTTTCTCTTGGGACACAAGGTGAAGTAGACCTTTTGCACCTACTTCACCATCCCCCACAAGGCACCCAGTGGGAAGAGCCAGTGGATGCAGAGTTTTTGAGGCCCAAGCACAGGCCTTCCAGTAAGTGGGATTTTATCCACCCTGTATTTCAAAGGGAATATTCAGAAAAGGACAGTTCGTTTGTCTTCATGAAGACAACAGGGATACCAATTGTAGAAACTTGACCACTTCCAACCTGGAAAACCACTTTCTCTATTTTATTAAAGCCTTCTTTTTTTCAACTATCCTTTAAGGATATCATTATTGTCTCTTTGCCTCTATTCCATAGCATTTTGTTTATGTTTACATTCCTGGTGCCTTTTTCAGTGCCTGACACTTTGTAAGTGTCGATTGAATATCTATTGAATGAGCAAAGAAATTGCTCTAGCAATTGTTGTAGCATCATTTTCTACTTCAGAAGTAAATGTTTATTTTCTCCTCCAACTGGGTACAGTTGCTGTAATATCCTTGTCCATTTCAAGTTCCCCACCTCAGAAACAAAATGTAGTAGACTTATTTCTCCCTAAGCCATACATCAAACATGATCATTTGTATCATTGCATTTGTTATGGTCTAGTCAGTAAATTCTTGATTTTGGATATAGGTTGTCCAGCCATGATTTTGAAGATGGTAACATCAGAGGAACACGGTAGGCCTTGGAATTAAAAATGTACTTCTTTTAAAAGCTGAGTTTTTACTCATGAACTCTGTTATTCACCAACATATTTACCAACTGCATAACCTCAGTCAATTTGCTGCATCATGCCTCCATTTCTTCACATGTAAATGAGAATAATACCTATCTCATTAGGTTAATATGAGTATCAGGTGATGAGAATATGGATAGAATTTAACTTGCTTGGTGCGTGGGAAGTTTCTTGATCAGCTGCCATTCTTATTCAAGGTGGGATGCTTCCCTCACTTGTATCTGTAATGGCACTGCCCTGGTCTTTATGGCTTGGGGGCACAACTAGACCATGTGGCTGGTCACAGTGTGCCGTATTGTTAGGGGCATGATTGCTTTAGTGCAACTCTTGAGAATGTGTGCTGAATTTCTATGTGAAAAAAAAGTGAAGTAGTTAAATTAACTGTTTCCAAAATGTAGGGGAAGAATTGAGGTTAAGTTGCAAAATGAGCCTTATCCTTACCTTATAAGAGTAATTTGTTCCTGAAAAAAAAACCTCAACAGTCAGAATTTCAAAAGTTGAAAACATAAGTAACAACATTTTTATGTGTTGCTGAACCCCAAATTAATATTCTTGATGCCAAAAGAAAACCAAGGGGTTAACCTAATAATTAACACTAATTATCAGAATAGAAAAACAAGCTGTTACCTGTGCTCTCTCAGTTCTCGCATAGGTATTGAAGAGTATTACTTACGAAGCTTGCAAGGGACACTCTGTGTTCAGGAAATTGAAACTTTATTGCAAAAGAAGAACAAGAAAAGTCATGGAAGCAAGGGAAATGATGCTGGGATGATTGCCTTTATATACCTCAGGGCTTCTAAAATGAGACTATGCGCCAACCACAGGTGATCTCCCCATGTCTATCATTTGTGGCACTCAGTGGCTCGTGAGCGGTGGGAAATCTAGCTTTGTCCTCATAAATAAGAAGAAACGTCCTATAAAGCAAAGCAATTATATTAAATGAACTCTACATTGAGTAAAATCCTCATAACTCAAATTGACTTATCTTGGGGGTCGTTATATATTGTACTCAATCTTAAATTTTGGTGTCTTTAAGAATCACTTAACCAGCGTGGGTTCCACCCTTCAGAAAGGCCAGGCCTGTCTTGGAATATGCATCTTTAACACACAGCCCAGGCAATCCCACTGTAATGCTGTGAGAAGCGCTACTGTTACAAAGTAAAATGCCAGCAAGGTAAATATTTTAAGAACAAGCACACCTATCTGGAGCATGGCTCATTTGTTTAGTAAATGGCGTTTGCCTGTTTCACGACAATCCCTGCTTGCTATCATATTTCAGACGCCTTTGTATCTGGCAAGACTTCACAGCAGTGGATTAAGCTGCATCATTTTCTTAGTTTGCTTCCAATGATTTCATTCTTTATAATAAAAAATGTTACCTTACATTTGGATAACACTTTATCATCTTCAAAATCATATATATAATTTAATTTGAATTTCATCACAAACCAATAAGCTAGGAAAGGAAGATTTTGTCTTTATTTTACAGACACAGTAGATGTTGTTGGATAACCTGTCTAATATTGCACAGCTAGCAAGAAATAGAGAAAGAAATGCCACCAACTTATCAACTCCAAGTTCACAGTGATACACCCTACATCACTATGTTTGCTGTAGTCTGTCTTTTTTTCACCCCTGGTATATGTTTGGGTTAATTTTCCTATTAAATAGAAAATAAGATACTCCTCTCAACATGAGAAATCCCTCATTTCCAAACTCTTCTCCCCTCCCCATGATGTCTAAAAAAATAATTTATTATTATTATTTCAGCATAAAGGGTACAAATGTTAAGGTTACGTATATTGCACTTGTCCCCCCTTCCCTTTCGAGAGCTATTTCCCACAACGCTACTTTTCTTTATTGTTAAAGAAATTTTGTTTGTTTGTTTTTAAAGAACAAGTAAGTATTCTTTTTTATATACCTACTGAGTTTATTTGCCTTTCTCTGGGGGTTCTGCTTTTTCATTCTTACAAATGATGCCTGACTTCTATAATAATATGCTTTTTATTAAAGGAAGAATTTCTGAGGACTTAGGTAGTCTGAGGTTTTGATAAAAAAACAATTCAAAGTTGTAACTGATATAAAAGGAAGAATGAGGTCCTCTTGAGTTCAAATACAATGTCACTTACTCCTTGGAGCCTCTGTCTACTCATCTGCAAGAGTGAGGATGATATTATCTTTCTTGCACAGTTGTTATTAGAATTAAAAGTAACACATGTGAAATATCTTGCACAGTTTCCAGCACATAGTTCTTAATTAAGTAGAAGTGAGATTTCAATTCAATTAGTACACGTTACCCCTGGAAATATCCTCTGTTTCTGAAAAGATATTGCCAGCTATCTCCATGAAGAAGAAAAATATTGTTCCATAGTTTGCGTGTGTGTGTGTGTGTGTGTGTGTGTAGGGGTGTATGTGTGTATAGACAGAAATATCTAGATCATTTGTGTTTTTCTGTCCCTTTTACAAACTGGGCTGGGAAGAGAATTAGCAGCTATTCAGTGTTTCCTATTGGAACACCTCTGACTAAAGAAGCAATTTCTAAAGCATCTGCTGTGAGACCGAGCAGAGAGGAAGGCTGGAAATAACACTGTTCTTTTGCAATGTTTCAAGGGCGTGCTGGCTGTGGGGAATACTAGGTAAGGGTTTGAAACTCCCAAATAGACTTTCCGGGCCCTTGTTGTGAAGGTGTCTTCCTCCTTCTCCTATTATACACAGGGGTCTAGACCTTTCTGGGGTGGGAAATGTCTTGACAGAAAGGAAGGATGCCAGACAAAAGGGTTCCCTGGCAGTCCACTCGATGCCAAGGTGACCAAGCAGTGGGACCTGGCAGCTGTGACCAGGCAGCCGCACCCTCAGTCAGTGCTGGCGCCCATTGCTCAGGCCCTTGGTGCCCGGCACCCAGCGGCAGCTGGGCCCCTGGGAGCCCAGGACACCCACACTGAGGGTGTGAGGCGCTCCCCTCAGACTTTTGCTAGAAGCCCTGTGTCATGTTCTCATCTCTATTTTTTCCTTTTCTTGATTTCTTTCTTTCTTTTTCTTCTTTCCTGTCGTGTTAATTCCAATTCCCCACTAAGACACAGGATTGCCGAGGGTAGGAAGGACATCTTCTGCCGGGGTCACCGCAGTGCGGGATGCTTTCACCTGTCCCTCAGCACGTGCTTCTGTGAAACCAAAGAGTCTTTGGAAAGGAAGGGCTTCCCTGGAGCCTTTCTCAAAGAAAACTTTTTGATTTGTCAGCAAGCCTGTGTAGGGTTGAATTTTTGTGATTGCCCTTTACTACTGCATCAAGAGAGTGTTTTATCATATCCCCTGACTTTAAAATAGGTAAACTAATGTTTTAACTTACACAGTAGTGGTCCTTCAGGAAACTGATTTCATGGAGAGGATTATTTTCACACAGTGTGGCAATTGTTTGCATGTAAATGAGTTTCCCTAAATTGCATTTGAAAGCGTTTCCTTCCGGAAGTACAAAAGCATCCATCATAACATCTCATTTCCCCTATTATTTTGCTTCATAAATTCCTTTTTCCCAGGCTGAACAATGCGTTTCTGTTGTTAGTACTGTCATGGTAATGAATGAGTGAGGTCCAGATGATCGCGATGTCCCTGTGGCTGCGCAGGATGGGTTGGCACAGAGCCTCCACACTGCGTGCAACCCCCCCACCCGTCATAGCGTCATAGCAAATCTTATCACTTCTGACTTTGTTTCCCCAAATTCTTCCCCAAAAGATTAATAGTTCTTTAAATAAAAACAGAATGTTGCACAGAGAAGAACAAAGGAGGAAGAAAAAGAGCAGATAGTATCCTGCAGGAGCCAAGGTTTCCAACTGAACAGGCTCTTAATGCCCAGCCCCACCCCCCAGAGTGTGCTCTTGCTGGGCACAATTGTACGTAACAGCTCCAGTGACACTTGCTACAACTCAGTGTAGCCTCAGGCATAAGTCATGGAAAGGTCTTCTTTTTCATAATTTTTATACACAGAATCATTCCCTCTAGGCATCGAGTGTCTCATCATTAGAGAGAGTAGACAGAGAGTCTTGGAGGAAAAGGGCAGAGGATCTGAAAAAGCAAATTGCAAGGTAGTGCACTATGCATGGTCTAAATAAACACACAAAGCAATGCTATATTTTATTTAGGGTTGCATACAGTAGCAATAAGGAAATTGTCGCAAAGCTGGGCATTGGCAGAACTGTGTGGCCTGATGTGATTAGCAGCTCATTCTGTCAAGTAACTATTCCCGTTAAAAAACAATTGGGTAATTTTCTGTTAGACCTTAGTGTTGGCTAATCATGAGCTTGTGACCTTTAACAAGACATTTAACCAGGCAACAGCCTTCATACAGCCTTGTAACCATCCTAATAACCCTTAACTGGCCTGCCTGCCCCTCCCTCCCTCCCTCCCTCCTTTCTTTCCTTCCATCCTCCCTTCTTTCCTTTTCTTTCTTTCTTCTCTCTTTCTCTCTTTCTTTTTCTCCTTCCTTCACTTCTTTCCTCCTTCCATCCCTATTCTTCCTCCCTCTATTATTTTCCTTTTTTTCTTTTCTTTTTTACCCGCTTGCTTTTTTGAAGCTTTCAAATAGCCCAACCAGGGGGAGATTTTTAAACTGGTTTTCTCATGAACATTTCCTTTTGAAAAGTTCAGAACAAATCCTTGACAGTTGTTCACAATCAATTCATCTGAGAAGTTGCCTGCTAATAGCACAATAGCAATAGTTGTAATAATATACTAATGCATAGAAACAATAACAAATTCTGAATAGTTGTTACCAATAGAGAGGAAGGAAGGAGAATGATATTTGAGGGACATATATAGGGGACATTAACTGAATCTATAGTGACATACTCTGGAGGAAAATGCAGCAAAATGTTAAGATTTGATAAAGTGAGCAGAAGACGTAAAATTGTTCTTTCTATTATTCTCTATGGTTTTAAAATTTAACATGTATGTTGCAATTTGCCAAAAGTGTTCCAGAGAGTGAGAAAATCACTCTGATTTTGTTCCTTGTTATACCACCCTTTTGCACCTCAAATATGCCCGTAAAATTGAGTCCTGAAAAACATTTGAAATTTTTCTCCAATTATGATTTGTAAGTACTTGTTCAAAAGATGATATGTGTGTATCTTTATAGATAAGGGGCATCTTTATGGGGTGGGTGATTTTTATAGAGGCCTAAAGATACAGCATCACAGTTAGTGGTTGGCAAATGCTTGTAAAACTTCTCTCTCCAAAGTCACTGAGATAAGAAATAGAAGCAGTAGGCAGTCCCTGTTCTCAAGGATTTTGCAATCTGGAAGGGATATGACACAGGTATCACCAACTTTTGCAATTTTTATAGAGATTAAGAGGGGTTGTCAGTCTGAATTAGTCTTAAGACTAAACTATAAATCATTAAAAAATCCATGAGATGAGTATTGTCAATTCCACTATCATGAATTTACTCTTCAGATATATTTGCACATAATTCATACATAAGCTACATTCATTATAACAAAACACTGAGAATAATCAAAATATTTATCAACATGGGTCTGGTTAAATAAATTCGGGTATATTCATATAATGGAATACTATGCATTCAACTGAATGCAACATCCCAGATACCCTAAAATAAACAGAACCCCAAGAGACACTGTAAAGTAAAATAAAGTAAGACAATGAAATAAACAACAATAAACCAAAATAAAGAGCAAGATAAAATTATAGTATTCTATAATTTTGTGATGAAATAAAAAATTTATATATACATATATATGTATGTGTATGCACAGAATATCTCTGCATGACATTTGAAAAAGATCTAGAACTAGGATGGAAGAATGGGCAGCTGGAGAACAGGAGTAGTAGAGAGACTGCACCCTAGAATATCAGTGTTTCATACTTATTCGCTGTCCCCAGACAGCAGTCATAGAAAATACAATAACTTGTCACTTGAAATGCAAATGCATGTCAGCCTTTTCCTTCTCAGAGTATTGCATTCACTAAGCATCTCCAGGTCCTCACCTCTATCAGTCAGTTATTCAATTCAATTCACAAAAATTGTAGAATAGTGTAATTTTATTTTGCTCTTTATTTTGGTTTATTGTTGTTTATTTGTCTTACTTTATTTTACTCTACAATGTACCTTGGGGTTCTGTTTATTTTAGGGTACCTGGGATGTTGCATTCTGTGAATGCATAATATTCACGGCCATTGCTAAGTAGAGTTCCAAAGGAACTTGCTTTAAAACATAAACAAGAATCATTTCTAGTTAGCAGAATTATCGTTTATATGCAAATGATTCTGCTTAAGTGGCTTTAAGTGCAGGAGAATAACTCACTTTTTCAGGAGTTCGAACACCCCTGTTATGTTTACCTTATATATTTGTTTTGATAATCCTTTTTTGGTACAATAATAATTTAAGCCAAGTCACTTTCTAATAATATATTACTATATGCAGTTTTAAATATCAAACTTTGTGAGGATTTATACTATTTATTTTCCCTCTAGGGAGGGTGTGGAGGAGAAGTTTTAGTTTTTAGTAGAATAATTTCAGAAAAATATTGCAGATTCCCATTCTCCTATCTGGCTATGAAGTATATATTTATATACCTGAATATTAATATACGCAAATGTCTCCAATATGATTATTGCACAGTGCTAGCACTCTAGAATGTATAATTTCCAATTATTGGAGGTGCTATCTTGTGTAAAGCTCATATGTCATCACGTATCTTTTTTCTTTTTGATTGCACTGATTTCCACTGTACTGATTAAAATGTGAGTATGCAAGTCTGCAGATGGGTGGGTTGGGAGCCAGCTATGGAGAGAATCTTCTTTTCTCTTTGAAACCTGCTATGGGACTTTCTCTTTTCTTGAGAAAATATATCCTTTGAAATTTTTGTAATACAAAAAGAAAAAGAAAAAAAGCACCGTGAAAATGAGTTATTGTTTAACAAAGAGTAGATGACTATTTGTTTAAATGTACATCTAGAAATGGCCATTGGAATGAGACAATCACGGGTGTTTCAATATTAGCCTGTTTGCACTCCCACCAGTTTGATGTTGGTGCCATCTGAAGTTCCTGTGATTTCACATGAGCCCTGCCTGTCCAGTGCGTGCATACTATTTTATTTGCTACCAAGAAGGCTGCATGCTAACAAGAGTTGCCGAGAAGGCAATGTCATCTTTGGTCCTGGCTTGGCATTCACATTTTGTAATCTAGGCTTTCTGAGATCCACTTTTAGTTGAAAACTCTTCTGTAAAGCTATATATGTCAGCCTTTACAAATCCATGGTGTTTCTTGATCAACACAACCATCTCATAATTTCTTATAACATTATTTAAAATTTCAAGATAAATGGAAGTGATATTGTACCTAAAACCAAATAAACTCATTATAATATTGAGAATGCTTTTTTTTCTAATCACATCTCCACTACTTTGAAAATTTTGATACCTTGAGGAAGGAAGAGGAAGATGAAAAGGATGAAAAATCTCCTCTTAAGAGTTTTCAGCTTGGCACCATCGGGGGGTGAACTGTTTCCACAGGAAAGGGCGGATGGCCTCAGTCCTCTTCATGGGGCACAGTCTTGCTACCCTGGGAACGGGGTTGGGCAGGTGGGCTAAGCTCGGGATTCGCCCCTTCCCTCGCAGACCAAATGTCTTTGCTTTTGTTTTCTGTTTTCCCATCTTCCCCTTTAGAACATCGTGTGCACAGGCCGGCGCCAATGGCACCCGGATCCCGTCCTGGTCCACTGCATCCAGTCGTGCGAGGTAAGTGGGCCTCCCCTCCCCAGCCTGGACGGAGAACTCTGTTGTGCTTAGTTCACAGAATTGGAGTCCTTCTGATTTAAGACCCTGTTTCTCCCCATCTCCTCTGCCCTTTGTTGAATCTCTTAGATTAAGTTGTCTCCACAATCCCAAGTTTACAGAAATTAGGCTATCTGATCTTTGTTTTGTTTTTAGCAAAATCTTCAGAGTTCTACTTCAAATGACTTAATACAAAATAAGTTAAAAAGCAAGTCAGAATGATTTATGGTTTTGGGATTCTGTGACTGGGCATTGCCTGTGCTTCATTAGCTCAGGGTTTGCAGGCCAGTGGCCCGCAGACAGATTCCTTTGGCAAGCACCAATGTCTAAAAACACTGTTTTTTTGGTTGCCAATGTTTAAAAATTGGGATTTTTACACACAATCCATATGTTCAAATATAACATCATACACATAGACACATACCCCAAATAAAAATAAATATAAAAAACTTCTTGTGCAAAGATTTTTCTCTGGAAAAACAAGAATATCTGGCAACCATAAAAACAATTAGCTGGATCAGAGTGGCAGCTACAACTTCAGAAGGACAACTCTCTCCGGTTAGCACAGTCCTTACCTCTCCCTGTGGCTACTCCATTTAAAATAACTCCCGGTCACCCAGCCACCTGCGTTTGCAGCCTTTTAGGTGGACCTGTTGTCCACTGTTGATTGGCCAAAACGGGTCTTTACTACCTCAAGAAATCCTGTCTATGTCTTCACATAGTGGAACCCCCTACCAGCAGGGGGACTTAGGGTGCTGGGAATTATTTAGTTAGATTAATTGGAGTTAACAAAGAAGAGTTAAGAATGAGAGTCCTAATGAAAAAGGATGACCCAGGAATTCTGCAACGAGGGAGGGAGACTACCCCCTCCCCCCCCCCGACACACACACACACACACACACACACGCCATTTAAGCCCTCCCACCCTGGGAACAGCCAGTGACAAATACAAATATTCTAGTCTCAGTCATAACAGGTTTTGCCATCCAAATCTCACACTGGAAGTAAATAGCGACTTAGCAGCAGTGCTTGGGTCACTGGCTCCTCTGTGTGCTGCAGGGAGAGCCGCTGAAGTGCCATGGGTCTGCAGCCTCCGCCCCCAGGCACACCAGCCGCACGCATGGCCACCCCCATTCCTCTGTATCTCTGTGTCTCTTGATCTAATTCTGGGAAAGTGGGATCCACATGAGGCCAGAGAGGGGGAAAGGGTGGGGTTTGAGAGAAAAGAGAAAACTGGGTGGGGAAATGATACCAGTAAAAGAGCGTTCTGAGAGTGCATCGGGGAAAAATGCGAGCATGGAGTGTGCTTTGTTGCCGTGTGGGCCAACAAAACAGCTCATCTCCTGCCATCATTAGAAAAACAGATGGCAGTGGGGTGGAGGGGCGGGGAGAGTGGCGTGAGTCATCCTCTGGGCAGTGGGTACAGAGAGGGAGGAGGAGGCCAGGGAAGGAGGAAGATAAACAGACAGAGAGCTGGGGAGCTGGGAGAAGATCAAAGGGACCCTGAGAATTCCCTTCTGCTGCTCTGTGCATGATCTCAAGTGGGAGGGTGGCTGACAGGGCTTGGAGCTGGCTTCGGTGTTTCCCAGAAGGTTATGATACAGAGTGTTCACCATTCCTCCTACCCTCCTCCCTGCACCCCGGCACATCCGCTCCATCTCTTATCCAGGGCTTCCTAGGCTGCTGTCAATCCCTTTGTCGATGGGACAGATGTGACAAGACCTCCATTTCCTCTGAGGTCTCCCCTGCCTGACTGCCGCCCTGCACAACTGAGCCCTGACGCCTGACAGCTGTTGTCCCCAAGTCCAGTGGTTCTCAGAGTGTGGCCCCTGGACCAGTCCCACTGGGGGCATCACCTGGGAACCTGTTAGACATGCACATTCTCAGGCCCGGCCCCAGACCTGCTGGATCAGAAACTCTGGGAGGGCCCCCCACCCCGCAGTCCGTGTTTTAACAGGCTTCCCACTGACTCTGAAGCCGCTCACGCTGAGAACCCCGCCCTAGCCCCTGTGGGTGCAGACAAGGGGTTCCTAGCCTGTGCATCCTTCGTGCACAGCTTTCTTCGTCCAGGAACAATTCTAACTACATTCTGATCATTCTACACCGTTTCCTGAGACTCTCTGGGTAAGACAAGATTTGAAAAACTAGATATTGGCTTCTGGTCTCTCAGCAAAGGCTAGGAAGAAGTAAAACCACTCAGAGGGGTAGAAGGAAGATACAAAGATAAAGGAAAATCAATACTGAAGAAAAAAAGGGAATTGAACAGGGCAGGAGAAGGAGAAACAACTTAGAAGAAATACGTAATGAGAAATGCAGAGAGGGAGGGTGATAATGAGAAAGGAAGGAGAAGAGAGACTGAAACTGGCATGTTCTAGGGGTAAATTGGCAGATGCTTCGTTCTTTACTGGAAAATGTCAGCTAAATATATTAGGGAGAACTGAAGAGTGTCAAAGGCAGTTGGAGGGAAAACAGACCCAGTGGAAGATAAAACAAAGAGGACTAGGTAGGGGAAAGGAAGCTTAAAAAAGTGCAGCACAAGTCTGAGCTCAAATTAGGCACTCTGTTACCCAGTATCTAAAAGGGTTTCGGTCTTCACTTTCCAATACTGGATATAATTCTAAGATGTCCCCTTTAGACACTCAGTCTTGTAAGCGTGGAGCGCCTCACTCCTTATTTCCCCCAGTAAGTCCAAGGCAGTAAACCCATCACCTCACTGTCCCCAGCCCACATTGCACTGTAGGTTTCTGCAGCACCTGTTTGTGTCATATCCTCTTCGCTGTAGAAGTTTTCCCTTCAATTCTCCAGTATTCTGTGCTTTTCACATTTTTTGAGGCACCTCTTAAGATTTCCCCTAAAAAATCTTGTGTCTAAATAATTCCATCTCTTTATTGTCACTTAATGTTTCCGTTGCCCCAGGAAGAACATGTGTGTACTGCATATCTGTGGTCCAAACCTGTTTATACTTTAAATTCTATTTTTCTAGTTGTTTCTTTCATTCAACCTTTTTGACCTGGATATGCCTTGCTTGTATTGTCCATTTCTTTTGTAGTTACAAATGGGCAAGGAACGGCGACTTGGTTAGTGGAAGGGTTTTGAAGTCGGACAAATCTAGACTCAAATCCCAGGTCAGCCCAGTAGTTAGTCTCAGGGTCTTCCTCTGTTTGGGAAAGTGGGGCTCCAAAGCTGCTCTAAGGAGTTGTTACGAGGGATTGACTGATAATGTGCATAAGGTATTTAGGGTCATGCCTGGCCCGTAATAGATTCTCATAAAGTGGTGTCATTTGTTGTGCACTATTAGCAACTCCGTGAATGTTTACTGAATGTGGAAAGCAGAAAGCAAGAACACTGCTGCTGGGATGGCCTCAGTATAATTAGGTGCAAACTCTTGAGGATGAGTAAAGGAAAGAAAAAACAAAGAAAAAGGAAACAGGCCATTCCTGTGGGGACCCACCGAGATCCATAATTCCCAAATCACATGGAGACAGATAGCGGCGGGTCCAGGCTCCAGGCCGGTGGGTCGCTGGCTCAGTACATGAGCAGCTCTACTCACTCTTACTCTCATGCCCCACTAGCTGGGGCTTCAGCATTTCTCACCTGGGCTACTGCAGTCATCGCTAACTGTTCTCCCTCCCGCAAGACCTGCGCCCATCAGTTGTCTTCATTCTCTCCATTGCTACCACAGGGTTCTTTTTATCATGTCTCTTTTGCTAAAAATTTCTCCGGAACTCCCCGTTGTTTTCACATTTAAGTCAGACTCCTCTGCAGGTAGTAATGGGGCTTTGTCTCTTGGCCTCATGTCTTTTCAAATTCCTCTGCACACTCTTTACTCCAGACATAAAAAGCCTTTTGCAATGACAGTATTCTGAAAGGCACATGGGCTTTGCACTGCTGGTCTGCTTGATCTGTGATTGAATATTGGTCCCACTTGCTGGGTAACAAATGGCATGTTACTTTACCTTCTTGTGCCTCACTACCCTCAACAGAGTTTTAACAGGGTTTTTAAAACAAAGTTTTAATAGTAATACCTATTTCATAAGGTTGTGAAGATAAATGAGATATTATAGACAGTGAGCTCAGTCTAACTTCTTGCACATAACAGTGCATAATAAATATTATCTACTTTTATCATCAATCATAGAGGTATTATTATCGTCACATGCTATTTCATGCCCTGTATCTTTGTACATGCTGGGTCCCCTTCCTGGGACCCACCCCGTTTCTTTAAGCCAATGATTTTCAATAGGGGACCATTTTGAGGCCCCCACTCCTCACGTTAGGGGCAATATCTGGAGATAGTTTTGGTCGTCATGACTGGGTCGGGGGCTGGAATCTAGTGGGTGGAGGCCAGGGACGCTGCTGAACACCCCACAATGCACAGGACTGCCCTCCCCACAACGAAGAATTATCCTGCCTGAAATACCCGTGTGCTGTTGAGAGATCTTGCTCTAGTCGAACTCCTACTATCCTTCAACATATTTTCTAGGTGTATCTTCTACTTGGATTATTTAATTGCTAACATAACACCAACCCCGAACCACAGATGAGTTATATAATTGTACGCTGGTCTCTATTTTACCACTTGCCGCCTTTGGGAAAGTATGGTTTCCTGTGTGTCTGCCTCAAGTCACTATGACTACTTGCAAGTTGAAAATATTCTCTTTTCCAATTTTGTATCTTACCTATTCAACACAATGTCTTGAAATAGCTGAGGCACACAAAAAATATTTATTGAAATATTAATTTAATATGCACATTGTTTATAAAATTATAAATAAGCATATAAACATTCTATGATAACTGTATAAAAAATAAATACTCTGTCAAATGCTTGTCCAGCAAAGTACACTCTTTTCTCAGTATATAGAGAGAAAGAGATGGAGAGAGAAAGAAAACGGGTTTCCTCATCTTGTGAGGTAATAAATGAAGTGTTTGTTCCATCCATGAACACTGTGATACTATCAGATGATAGGTTATCTTCTCTCTTTCCTCCCTCCCTCTCTTCTTTCTTCCTTCCTCCCATTCTTCCTTTTATCCTTTACTTTCTCTTTTATAAAGCCTATTTATTAATTCTGCCAAAGTTCACAACCCTAGGTTCCACTTAGACTAAGGACATTTATACTCCAGGGAATGCAGATGGGGATAAGCCTACATGGACAGCCGCCTTTTGCATAGAACGGATTAAGTTCTTGCATACAGTATGGTTAAAATCGACCTACTCCTTGGCTCTGCTTTCTCTGTGAGCGCATATTTCTTACAAGTGCATCCTGTTCTTCCTAGCAGCCTCCACTTTGAATTACACTTTTTGATAATCTCTCTTCAACCTTTTGTTGGTTCTTGTAGAGTTGTGCCCTTTCTTTTTCAAGAGAGAACTGCGAAGGATGGCAGGTGATGTCAGAAGAATTAGGCTCAAATTCTGACCCTACCCCTGTTAGCTATGTGTAGTGTCTGGCTCTCTCTTAGAACTTCTATGAGAAACAAGTGAAATAATCGACAGATGATATGACATACTAGTAGGAAACTGCCTAGGGAATGATATACATAACTGTGTGGGGACAGGGTCACATTGAAACAATGTATTAAGAGTCAAGAAACTGTCCACTTACACCTAGTTTGTGTCTTTGTGACTATGATATACTGTACGTGGCCATGGGTGATTGATGCGCTTAAGGCCACCAATGCAACTTATAAAGCCTTTTAAGGTTTTGGGGGAATTTCAAATCAGTCTTTGTGAGCCCTAGCTGCCATTTCATCTCCAAATTCTCATCAATACCCTTATACATGCCCATCATCTCATCCATCACATTATTTCAAGATTATCCGATCGGTCTTCCCTTCCAACAGTCTGCAGACTCCTGTGTGGTAGGAGTATGTTCTGTTCACTTCTGTATCCCCTTTGAAAGAATTCTTCAGTGACACCTGCTTCTACACCCCTAGAGACAGGGTTAGAGAGGTACAGATAGAACTTTGACTTTGAGAGTCTTAAATTGGAAAAGACTGAGTCACTCTTCTGTGAAGTAGCACCGTGGGAGTAGAGGTAGAGACAACATAGAAAGAGAAGTAGAGAATAAAACCCCGCCATGGACAGGATAAAGAGGCCTTGGAAACACACTGCAGGTGGCGTGATTGGCAGAAATAAGCTGTCTGGGCATCTGGGCAGGTTTGAAACAGCTCCATTCCTGGCTGGATATTTCCTTGGGTAAGTTCAGTTAACTTCTCTGAATTTAAGTCTCCTTAGCCTTTAAATTAGATGGATAATATTTATCTCTTAAAATTGTTGTCCGAATCCAGATTCAGAAAACTATGGAGACACAACCATCAGGGTGTGGTTTGGGGCCTTCAGAGAGGTGGTCATGATAATTTTTCAGGAATAACAGCAAACTTGTCCTCATTTCTGAGGATGTTTTGCCTTCCACATAGATTTTGGTCTTAATTACACCTATAGGTTCTTCTCTGACAGGGATGACTTTCAAATTTATAGCCTTCCTCTTGGTTAGCCTTGACATCTTACTCCCTGGATGGGTCAGGTTTTGGAAACCTGTTGGTACTTTACTTTCTTGACATCAGCCCAAGGCCAGTCCTCGTTTTGGTTTAACTACTTCCATCCTGCCTCCAGCCCACAAGATAAAACTCAGTCTAAGATAGGATAGGTGTGAGAGTCAGAACATGAGAAAAGATGCACGAACACTTACTGTATGTTCCACAGACACTGAGTGTGTGATAAAGATTAGTCAAATTCCATTTACCAGTAATACTGAGTGATTTTTGTCACTCAGAGCAAAAGTAATATTTTTTCCCATTTTAATTCTCATAAGGAGTGTCAGGCAACATTATATATATATATATATATATATATATATATATATATCTGAGTATATATCAGGAGGGTGAGAAACCAAGCTGAGCTGGAGGGAGATTTGGTGAAGGATTGTTTAATAAGACCCTTTGGATCCCACATCTAATAATTTTGATGCTCTTTAAGGAATGAGGAGCTGTCAGAAGACTGGAAGACAAGCCAAGTAGTATATACCATTTTAAAAGAAAATGGGGTTGAGTAATAAAAGCTACATGCTTGAAAGTTTGATTTTTCTACTAGAAAAGTTCTAGGACACACTTCTCTAAGTACATCCATATGGAACATGCTCCCTTTACTGATGTCATGTTCTGTGATGGAATCATTGGTCAAAGTGAAAGGAGATACCACTTCCTAAAGTTAGTCGATGTGTCATTCTGCCCAAACGATGTATCCTTAGCTTAAGAAGGCAACTAAGGTGCTGGCCACGTCTTGGATCATTGCTACACATTGTGCTGAGTGGGGAGTCCCATCCAGTGGGACGCTCAAGACTTGCTCTGGCCACACTCTTCTTAAAACGTTCCCATGGGCAATGGATTCAGCTGATAGTTTTTCTTAAAAAGAGTGCTTTAGAATGACACAGGCTTGCTTATTTTAAACATGCAGATTCTTAGGTCTGCTCCTCCCTCCCAATTCTTATATGCTAAGTCTGGTTGTGAAGTCCAAGAATTTGCTTTTTCTAATACCCCAGGTACTTCTAATGCAGGTGGTCCTTTGAGAAACACTGGGAAGGGATTAATTAATACACTGACAAATAATTATATACAACAGTGCCCAGCTCACATCTTGGGAGAAAGGAATTCATCTTTTAATAGTTCTTGAATAAATGAGGAAATCATTTGAATTAGAATAAAGTTCAAAAAGGTCAAGGATAGAGGTAATAATATCTGGCAGAAAGTGGTAAAATGGAAATTTTTATAAGCCAGAAAAGGCTGGATTATTATAAAATTATAGTTAAAATTTTTTAAAATGTGGTTAGCACAGGTAAATAATAGCATGGCTCTGTTCTTGAAACAACAAGCTACGTGCAAATTGGTATAAGTGGGACCAGCAGAAAACTATTTCATTGTTTTGTTCATTATTCTCATTATCGATCTGATCCTATTTTCTCTTTAGGTTTAGTTTCTGGAGACATTAGAAAATGCAGAACATGTTGAGAGTAACAAAAATGATATAAAAAACTTGATAATAAAACCTTTGGGGGAAAAATCAAAAGAACTTGGATTTTTCAAGCTTCAAGCAAGAAGAATAAAGATTAATATAGTAAATATTTTCATGTATTAAATATTTTACACAAGAGAAAAGTCAACAACTACCATCCACCAATGAAAATAGAATGGAATAGAATGGGCTTAAAATACTGAGTGAACTATTTAAAGTAAATCTGTGTGAGAATATCCTGAAAGTGTTAAACTTTATATAAGGTTATAAAGGGAAGTGTTTAAAAGACATATTAGTCTTTGGAGAATTTTAAAGGGTTATATATTCTCCTCTCTCTGACATGGTTAAACATTTTCTCCTATCTCAAACGCTGAAGATGGTTTGTTATTCTCTTTCCCTGTAAATCTAGCACTCCATGGATTTAAATGTAAATATATTTGTGTTATCTTAAAGCAGTCAGTAAAGATAATTGTATGTGCCGTCACCACACGAGCACTACTTCCATGGGAATTTATACAGGAGGGAATTGGGAGTGGAAAGACGGGGCTTTGGGGGAACATTTAGCTCCATCAGAGTGGCTGCAGTGCTGAAATGCAGGTGGGAAGTTGTATTGTTTTTACACATTTAGTAGTTGATACCAACAATGGTTCCATCTCTAATTCATTCCACCTGTCACACCATTCTTTGGATTCTTTCTTCTGTGTTGCCGTGGACCTCTCTCTGCTGCCGTTCCGTTATTTATATTCCAGATGTCAGCCCTGTCAGCTGTGTCTGGGACATGTGCTTCTTGGCCACCCATGGCACTGCCTGGGTCTACTGCTGCAACTCTATGGGATGCAGGGCCAATATATAATTCACGAGGTGGAGAAGAATGGCATGAAAATTGGCATTTTTTGGACCATTTTGTTGTTGTTGTTGTTGCCTAGAGTTTGAGCCAAGAAAGGGTCGAGAGTAGCTACAGTTTGACTAGGAAGTCCTGACGTAGGGGATGTGCTTTGTTCACGTTTGGGGACGGCTGCATACAGATCTCAGCGTGATGATCAGAGCAGAAGAAATGGGAGCGGGCAGCAGGTAGCCTGCCTGGGACACCGCCTGAGAGACAAGCTTGGGCCTCTGCATCGTGTGGGGCCCTTTGGGAGGAAGGGCTTTGTCACCTGGTAGAGTTTTGCCCCTTGTTTTTTAGGACCAGATACAAAATATGTATGTGTTATAGTTCTATCTATTTGATCAAGTGAAGCTCCACTGCAGTATGGTAAAACCTATTAGCACGATCTTAAATTCTAGAGCTCTTTGTTCTAAAAGATGAACGAAAGTGTATCTGGGAGACTCCAGTGGAGGTGCCCACATTCCCTGTGGCAGTGAAAGCGGGCTCAGGCCCACTCGCAGGAAAACACAAAGCAGATTTTCTCCCAAGGTTAGACCCTTCAAGACATAAGTGAGGCAAGCAGTTTTACATTCGCCCACAGAGCTCAGACCCTCAGGACTCCCCAGTGAGAGCCGCTGAAACCAGGACCTGCTTGAGAACCAGAATGGTCTAGGCCAGTGGTGTGGTTCCAGACCAGCAGCAGCAGCCTCACCTGGGGACTTGTTAGGGATGCATGCCTATGGCCGTACCACCCTGAACGTGCCTGATCTCATGTGATTTCAGAAGCTAAACAGGGTCGGGCCTGGTTAGTAATTGGATGGGAGAAATGCAGAGTCTCAGGACCCACTCTGGACTGCTGAATCAGTAATTCTGGGGTGGGGTCCACTCGCTTTTACCAAACTCTCCAGGTGATTCCGATGCACTCTCAGGCTTAAGAATGGAGAATGGAGAATAGAGAGTCTCGCGGTCTGGAGAATGGAGGAGACAGTCGAAGAGGGACAGTTGCAGGGGATTTGAAGAATGCACCAATGCTAAGGTCTCTTTTCTGATCCCAAACCTCTCTCCTGTTTGTTCTCCTCAGCTTCAGGGTAAAATACGTTCAGCTCTTCTTTTCTCAATCTTTACTGTCTGTACAATGCTTTGGTAATATATTTTTCATTTCTGGATGGTTACAAATTATTCTTAATAAATGCTGAGACTTGATAGTATTATCACAGCTCAAAATGGACTTGGAAGTGTGACCAGATGGGATTGCTATTGCTCTTTCAAAAAAGCATCTCACTTGAAGATGTCTTTATAAATTCTTATTAAAAAGAAAGAAATGAATCCTATATGTGATATCTATGTAAGAAAACCAAATGTTCTATTCCAACTTCATTTTACTTGCGTACTATGTGACTGTGGAGTTAACTTCTCTTGTTTTTTCTTGTTTTTTGTCATTTAAATAATAGCCAACAATTAAACTGTGTTTTGCCATATTTTAGCTGTTTACAAATCAGATATAATCATCATTCCCTCCCTATATCTCAGAGGACAGATCTTCTGGGCTTACTTTTCTTTTACTTCTTGCCAAGATTTTTAGGATCTATGGGTGAAAAGGGGTTATAAAATGCTAATTAGTGTGGGAATAATTAATGGCCCAGAAGCCAATAATGAGGATAGCTACTACCCTACTGGTAGGGGTAGTGTAGGCCCTCACAAATCTAAATTCAAATATGTGTTAGACGTGTTAAAATCCAGAGAAGAATTGAAAATTTGCTTAAGTTGGAGCTGTCTTCCAGGCTTCCTGGCTGCCAAATTCCAATCCCTTTGAGATTTGTTTGTGAATTTCGCCACTAGTTTTATGCAATATCTGCACCAGCCTGAAAATCCGGGCACGTCTTTAGGCTTGTCCAGAGTCCCATTTGATTCAGGGCTCAGCTTCAGATTCTCCAGCTGGAATCTCTGAAAATCAGACTCCAAATGTTAACTGGGACCCCGGCTTTGTAAAAAAAGTAAAACATTAAAAGCATAACCATGCAAATTGTAAAACCTCATCTAGATGAACAGCATTCAGGGGAGGTTAAGCTTGCCTAAAACTCCCGTGGAGCCGCCTATCACAGCCTGGTGGCCCCGGGCAGGCTGCATTTTGCTTCTTTTTTCCTCTTGGCTTCTTGGGTGGGCCGCTTTCTGCACTCTGTTAATTTTCTTTATGACATGGGTCATTTTTCTCATCCCACTCCACCCTTTTTCTGATTTATTCTCTGCTTTTCCTTATTTTATTTTTTTATTCTTTTTCTTTTTTACTGTCCTCCCCTTTCTAGCCCAGGCTTGCAGATAATTTAAATATTACTCGCCTGCAAAATCGGCATCACAGAAATGCTGCCTTCTTTTCTTTAACACACCATACCTTCATTTGTTTCCTGATGATGCTGCTGAGCTTAATGCAGCAAGCAAAGTTGTGTCTGTAGATAATTCTACTTTCTCCTCCTTTTATAGGGACTTCGCTCCACTAAGAATTCTAACTGTGCTTCTAAGATGTGTTTTAAATGCATTCTGTGGCACAAATACAGTTATTGAGATTATTCATGAAGCCTATAAGGCAGTGATTACATTATGATTTACCCTCATGGTAATTGGCATAAACTCCTTAATTAAATAGTCACATAGACAAGCTCTTTCCGAAAGTCACCGCAGTGGCTGGCCCTCTGCTCCTAACCCCAGCCCCGCTAGACAGAGCTCCTCCTACATGTCTTTGATTCTTCTGTTTCCCTTCTTCTATTTCTTCTGAAAATTACACACACACATATCTGTGAATATGTATGTACACACACACATATATAATACTTCCACTGCTAATCTTAATCTTTTGGTGTAGGACATTACCTACTGATTTTCTAATGTCGAGGATGGGTGGGGTTTTAGCTGTCCGACACCATGGCACACGCACACACCACTGCACTCTTGCCTTTAGAGGAATCTGATACTTACAGTTCCTGAGATTTCTGGTGTTTGATGACATTCCAGGCATTTAGGTTTCTGCTTTCTCGAATCTACCATGTCAGTTACTACCCATCCAGCCATTTTTCAATTCCTCAAATGTGGTTGAATTCTTTATCAGCTGCCATCATCTCTCCTGTTCTCTTTTTCCTTTTGAGTTTATATCTTTTTTATTCCTTTACCAACATTTTAGTGGGGCTTCTGGAGAAGGCAGAAAAAATACCAAGTTCAATTATTCACATGTCTCACCTGCACAGAGCCCGGATGGCGCAGTGCCCAGTGCTCAGAGGTCGGTGTGCTGTTCCCACTGGATACTTTCCCAACAGCAGTGTGTCTATACAGGAGAAAGAGGGGGTACATGGCAGAGACAGTGTCCTTTACTTTGGTATTTTTCCCTCTATAGTCTCATCTAACTTTTTATTTCTGCATAAAGCCAAGCAGAAATCTCTTCAAGGTGGTTAACTCCTGAAAGTATAAATTTTAGATACAGGAGAACTTATTCAAGGAATGCATATTTATTGTCCATGCATAGTGTTAGACCCTAGGGCTATAAAGGCAAACAAGACGAAGGTAAATGTCCTCTAGAAATCCCCACTCTGCCTTGGGGGAGAGGTACGTTCTAAGTGCTGTGGGAGCAGAGAAAAGAAAGTGGTTGTGTTTGTTTGGAGAGCAGGTGGGAGATGGGCGTGGGGCATACACTTGGGGAAGATTCTATAACAAATAGCACTCACTCACGTAGGGACTTACTAGTTAGAGACAAAGTGGAAAGCCCCATGGGCAGAGAGAAGTGTATGAGCACAGGCACGGGGTTTGAATACACACCTGATGCTTTGAGACCCACTAGTGGATGGGGCATGTGGACACTCTGGGGAAGCTGGAGGGGCCTGAGCCAGATGAGGAAAAATCTCGATGCAGCTGTGCTTGGGACAGAAGTTTTGTCCTGAAGGCACTGAGGAGCCTCATATGTTTTATGTAAGATCAGACAAGATCAGAGGTGATACATTGCTGGAGAAGAAACTGTGGAGGACTGACAGGTGACAAGCAGAATGGTTAGAAGACAGTGTCTGCATTTCAGGAGAGTGAGGGCCCAGACTCAGTACCAGCAGTGCAGACCAAAGGAAGTAAGCACTCAGGGCTTTTCTTGTAATATATAAAATCGATTCTAGAATTCCATTCACTGGAGGAGATGGGGCTCTGAATCTAACTCCCTGGTGCTTGAATGGATAGTGAACACCATCACCCTCTGTAAAGAAAGAGAAGCAGGCTTCTAGGAGAAGATAATGTGGCTGGCCTTAGACTGAGTGAGTTTAGTAGAATTGGAAATAAAAATCTGGAGTTGGGAACACAGTCTCAGTTGGTGACTTACATTGAGAAATAAGTAAAGTATGGATGGTAATTGAAGGCGAGGGAGGGGATGAGACCGTGCAGGGAATGTGGATGGGGATAGGAGGGGGAGAGTGGGAGGCAGGACGTAATATCAGGGAAAGAGAGGAAGGGGTGCTAGTCCAGGAGATAGAGAAGGGGTGACTGGAGAGGTAGAGGACATAAAGAGGACAGTGCCCTTTGGAAAATCATGAAAGAAGAGAGGGTTCAGGGAAAAGAGGCGGTGGGCAGCATTAAGTAGCAAAGAGCAGACAAACCAGTTGAGTACTGACCAGAAACGATCCCTGACGCGGTGGTGTCTGCGGAGCAGGAGAGAGCAATAGCCTGAGAAACAGATAATAGAGTGGATGCAGCAAATACAAGCATTCTTTCCCAAAGCTGGCCAGCGCAGGAGCCAGGTGGCATCAACTTGAGTAGAAAACAGCGTCCATGGAAAGACTTTTGATATGAGGAGACTGGAATGAATGTATTGCCTGCGGGTGATAATCTGGTTGAGAGCGTGGAGACCCAAGATAAAGAGGGAGAGAAAGAATCACAGATATGCTGCCTCTGAGTAATAGGTAAAGTTTGTAGAGTGATGGATGGAATTCAAGAGTTCAAAGTTTTTCATGTGCAATGGCTTCTCATTTCTCTGTGTGGACTTTCCCATTTCTGTTGGTGGCAACTGCTTCTTTCCAGCTGCTCAGGACAAAATCCTTGATGTCACCTTAAGTTTTCTCTTTCCCTCACCCTCCACATCCAATTCATCTGGAGGTCCTATTAGCTCTACCTTTAAAATATACCCACAAACCACCCCCACCTTTCACCATCTGACCTGCGGCCACCCCTCTGGGACCCATTGTCACCTGCTGCCTGGGTCCCTGCAGGAGCCTCCAGACTGATCTGGCTACTGCCTTCTGCCTTCCCACAATCTATTCCCAACACAGCAGCCAGACAGTCCTGCTAAAATGTGAGTTAAATCATAGCACTCCTCTGCTAAATAAAGCCCTGTGACGATTTCCCATGTCACCAGCTTAAAAGCCAAAGTCCTGCAGTGGCTCTCGCAGCTTCCCCCACATGTCCCGTCTCTGACGATCTGATTGGGAATTACAGCCATCCTCACTTTGTCATTGTCCGTCCACCCCCTCCCCCGCCGCTGAGCACTCCCCATGCCTGTGTGCTGCCACTATTTTTTAATAGAGTTGTTGCTTCCTAATGTACTATATAATTGCTTGTTTGTTACGTTTAATGTCCATTTTCCCCACTGGGATACAAGCTCCACAGGGCAGTAATTTTTATTTATTCAATTCACTGTTAAGTCTCAAGTCCTCAGTACAGTGGTCTAGGGACTGGCACATGGCAGGTGGAGGTGGAGGGAGGAAGTTAAGGGCATCCACACCTGCGGGAAGCTCTGCAGGAGGGGAGGGGTCTTAAAAATCAGCTTGACCACTGTGGGGAAGGACAATTTTGCTGCCTTGTGAAGAGTAAAATTTCCAAGAGACTGAGTTTTACAACTACTTTAAAAGCCTTTTCTATTGACAGCTTTTTTGTTAGTCAAGGCTGAAGTTAGCACCCTCTGCACTGGGACTCTGGGATGGGTGAGGTGTGAACTCCCCGTCCGCTTGGCTCTTTGAAGGCTGCTTATGCACTGGAGAAAGGAGACTTGTTCCACATATTGCCTTTCTTCTCCGCAACAGTGCGACCTCCGTCGAAATGATTTAACTCTTATGGGAAAAGAATATCTCTCTTGATGGACTTATAAAATTATTTTGTTTCTCAAATGAAATAACGTTTGGGAAAGCATTTGGAGACACCAAGGGGCTACACACACATGGGATTGTCATCATGTCACCCCCGTGTGTGAAGTCCTCTGAGGCGGCCCAGGCAAGGTGGCCGCACTGGGGCGCTGCCCGGCGCTCCCAACCCCTTGGGCCGATGTCCGCGGCAGGTTTTAAGGTATCTCCATATTGCTTTCCACAGAGGTTGAACTAGTTTGCAGTCCCACCAGCAGTGTAGGAGTGTTCCTATCTCTCCGCATCCACACCAACATCTATTGTTTTGGGAAGTTTTGATGAAGGCCATTCTTACTGGAAATAAGTGATATCTCATTGCAGTTTTGATTTGCATTTCCCTGATGATTAGAGATGTTGAGCATTTTTTCATAGTTTGTTAGCCATTATTCTGTCTTCTTTAGAAAAGTTTCTGTTCATGTCCTTTGCCCACTTTTTAATAGGGTTGTTTGATTTTTTCTTGCTAATTTTCATGAGTTCTAAGTAGATTCTAGTTATCAGCCCCTTATCGGATGTGTAGGATGCGAAGATTTTCTCCCATTCTGTAGGTTGTCTGTTTATTTTCGTGACTATTTCTTTGGCTGTGCAGCAGCTTTTTAGTCTGATCATGTCCCATTTAT
>VBSM01000662.1:12569040-12601311 GCA_008086735.1 Cheirogaleus medius
GAAACCCTAAAATTTGTACCCCCATAATTTGCTGAAATAAAAAAAATAAATAAATAAAAAACAAAGCTGCGGCAGGGCCGGTCAGAGGGATAGTGCCTCCGCCATCTCCTTTCAACTCGGGCTGACTCCCGCAGGCCTACGGCTTTGAGCTGGTTTCTGAGTCTCTTTGACTCCATCTATCTGAGCACGTCCCCCAAATTGGGCATCAGGCCTTGATGAAGGTGGTTAGCAAGAGCTGAGATCTGAGGCTTCCTAGCAGCATACCAGCCCCTGCCCACCAGTTTGGGGTGACCGTCCTCTGGAAGTTGTGAGAGGACGTCCACACTCCACAGAGGACGCAAATCCTCCACATTATTTTGCCTCAATTGCGTTAAACAGAGCAACAAGAAGAAGAAGGAAAATGAGTCTTTGGATGCTTAACCAAACTAAAAACAAAACAAAACAAAAACCCATGCACCTGTTTTGAAAACATGGACTCACGGCCTCACCCTTACCTCCTTACCCTTAGTCCAGTGATTATAAATAAGCCCCCTTTCCCTCTAGTAGATTCTTTGCAGCCTCTTCCATCTTATACATTGTTTTCCTTCCTATTTAAGACCAGTAATGAGAAGTTGGCAGGAGAAGACTCAAATGGGTCAGGAGGCCCTTGTGGCTTTTCTCGGGCTTGTTTTCCACAGCCTATTCTAGCCTGCAACATACTTCGCGAGAAGAAGTTGGCTGGAGATCTAATCCACGGCGCGAGGCTGCCACTGAGGCAGCTTCTCAGACCAGCGAGACTGGAGCTATGAGCAGGCTCCCTCAAGCACGCAGCCCGGGTGTTCCTTACACGCGCACACGCACACACAGCAGCACACGCTGGGGACCCTCATTGGGAACAGATGTCGCTGCCCACTGTGCCTGCCACGTGTCATGCATGGCATTTCCTTCTGCTAAACTAGCAACTGTTGTTTTCCTTTCTTCTCCCCTCCCTCTGCCTCCCACCCTCTTTTCCCACCCCTACACCCCTGCATGAACAAATTCTCTCCTGATTCATACTGAGCCAGCCTCATATTTTTTATTGTTGTTATTGCAAACGTTAGATGCTTCCAAAGCTGGGGGAAAAAATAAAAAGAAAAGAAAAGAGAAATAAAAAGAAAGAAACCACAACAATCCCCAAAGGAAACATGTTCTAACCCAGGAATGTACAATACTTCATGCATGGGAAGCATCTTCCCACCTCTCCAAGATTAGCTACAGAAACTAAGCCTCCAGATTCCAACACATGAAAAAACAAATTCATCCAGCTTTTTTCTATGAGCCTCATATCATTTCTCAATCTAACAGTTTGCTGCTCCCCACACCGGCTAGGATTTGCAGGAATGCCATAGCCTCCTTCCCAGCTTACACACATGGTTACGAGACTATAATCACTCCATCAGGTCCATTTATTCATGTCTCTACTTAAAACAATATTTTCTGAGTGCCTACTGTGTCTCAAGATTACAAAAGTGAATAAGAAGTTCCGAACACAGTGTATATAATGGAGATAAAAAATCAAAATGCTATCCAATGAGCATAATGCAGTAATGCAAAGCTATGAACAAGGGCATATGGAAACACAGATGATAAAGTAAATAACTTATCCCAATTACGTGGAGAAGATTTTATACAGGAGTTACCGTTTGGAGTGGATTTGAAGAATAAATAGGAGTGTGTGAGAAGGCAACTATGTAAAAGGAAATGGCATGAAGCAATCAACAAGTTTTTCTGAAATGATGCTGCATAACAAATAATAATCCACAAACATCAATATGTTAGTAACAAAATTTCACACTCGTGCACCTGCAGGTTGGCTAATGTGGCCCTGCTTTAGTTTGTGGTCTGGATTCAAGTGTACTTTATGTGTCTCTCCCTCAGGAACCCAGGCTTTGAGGTTTCAGGGTCAGCAGCTTCACAGGGCATGTTCTCCTCACAGTGGGTAGCATGACAAAAGCAAGAGTTAAGATATCCCTGTGCGTTTACAACTTCTTGTCAAGCTTAGCATGTGTCACAAACACTCATGTTCCATAGTCAAGGCCAACTGCATGGCTAAATCCAAAGTTAGTAGGAAGGAGAATTATACTCTGCTGACAGTGAAGTCATAGCAAAGGGAGGGAGGATAAAAAGAACTATGGACAAATAATAGTATCTACTAGTAGGCTGCTTCAGTCACAAGCAATTAGTTAGATTCACTCCACCTGACCCCAAGGCATTCCAAAAGTCTTACCCAGTCATAGCCTCAGGTTTGAAATCTAGAATCTCATGCTTTAGATCGGGTTACAATGTAGCTTCTCTTAATCTAGAGCCTCATGTGCTAAAATCGCAAGCTCTCTGCCTGCCAAGCACTCCATGTACAAAGTGAAACAGAAACAAGACACAGACAACAAACATTCCCTTTCAAAGGGAATGATGATATCTACATAAAAGCCACTGATCCACAGCAATTCTGAAATTTTCTTGAGCAAAAGTTGCAAAAACCCTTGCTGTGAGAACAGAGAGCACTTCTTGTTTAGTAGCTTTGGTTAATCCTGGGCGCAGCTTCCCTGTGGATTGTGCTTCGTGGTTCTTGGCTTTGCTCTCTTAGAGGCCCTTCCTTTTCTATCGTCCTCTTTGTTCACGTAAAAAGAACGTTGGAGAACATTCACTTTTGGGAAACTGAGCAGCTTTCCCAGCCTCCTTTCTCCTTGTAGAATACAGGGGCCCCAAATGTCTTTTTATGTTCTCCAACAGTAAGTCTCTTGTAAACCAAGCCCATAGTGAAGGCGACTGTACTCTCACCAGCTTTATTGGTTTTGTGTATATTTAGTTCCAGCCAAATCTGTATGCCAAGAGCTATACTCACAAGGATTTTCAAGAAATGCTTCTCTCCATAGATCTATTTATATGTATTCTGAGCTTATGAAGCTTCTCTTGGACAAAGTTCTTAGTCTCTTTTCTAGGACTCATTTTGTTAACTGCAAGGATCTCCTAGGTGTCACTGTGATCCAATTAAAGGCCCTAACAAATGGTGTAATGGTCCACCCCTTGATTTGCCTTCTTGCCTAAGGTTATCTTAACTTCAGTCTAGGAAGACCTTTCTAACCCAAGTCAGTACTAAGTTTTAACTTTTACTGGCTGGAGCTGAGAAACAGTTTTATTTTTCAGTACTACTGGTCCTAGAATGTCTGATATTTTATATCCCTGTGAATTCTGCTGGTAAAGCAACAACCTTTTCTGAGCTCATCTATTCTTGTAGTACCTTATCAAATGAAGATTATAACCACCACCCACACCTAGTAATATTCTTCTTCAAAGCCTCTTTACTCAAAGCCAATGGGGTATTAATATGTTTTCTGACCTGCAAGTTTTAACACTTAACAATATAATTTCCCTCACAAGTAACTACAGGAAATACTTTATCAAGTATTTTGCTACTACGTAAATAAAGCAAATCACTTTTCCAGCCTCCTAAAACAGTTCCTTTGCTTCCTGCTCTTCCATTCAGGGCCAATCCCACTCTGATAGCAACCTCTGTATTACTCAAGTGTTGCGATAATGTCACATAACAAAAACCTCCAAAATATCAATGGCGTATAACATAAAACATTCTTAGTCTGCTCGGTGAAGCTGACCTTGAGGTACATCAAGGACTGTGGAATGATTCAAGGTGAGATAAGTAAGGGGTAGATAACAAAGGCTCTTTTATGCCAATCTAAGTAGTCTGGGCGTTATCCTGAAGCCAGTGTCAATCCAATAAGCATCATAAATAAAAGAATATGAATTGATCAGGCTAGGCCGTGGTCATAAATTAACCCTGGAATCCCAATGATTTAACATGTCAAAGGGTTTATTTCTCAAATAAAGTCCGGTGTAACTCTCTAGAGCAGCTATCCATCTCTTCCATCTTGTTCCTCTGTCCTTTCAAAATGTGGGTGCCATGGTTGCCTCCAAGGAGACAGAAAAGAGATGCAGAGAGAGGCCAGTAGCTCTTGAGTCCCTTGGGCTAGAAGTAATGTGCTGTTTCTGTGTGTGCCCTCGATTACCAGACATGGCCACAGGGCCTCAAGCCCATTATACGAGAGGCAGGAAAACAAGCAGGAGCCCAGACACACCTGGTGGGCATTAACTATCCCTATAAGAGAAAAGGTGATAGAATCTGTAATTAGGAAGAAATCATGGTGGCAAATTTGGACCGTAGAAGTAAGAATGTTACCATCTTTCACCTGAACTAATGTAACAGCCACCTCACCAAGCTGAGGAAGTGGAAAGAGAAGCGGCTCAACCCAAAACTGCAGTAGAATGGTGGATGTTTGGTTGTGGGTGTCATGATCAGGGAGGAGTTGGAGATAAACTGGAGTGGAAGGGTGGGTAGGGGGTGTGGCTGCTAATACCATGGGCTGGCCTCTCACAGTGACAGCTCAGTTTGCTCCGAAATAAGCTCAGTGAGCAGTTTATCAGCACACATTTCTTAAATATCTGCAGTGGGGAATAAAAAGACCTGGTGCCTGCCTATGTAGCCGGAGGTGTGTACTGTTTGTATCTGTTTTTGTTGGTGCATCTATTTTGAAGCTCCTTCTCTTAGACCAGCTTCTAAAGGCCAGAGTCTATGTTTAATTCTTCTATGTTTATGCCCCCTCCAACATACATACAATCTAATTTAATAGTAAACATTCCATAAGCAGTTAATAAATATTCACATTTGGTTAAGTGATGCTCATTTTATTGTTTTTTTGGCTGTTATTGTTATATATTCCTTGGGAAATACTTTATGCTTTGACTATGGATTATTGGGGTTCTGAGCTAAAATTAGTACTGTATTTTTAATTTATGTTTTAATTACAGAAACCAAGTAGTAAATTAAATATGCATTCTCCAGATGTGAAAGACCTTGAACAAGCAAAGAGGAAACCAACTCTTGATGTCCTCTCCCTTGTGTGCTGGTTTGGAAATTTAAGATACTCAGGTTTAATTTTCACCTTGATTGCTCATTCCCCAAGTAACCTTGGGACATGGCCCTTTGTCTCATTTTCCCCATCAGTGGAATATGGATAATCATATTAATCTGCCTCACCAGGCGATGTGAGGACTAATTAAAAATGAGATTAGATTCAACTGAAGTCTTTCTAATGTGAGAAATATTAAGCTCAGTGGTGCATATCTGAAATACTGTTAGAGTTCCGGGAATGGTCTCTGGCTTCGGAACCACTTGTGATGCTGATGACGCCCTAGCTAAGACTGGAGTGTCTGCAGTCTGCCCAGCTTGTTGGCCAGATCTCACCTGTCCCAGTTTTATGTCCTGTGTGCCCAGCCTGAGGGCCCAGCCTGTGTAGAATTGCTTGGTCACTGAAAAGCAGAGCCAATGACCTTGCTGCTACTTAGTGCCTCTTCCTGCCTGTCCTCCTCTTAGCTCCTCTGCGCACTCCCTCCTTTCAGACAGGATCTCCAGGAGCTCTTTGGGTTCATAAATCAGGAAAATAACTAAGTTGATAAACCAAATAACTCATGTGTTTTACTCATGCTCACTTCACCTAGGCAGAAAATGCCCCCTACACAGAGCTAAGCTTTCTAATTTTGTTTAATGGGTGTTGACCTCCACTAGGTCATTTTGGGGATGCTGTGCCTGCTCCCATTTCTCCCTCAAATGCTTGTCTTCCTAATGTGTCTCATAAAATGCCAATATCTCACAATCAAAGTCATATTTTGCCTTAATACTTTACCTTTTATTTAGTCGTAGATTCGTATTAGTACTAGTCATTGACTCCCTGGCAAGTCAGCTGCTTTGAGAGGAGTAGGAAAATATGTGGATAGCATGGTAGGGATGGAGATGTTGGTTATGGGGGCTGTGGGAAGGTGAGAGGGGTCTAGCATGGAGGTGAGGATGATGAGAAAAAGAGGAGAGGCCAGGGGACTTACACAGACTTTGACACAGCGTTGCTGCCTACCTCTTCATCAACAACGGCACATAAGAGAAATGATTAGGTGCTCCAGATCACTTTGCTTATGTATTTTACTTTCCTTGATGTCATGTTGCGTGTTACTCGGCCCCCGTGGTTGAGCAAGGTAAATGGTAAGATTCCCTAGGGGTACAGATCATAGTTAAGAAAGAGGAAGAATGTCAAGGTCCCCCAGTAGCCACTTTGGGAGGGCTACGCTCCACCTTCACAGACAGGGAACCATCAATACTCAGAGTATCCAGGCTCGTTGTACACAGAAGACCAAAAAAAAAAAAATAGCTGCTGGTTGCACAGTATGTTTAATAACGTTACTGAGTATTTATTGTGTGCCAGGTGCATACTATAAGGATTGGTTATCATTATTACCATCCCTGTTTTACTCATGAAGAAACTGAGGGGCTGAGAATTTAATTAAATTTCCAAAGCTCCTGAGCTAGCCAGTCCATGAACTCAGGCAGTCGGATCCTATAGTCCATGTTCCTAAACTTGTAGGAAAATTGAAAACAGAGAAACAAATAAATGACACAAACTAGAAATGAGAGACTTTTAGAAAATGCAACTAAGAGATGAAAATGGGGGGCTGGCCACCTATTAGGACGTCTCCCTGGGCTTTGCAAGTTCTGATCCAGGAGAAGGGGTGGAATAGGAGGCTGCCAGTGCACTTTGCTTAGCAAGCATCAGAGACTGAGAAAATGGGACTGGAGCACATGCTGTGAAAAACCAGATGCGGTCCATCAGTGGTGAGGGGATAAGACACACAGGTAAGTGTCCCGCAGATGAAGGGAATGTAAACAAGGCACTTGCACAGGGAATAGGTTCCATGTGGGTGAAAGTGAGACTGGATGGGCCAACCAGCTAATGGTGAGCAGCGAGGCTGGGCTGATGAGCCAGGGTGGCATGGCAGGTGGAGGAACAGGGCCCCAGTGGTCAGCCACACAGACTGATCTGTCCATGGACACAAGAACTAAATAGCAGATTGAGGCTAACAGAAACAAGACTATTGGCAAGAAAACATTCTAGAATAAACATGACACCTCCCTCTTGCCATTTCTCAACTTAACTGGACCTAGATACTATTGGGGGTGGTTAAATAGTCATATCTAAGTCATAGAGAAGGCCTGGCAGAAATTGGGCAGGATAGAAAATGTGAATGGACCCTCTAGACCTGTGTTTATGTATATGGAAAAAGAAAATGTGTAGAGCTTCTCACTGTGAGCTGGAACAGGGTTTGCTGCCTGATCAGGATCTATGGCCCATGCCTCAGACCTTCCGTTGTGGTAAGGATTCATTCTAGCTAGTTTTTCAATGAGCAAATGTTTTGGGAAAAGCATATCATGATACAACCTTCAAAATGTCATAGACATCTCCATCAGACTTCTACCCAAATATGACCATGCACCACATCCGACAATTTTCCTTCAGCAGTACCCCTCAGGTCCCTCCCACCTGTGTTTTGTTTTTGTTTTTGTTATGACCAGTCAATTCTGTTCTTCTCAGTTAATATTGCTCAACTTCTACCTGCTCTGGGTCCGTCCATTTCTCTCCTGAACATTCCCTGTATTATCCCCAGATCCAACCTTTGAAGCATAACATTCATTGTGTCATTCTTCTGTTCAAAAATTCCTTTAATTGTTCCCTGTTCTCTTCTGGAAATGGACCAGATTTCTCAGGATAGACACTTGGACCTAGTTCCAAACTTGGGTCATTAATACTCCAAGCAAAAACTCATGGATATATCTTTTCTTTTTCCATCTGAAATTTTGACTTAAATATGGCCTTCCTGCTGGGATTATTCTCCCACTTCTCTGCCCAAACCCTGTCCTTTATTCAAAGATTAGGTTTAATCCCATGTAAACTCTCCCCGCCCCTTTCTCTTGCTGCACTTCTCCTCTATCTCCTGTTGGTGGCGCTGTCGGCTACGCGGGGAATTGGCCTTCTCCATTCCTCTCCCGTTGCTTCAGATGCTGTTCAGAGTCTGCCTTACTCAGTGATCTTGCCATGGAAGATTCTTTACGGGAAAGACTTTGTCATGCATAAAACCCTCTGTGGTGCCTTGTACATAGGAGACACACTAAACATGCATTGATTAAATATCTCGGGTTTCTCGCAACTCACTCTTCTGCCTGGCTCACAGTAGAAGTCTTGCAGTTCAATATTCTATATGATACATTTCTCATTGATTTCTGTGACATTGACTTTTCTTCAGACAAAGCGTGGCTCATACTCATAGTTTCAATGAGAGATTTGACCAGGTGAGCAGTGCTGAGAAGTAGGGTGAGGGGCGTCGCCAACAGGGCTGAAGGCAGCACGGCGGGGCAGGGCGGGCTGGCGCAGGCTGGCGTCAGACTGTCGCTCTGCATGGCATCTTCAGACACGCTCCTCAACAGCTCCGGCCTTTGGTTTTGTTCATCTGTAAAACAGGCATGATAATGGTCCCTATCTCATTAGGTCCTTGTGTGGGTTCAGAAAGATGATGTGCACAAGCTTTGTAGCACACAGCACTTGCCATATAGAAAATAAAAATAGTATTTTGCCTCTATGTGATGGTTTATAGTTTATAAAAACAATTTTACCTTAAGGTTTGCTCCCTAGCTCCTTATGCCTGGTGCTTTCTGGGAAATTGTGTGTATGTGTGTTTGTGTGTAAAATAAAAACATATGCTTTTTGTTATGTCTATAATATAAATATTATATATTATTAGTTATTGTATACATGATATCTTATATATATGAAAAAGGAAGCACAGATCTGTATCTCATATATGTACCATATATGTGTATGTGTGTGCATACATATGCATGCATATATGTATATATAACATTTATGTGTGTGCATACGTATACACATGTATTACATACATATGAAAGAGAAAAAAGTGCTGTGAGTTATATTCCATGAACACTTACAACACACAAAGAAATACAGATTTCCATTTACCCTAAGTGAAATGGTTTTATCTTTGTAAAGAGCTGGGTATGGCATCAGAATGGAAAAAGGCTTCATCAACTACTTTGCTTTCTTTAAACAACACTTTTTGCCCTAGGAGTCTGCTTTCTGCTCACAATTTCTCTCAGTGTGCTTGATTGCAGAGAAAGAGAGGGAGGGATGGAAAGAGGGCGGAGGGAGAGAGGAGAATGGGACAGAAAAAAATAAGACACTCAGCAAACAACAAGAGAGCCAAGAAAAATATTTAATCCAAACAATGAATATTGTCATTTCCTCCCACAGTCGCATTCCCAGTCACCTTCCACGGCGGGCTGGGGAGCCAGGGAGTGCTGAGCTGCCTGGCACGTGTGAGCGTGTGGTGGAGGCGGGGTGAGCAAGTGTGTTGGGGCTGCCGTGGAACATTCCAGTAGCCAGCTCAGGCCTGCCTCAGCCTCTCGTGACCTGCAGGCTGGCTCAGGAGCTAGGAGACACAGACGGAGGGAAGGAAAAGCTCAAAGTCCAGGCAGGACCCCAGCTGTCTGCCCTGGGCCTTCTTGCAGGACCCCAGCGTGTTTCCCCCTTGTCCGCACTGCAGGTTTTCTTCCTCTGACGTGCACTGTTTCCTCGTCCTTCTCCTCCTTCCCCTCCAGAGCGATGCGATCTCTGGAACACTGTGTGCCACCTAATGTTCCGGCCGCGCGGGCGTGGCCCTGGCACAGCAGCTGCCGAAGGCCCAGAGAGTGGAGCAGAGTGGGGGCCACCAGAGAGGCCATCAGAGACAGACCCAGCAGGTCCCACCCCCTAGGCCAGGTGCCTGCAAAGGCCTGAAATTCTGCTCTCACTGTCAGCCCTCTACATGTTTAATTTTGGTGTCCAGTGGAGTGCACTGTGAGTGACCTGTACCTGGAAGTCACGCTAAGCTATTCTCAGGTGGTATCTGGGGAGAGTAACTGATCGCAAGAACAAATACCTGGGGAGGCTAGGGAACAAGGCGAGGGACGGGTTAGCTTATCTCGGAAGAAAGGCACGTGGAGTGGAAAACAAAACGTGTTCTGATTTCCTAGTTTTATAGAGTCAATTATAGAGAAGATCCACTAGTTTCGCCCAGCAAATATTCATTCAGCACCTACTGTAACGCGCTAGATATTGTGCTGATGCATGAGGTTTATTGCTGAAGGAAGGAAAAAGGAATAGAAAAGAGCAAAAAAGAAGTGTCCCTGCCCCCAGGGTCCTTGCAGAGTTTGAACCTCTTGTTTTCCAGGTTTCTTTCTGCATCTGACCTTGAAACACAGCAGGGTGGCTCCAGTAGGCTAGCTGGAGAGGAGGCAGGAGATCCCGGACAACTGCTACTCCATTGCTCTTTTCAAGGGTACTGCTCTGCAGCGGGACTGTGTCGGGAGATCTCACAGGCCCCTACACCACTCCTACTATGCAAACATGAAAAAGTAAATCATGAAAATGGATGGGCCCACCAGCCTCCCAACAGAGACACCAGTGAGTTCTGACGGTGTGTGTGGTGGGAGCCCAGCTCCCAGCCCATCGCTCCAACACAGGTACTGCGGGAGCCCAGCTCCCAGCCCAGCGCTGCAACACAGGTACTCTGGGAGCCCAGCTCCCAGCCCAGTGCTCCAACACAGGTACTGCCCAAGCCCAGCTCCCAGGCCATGGAGAGACCTCTGAGAAGCATGTCTGTGTGGTCAGAGGAGGAGGGGATTGACACCACCATGAACTCAGTCTTTGGCAGCGGGGGATTGGGAATCACTGACTAACCGACTACACAGGATCAGCTGCTTCAGAGAAAAGGGGAATCCCACAAAGGACGCTGGTAGAGGAGGAGGAAAACCCTTTTTTGTTCTTTGTCTGTCTGTTTTGGGGCATAGAGTTGGGGTTCGACGACACAGAAGGGTCGGGGTCGAGGCGTTACCCTGTGAGTGATCACGGGGATTTGCCGAAGGAGTGAAGAGGTGGTGGGGAGCCCTTGGTATTTTCCCAGGCCGCAGAGCAACGCTCATGTAATCTTGGCAACAGGTGGGGAGGGAGAGAGAGGCAACAGGTGCAGAACACCTGGCCATCAGTGAGGCGTCTGGGTGGAGGGCCAGGACCTCTCCATCAGCAGCAATGGTTCACGACTGGCGGCTCACAGAGGGCCAACGACAGCCTTGCAGGAGTGCCGTGGTTCCGCACAGGCCCTGTGGCAGAACATTCTGTTCTCCTATCTCTGTCCCTGAGAGGCAGGGCTCTAAGTTTGAGCCAGTGTTTTGCTGACAAAAATACAGGCGACTCCCCTGCCCATCTTCACCATTTGGGGCGCTATCCCGGTCTACCAGCACACCCCTCCCGGCCTTGGGGTGAGCAAGACCATTCCTGTGGGCTCACGCTGGGCCAGAGGAGAGGCTCTATGGGGAAGCAGATCAGCGTGTGTTTGTAAGTGACGGGGAGAGTCCGTGCAACTTTGGGTCTTTATTTGCAGCTAAATGAAAGGAGGTTAGTTTGGGCTGAAAAATCATTCCCAGAGAGACCCCTCACCTTTCTGTTTGCCTGTGGCACATGTCAGAGAAGAGGTGTCTGCTGTGATGGTTGGGGTTTCTCAGAGGCTAAGACACCTGAGTCACCACTGCGGTTTGGGGGAGAGCCCTAGTTTCCGGGAGCCAGTGAGGCCCTTCCCTGCCTATTTCCACAAGTTCCAGACACACATCCCTCGTGACCTGACTTTCTCCTTCATGACTCAGATACGCGCATTTGCGGTAAAAGTGAGCGGGGCTGGGCTCTCAGGGAGGAAGCGTCCACGGCTTTGACTCCAAGGTGCTGGTGGCAGAATCTTGAAGTTTATCCGACCAGAGTCTCTAGGGAGAGAGCTCAGGCACCAGCCTGCAAAGCCAACAGCGACGGTAGTTTTCCTACTGTTTCTCCTTCATAGAACCACGAGTCCCCGAGTGCTCACTGTGGGGCCTGCACTGTGCAGTGTTTCGCCTCCTGGCGCTCATTCAGTCCTTGCCACAGTCCTGGGAGCAGGGCGTCAGGATTCTCATTTACTAACGAGGACACTGCTGCTGGTAGCTAAGCCACTTACTGAGACGCTAATCATTGGCAAGAAGCAGAACTGGGACTGGCACTCAGGTTCGTCGAGCACCGTGTCGCCTGCTTTTAATCACCCCACCCTGCAGTCTCGATAGTTTCCTTAGAAGTACCTTGAAGTAGATGAAAACATTATAGGTGAAAGAAGTCGTTTGACCTTATTTTGCTAACTTTTCTTTTTCCATCTAATTTATCTCAACTATTTCTCGCAGAGGAGATTAATTTTTGCACAACTTGATTGTTTTTATTCTAAGACTTTGCTTTGGTCCAGGTGTCAGATACAGACTAGCTGACTACAAACAGGTTTCTCTTTTAGCCCCTGTAAAGGTACACATTTGCCTCTTTTAAGGGTCTGGTGGATCGCACAGGCAGAGGTTTGAGGTCCTACACAGAAGCTGTGTGACCTCACATGGACCAGTAATGAACAACAGACCACAAGACTAGACCCCACGTTGCCATCCCTCTGACCACCCAGCAGAATGCATATCTTCGTTACCTTTCTTTAAATTGCATCTTGCTCATCCCCTGTGTGTAGAATCTCCCTGTGGCCTTCAAGGAGATTCTCTCGGCAGTTCCAACTGTTAGCTGGCAAACCAGCAGGTCCTTAATAGCTTAGTGACCAGCGAGTTAGCCAAGGCCTGGATCTGAGTCCCGTGGACTTCAGGGATGGTTAGCTGGAGAAAATCCCTTGGCTGTGCAGTAGGGAGTATCACCATATGACTTTGTCATTCCCCATCAGTGCTCGTAAACACTGTCTTTTTATAATAGTAAAATACTAACAGGGTCATTTAAAATTTCCCCACCTTGCAAAGGGCCGAGACCCAGGCCCCTATTCCTGATCATCTGTTAAAACCCAACCACTTGATTACAGATATTTGCAAACATTCCTAGAACAGCCATGGTTTACTGCCTTCTTTCTGCTCTGGTTTTCAGTTTCTGTTTTTGGCCTTGGGGAAATTTCCCTTCCTTTCTTATGATCCCAACTGTGGAACTGGGAGGAATTGTTATGTTTTAGCCAACATTTTTAGATGGTTTATAGAGGGATAATTTTCAGATGGTATATTTATTCTACTACCTTTTTCTACTTTCAGAAATAGATTTGTCCATACTTTGCACCTAGAAGGAAATAATCAATGCATGTATACCTGATCTACATATATATGTGTATATGATTTATCTCAAGTACAGTGTCTACAGTGTCTGTTTATAATAAGAAAAGAAAAGGACTGGGTGCCCATAAAAGCTGGACCTGTGTCTAAGTTATGTGGTTCTTATAAAGCAACATGCCTAGAAAATTTTCTGGCAGTAGAGGAATAATGAAAAGAAGGGATCTGGTCATAAAATATTCCAGTGAAATGTAAAATGCCCTTCAAAACAGGGCAATCATATTTATTTATTCGTTGAGTATCTACCATGCATCAGGCACTGAACCAGTAGCTGGGACTACCAAGGTGATTAGATACTTACTGCCTTTGACAGTATTAAATACATTCAGAGTATTAAGTCCTATAATGAATATATGGCTAAAATACCCCATAACTCAGAGAAGGGAGAACTGTTGGGGTCCAGAAAGCCAAACGAGATTTTCTAGAAGAGAGTGTATCTAAGAAACTATTCCATCCAGGCCTGATGTTTCACTCTTGTAATCCCAGCACTCTGGGAAGCCAAGGCAGGAGGATCGCTTGAGGCCAGGAATTCAAGACCATCCTGGACAACATAGCAAGACCCCATCTCAGTAAAAAATAAAAAAAATTAGTCTGACATAGTGATATGCACCTGTAGTCCCAGCTACTTAGGAGGTTGAAGTGGGAGGATCGTTTGACCCCAAGAGATTCAAGGTTACAGTGAGCTATTGTCATGCTATTGTACTCAAGCCTAGATGACAGAGAGAGACCTTATCTCTGAATGAAGAAAGAAAGAAAGAAAGAAAGAAAGAAAGAAAGAAAGAAAGGAAGAAAGAAATAGGAAGGAAGGAAGGAAGGAAGGAAGGAAGGAAGGAAGGAAGGAAGGAAGAAGGAACTATTCCTGCATAAGCCACAATCCATCTCTAAGTATCTGCATATTTTAATTTTACATTTTCCAAGAAGACTGCAGCAAACCCGCAAATGAGACATCCTTAGAACCCTCCCATCCCAAGGGGTGAACAATGGAAGAGTGGAACAACTCCATTTTCTTTTTTCCTCAAATGACTACAATGAGCAGCAAAACGTCTGGCTTTGTCATTCTGAGGCTCAGAAATGAATGCTTCTGGGTTGCAGGCATCTGGTGATGGGATTGGAACACAGTGCTCCTTTCTCCTGGGGATGTCAATTTCTAGGCAAGTGTGGGCCTACTAAGCCCTGTGCCTCAGAAGAAGCTGTAGTGCCAGGTAGCTCATTTGGGATAAACTTTGACTCACAACTGAGAGAAACAAAAGTGATATTGTGGGGTCCAGTGGAGTTGAGATTACATATCTTATTTACATATATATCTTACCCTTTCTTAGTCTCTATGTTGGGTCACTGGGTTCACTTCATATCAATGTCCCTGTACCTAAGCCTTTTTAATAGAGTACCAAAGGAATTCAAGTTACCCTTCTTTCTCAGTAAATTAAAAGACGGATGAAATCACAGACAGTGGCGGCATGGTATAGCAGAAAGAACATCAGATCAGGAAGAGAGATCTGAATTCTGTTCCCAGGATTTCTACTAACTAGCCTGAAAGTGAGACAGTTCACCTGCCTAAGGCTCCATTTAATCATTCCTAGAACAAGGGTTCTAAATAGTCTTTAAGACTTCATCTAGCCAGTCATTGAAGAGCCAGAGAAAAAGAGAAAGTGAGTGTGTACATTTACACAGAGCTTCTCTCTGCTGCGAGGACTCCCCTGAGTGCTGTCCCACAGCTTTGGAAAAGAGCTTCTTGGGGGCCTGATGCAGCCTGATCAATATGAAGAAATAGATGTGGGTCGTATTTCTTATTCATATAACTGGAAGCTTTGTTCAGAAATCATGTGAAAAAGAGTGTTCGACATCAGGCAAAAATGTGATTAGCATCTTCTCCTGCTCTCAAACACTCCTTGAGGCAACAAAACAGGATTCTGTCCCCTGCCTTACCTATGGGGATATGGGCTCTTTAGGCTGAGATCCCGACCTGTAGATTATCAAAGCAGAAGATCTCCAGTCCAGACTCACCTTCTAAACCATCAGTGAGGCCTTGAGTTCTGTTGCAAGCTATAGAAGAAAAATGTTCTTCGTCTGATTAGTAAGAGCAGTATTGTCAGCCAGCCAGTCAAAGTTTGTGGAACTCTGCCTGGGGGTGGTGTCTGTGATAGGCAGCCTGGGACCGCCCACGCTGCATTTTCACCTTCCTTTCTCTTAGTCGCTCAGCTTCTTCTTCCCCTCAGATTCATCCAGTCTTCTGGAAGTTCTTCTCCATCGAGGCTAGATATAATAGAAGCAGCCCTTGAAGGCAGATTCCCCCATCCCTAAAATCTGGATGAGGTACTTCTCTTCTGCTCACATCTTGATGTGAGCACTGAACTATCACACTGAGCTGAAATTGCTTACAGTGGGTTCCCTCAGGGGCGGAATCCATCTTTTATTTATTTCTGTATCCCCATCACAGTACCTGGCACATATAGGCATGGAATAAAGAATGCTGAGTGATTGGATGAATGACTCTACTTATAGACAACAGACGGGCCACCATCTCTATGGCTAACTCCCCACAGCAACCTTAAAACAGATCTCCAGATTGATTATATAATGTAAACAAGAAATTATATTCACTTTTGAGACTTTCCAAGGTGGTATAGGTGGGATAGAATCACAGCCTTTCCTCTTTATCCCATCACTTACACACAGTCATTTGTTTGGCCACTTCATCTGCCCGGAACACAGCTAATACAACAGACCGACGGGAAAAGCCTTCCTATAACAACTAAAATAAGTATCATAAAGCTCATACATCATAAGAAGAGTAACCCAAGCTCTCTGTCAGATTTAGGTATTTACTAAGTATAATTCCAAGGGCTTGACTTCCTGGCTCAAAAGTAAAGCATGCTTGAAGTGGGTGTGTGTATGTTGGAGGAGGCACATTTAACAAAGGCGAGAACCTTCCTGTAAAATGAAAATAATAAATGTTTGTGTTGATAACTTTGTGTTCTATACATTGTTAAAAGGCTGGGAAACAGGCATTTTATAAAGATTTTTTCTTTTATCAAAATGGTTAAAACGAAAAAGTGACCCTTTAAGAGATAAGTTTCAGGTATTTGAAAAATGTACTTACATAGAACACTTTATTTTCTGATGTTACAGGATGAACAAGGTATACCTGTGGGTGGTGAGATTTACCTGTGCATACAGTGTGCAGAGAAGCCAAGCCTAGTGCCCTCCCTTGGGAAAGTGTCCTGCACAGGGAGGAGTGATATATAACCAAGTCTGATATCTTTCAATTATTGAGATTAAAATATCCTAGTCTACATCCAGTCTTCAGATATTTTTAAATTTTGGATCAATTAGTCATTTTTCCCTTTCTATTTTTTCATTGTAACTTTGGACTCAAGCTGTCGAGCTTCCCAGGCACATGTTGCCATAGGCGACTCTGTTTGTTGAGGGTGGAGTGGTTGTTTTTGGCAGGTTGGGGGAGGAGCAATTAATTCTAATAGGTATATAGTAAATTAAACACTTGGGTCTTTCCAGCCTTTTCTCTGTATTTCTGTTTCTTTTTATAAATTCCCTTCTCTTCCCTGATGACTCTTTAAGAGCAATAACGAAGGATCTTATAGAGATCTCTTCTGGGCTATAGCAACAGAAGTCCGGTGGGACCTAGGGAGGCCATGCAGGACTCTGTTGCTCTTTTCAACATACCTTCCCTAATGTTCTTGGGATGAGAAGCCATCCTTGCTTAAAACTTTAGAAAGAACAATTCCCCATGATCCTTTACTACCCCATTCAAATATTTAGGTTGTTCTTATGAAAAGAAAGATATCTTTAGATCTATCTTTAATCCTCTATTCTTAAGACCATACTTGCATGTAGGAAAAGTATTTTGGGTGCTTTTTATATTTTTATAGACAATTGAGAGGATAAAAAGAAGGAACTTACTAAATTTTGCCAATTAGTCAGTCGGGGTTGTAGGAAAAGTATCAGATACAGTGTTAGATGAGTAAAATATACTCCAAACACTGAAACAGAGAAAAAGAAAACCACTTTGGGGAATCTCAGTAGATGTGTCTGGGCCGCCTATAGGACCAAGGGCATCTATAGGTGTTCAGGACACACTAGTTGTCTTTTGACTTCTATTATTTGGCTGCAATTTTGGACCCATTTCTTGATTGTATAGTGATTCGAAGTTCTCTAGAGCCGGCATAACAGGGTCCAGTGTTACAGACAATGTTCATCTCGAAATCCTTGTCTTCTATCCCAGTGAGGCCTATGTTGAAAACAGAATTCATTTTCACTTCCTGCTCTCACTGACATTGCCGTGCAGCTGTGGGCCAGCCGTTGCGTTCCACCCCACAAGTAGCAGCTTCCCAGTGGTTGGCAAACTGGTACACATCTGGAATGATGTTCAAATGACCTGAAGACCCCATAGAATAAATCAAAACATTGAAGTAATAACTTGGATGAGCTCGTTCTGATGTAACTTAATTGCTGGAAATTATTTAATGGCCATTTTTTAGTTGAGTGATCTATCTCATCAAAGCACAGTGAAATAGGGTACAGTCCTTCTATTTGACATTTAGGGAGAGTGAGGTGGAGAGAAAATGATTTGAACATGCAAACTGGAAGGTGGCCTTAGAACTTAAAATTTCTGTGACCCCAAGAGTTTGACCACGAGTTGTTCTCTGAAGCTTTGCGGTTATGCATCAGCTCAGGATGGGGAGTGGCCGATGTTATCAAGTAGGTGGGCTGGCTAATGTGCCCTCCGGGATGCCGTGGGGCAGTGTTTCCCTCCAGAGGTAGTTTTCTGGAGTAACAATGCATTGCACTGCTGAGCTATTTTTTAACTGCCTGTTGCTGTTCTTATCATGCATTCTCTTTTGGGGTGAAAAACTCTATCAACTCTGGTTTGACCTGACCTCTTTCCCATTTTGGTTCCTATTAACTTGCAGCAGAAACAGGAGTGATGGGGACAGCTTAGCTTTCTCTGCTCTGAACTGTGTCTCGCTGCTATGCATGAGGTAGCTGCATACGTGGGAATATTTCTGTTCCAGCACTGGTGCCCTCAACCCTAGGACCACTGAATGCTAGACAGACATCACTTGGGTCTTCATAGCACCCAGAGACTGCCAGGATCTTTAACCACTTGGGTACGGTGCTCACCGCCTGCGAAGCCTTGCCCACAGCTGGCACTCACAGTCTGCACGGTAGTTTGTGCTGTGCATTGATGACAGATCCGTTTTGCTCTTGTGTGGTGAGGAAAGCTTTAAAGCACTGAAAGCTTGTTGTACTTTACAGGCAGCTTTAGGAAAATAACTATAATAACTCCTACTAAGGACTTGTTAAAAGGTCACAGATTCGTAGTAACTTAGCTGAACGTACACACTGCAACTGCAGAGATAAAAGTAAAAGCTTTTGGCTGTCAGCTAAAGTCGACGCTCGGCTGTGCGTCTTCATATCACGGAGGTGGGCTAAAGTCGACGCTCACATTCATCTGTGGCTGTCGACTATAGTCGACGCTCAGCTGTGCGCGTTCATCGGTGACTGATGACTATAGTCGACGCTGGTACCGAAGTGCTTAAGGATCAGTCTTCCAACACCAGAAGAAGAGGTATGGTCCTTAATATGTGAAAAGCAGGTCAAAGCCAAGATATATGGCAAGCACTTGGCATCTAGTGCCAAACTCTGCCTCGCCATAGCTATGTGACCCAGGGAGATTCTTATCATCTCTATCTATCCCCAGCTCTTCATTCATAAAGTGCGGCTTTTACAGACTGTCCTGTCTACTGCACAGGCCTTCTCCGATGATCAACAGTTAAAATGTGTGAAAATGTCTTGTAACCTACAAGATATAAAGACCTTTCATTACAAGAAGGTGAAAAAGTTGATCAAAGAGTTTAAATGACTCATCCCAGACCTTAGAGTAGGCCAGGAGCAGGTGCTACAGGTGAAATTTGACAATTCCTTAGGTTCAATCATGTCCTTGAGATTTTTCAACTTTTTGAGATCAATTGGATCAATTTGTGTCCTGCCCCTTGGCTGCTCCCCACACTACCTCTCGAGTTGTATGGATTATGGTGGGGGGAGCGGGAGAGCAGGACAGGGCCTCATGCAGCTGCACCGAGCCGCTGATTTTCACTTCCTTACAGCCCTTCCAAGCGGACGGCTGGTGTGACACTATCAACAACCGGGCCTACTGCCACTACGATGGGGGAGACTGCTGCTCTTCCACACTGTCCTCCAAGAAGGTAAATGAGAGACCTGGGAATGGGGGCAAGAGAGGAGCTCTAGGAATAAGGCAGATTCTTTGGCTCACTTTCCTTCGTGGTGGATCACAATTGGGTTTAATTTAACAGTCAAGGCGGAATTATAATGAACAAACATCAGAGCTTCTAAAGTGACAGGATTAAGGGTAGCGCAGGTTCTTAGAAAACACTAGATTTCTAATTATCCATCGGCAACTCTTTCAGAAAATCCATGGCTTTTGCTACTGAAAGACTCACACTTGCTTATCATTGTCCAGGAAACTTCTCTGTAGGCAGGGAATGTAATGGTCTTCACCCCTCGGGAGGCAGGATTACCAGTGAAGTGCTATCTAGTTACTATTCATCTTCACAATTACATGAACAGCCTCACGTGGTGTGTTATAAGCATACTGGAGGCACATGTTGAATGGCTGCCACCAGCCACCCCGAGCAATCTCTGGATTATGTCCTGGGCATGAATCCTGTCCTTCATGCCCTTTATTCCTATTAGTCTTGGCTTTGTTAAATTAGCAGATAGGCTCAAGCTAAGCCTATAAAATTGAATAGGCTGAAGTTTTGTGATAATATGGGTAAAAATCCAAGTGCTCCAAAGATATGTGAAGCTAGTTGGCCAATTTGATAAATCAGAAACACCTAAGAGTTGTTATTTCCTTCCTTGAGCATGTCTCTATGATGAAGCCTTACCTACCATGATCACCTACAGGCAGACCTCAATACTACATCCCTTAATTGCTTATATTACTGATCACTCACTACGTGCCACACACTGTTCTCACCACGTATGTCAATTAACTTATTTAATGCAAAGCACTCAGGGGCTCATCATGTCACTATTCAATTTGGCCCTCTTTCACTCTAAAACCAATACATCCTGAACTAAGAGAAACAGATCAAGAGCTTGGACCACAGGTCAGAAATCAGGTCAACTATCTCTCTACAGGAAGGCATGATCACTTAGGGAGAAAGCAAGAAGTTTTCTTCCCCTCTCACACTCTGCAAATCTAGGGTTTGTCTTGTCTGTGGCCAGCATACACAAAAATCAGGATCGAAAAGACACTTCACCCCTCTGTTGACTCCTAAATCACATTTTACTTCATATGTGCAAATATGCTGGAAAATTTCCCCAAACAACCCCACCCATGCTCCAATTCACTTGCCCAATCACCAAGCCCATGTCTTTTCAGTGTACTTGGACTAGTATGTGATATGCCTATTCATTTCTATCTCATTAGATTGTTAATGCACAAAAGGGAAAATGTCTCCCAAATGCCTAAATCTCTCTGATACTTAGTTTTGGACACTCAAAAGTGATGTTTGTCTGTTGGTAGCAGTGCAAGCAGAAGGCAGCAACTTTTCCTGGATCATCCCTGGCATGGGGAAGGGATAATTACATAGAAGAAAGGCAATATAGCCACAAACAATGGGTGGGGAGATGCAATGTTTCATCAAGCCAAAATATATCCTGGGGTCAATAAAGATAAAAACTCATGTTGATGAAGATGGCGAAGATGATCCTATTGATCCAAGAACACTAAGGAATAGGAGTCATAGAGCTAATCTGTAGGGTCTCGGCTTCCATATAGTGGTGTCATTATCCTGAGTTAAGTCACCCATCCTCTCTCTGCCTTCTCTATAAAGAGAATGTGCTAACATACATCTTTCCTACTTTACAGAAATTTTGTGAAGATGATAACAGCAATGTAAATAATAAAAGCAGTAGTTTTAGGTATTAGCATAATCTTAGAAATAGCAGAACAGTAGTCATAGGTGCTTGTCAGTGTGTAAGTGTTTTATAGCCATCATCTTATTTAAGCCACACAAACACTCTGGCATAGTTTCTGTTGTCTGTCTGCTTTATATACGAAGAAAGTAAAACAAAGAAGAATTACCTTGCCTAAGATAACAGGGTGACGTGGCGTGTGAGTGGGAGAAGTGAGTGTTCATTTCAGGTCTGTGATAGCACCCCATAGCCCCACAGTTCCTCGGGACAAAGTGGAAGCTGGCTGAAAAGTGTAAAGCTTGCACAACATGGGTTATTTCAGCTTCTCTTTCTTCCCCCAGGTCATTCCATTTGCTGCTGACTGTGACCTGGATGAATGCACCTGCCGAGACCCCAAGGCAGAAGAAAATCAGTGACTGTGGGATTAGGCCCTCCCTCCACAGCTCAGAGGCAGTAAGAAAAAGGCCAACACAGGAGGAAACCAAGGGTGAAGGAAGAAGAAAGGTCATGAAGTGGAGGAAGGAGCAAAAGTGTGAAGGATCTCATAGGAAATGCTAGAGGATATTTACTTACGCGCGCCACCTAGTGCATCAAGTAGCCCAAGGAGGGAAGAATCATAGGCAAATTTTCTTTAGAGTGGAAGGAGAAATACGATAGACATATAAGGACCCTCCCCCATTTATATTCTACTCAACGCCATCCTCAGCTCTTGTCCTGCTCCCCACTCTGTACCCTGCCAACTACTCAGCCCCACCCAACTTGTAAACTAATAACAAAATACTAGGAGAGATGTTGGCAGGGACACTCTGTTAATACCCATTCCGAATGGCTTGCCATCTTTCAGGGCTCATCTCTCAGCTGGTTATTTCTCTTTCTTTTGTGTAGTCTCATTTAAATAATTAAGTTAGTTATTAATTCTTTATAAGTATTTAAACATAATTATATAAATATATTATATATATTATATTTTTTGCTGTTTACTAAGCTAAAAATTATCCATTGTTCCACACATGCTGCTGTGAAGTTCACGTTCGGAATGAATGCTGAGGCTTTGAGGACAGAAAGACAAGTTGTCTGCCGTCTTGCTATTGTTGGGGATTGGCAGGTAGAATGGGAAGGGAGAAGGAGAGAGAGTGATTAGATGAAATTCTAGATGCTAGTTTGTCAGCTGATCATCTTTTTATGACCTGGGAGCCGGGCCCACTTGAAGGAGGTAGAGAGTTGGAATGATAACACTAAGAGTCACGAAATTTGGGTGTGAGTACCTGTTGGTGATGGGTCTAGGAGAATTAGACGGTGGCTCTTGAGAATCTCCCCAAAAAGAATATATTAACTTTCCTCCACTTCTCAGAACTCTCAACTGGAGTTGGTGAGACCCAGGATTTTCCACACTTCCATATATCCCTGTTCCAAATGTGACCATCAGCCAGCCAGCCAGTCAGCAAGTCTGCATTAGGGCACACTCTCTGGTCACCAGGCCAGAGGGACTCCTCCACTCTTCATACTTGGCCTGTGGTATCACTCCTTGCTAGAAGTCCCCAAGCCTGGCAATCATTCATAGTCACATGATTAATTGTGATTTTTCTGGGGCAAAAAAATGTTATGGCAGGGTAATTATGGTGGGAGGGAGCGGTGGGAGGAGAAGTAAGAACAGGCAGGGATGGAGGAGCCAGGGGACACCATAAGAAGGTGAGCAGTCAGGTTTAAGTCAAGGCTAGGAGCACAAGCATGACAGGAGTCAAAGAGACTCAGCCTTTTTTCCAAGCCTCCAAAGAAGACCACAGTGGATCCCATGAGCAATGCAGAATCTGAGATAAATTCTGTTCAAGAGCGATGTATAAATTCTGTGGGCTAGAGATTTTCATTTAAGCAAGCTATGGAAATGCATGGAGCAAGGGTGACACTCAGTGGGCAGACAGGAGAATTTCAACTATTTAGGTTCCATTTTGTTATCTTTACCCTTTCTTGTTCAATAGATGGACTGCACATGAAGACCATAATTACCCTGCCTCTGTTTACAGCCAGGGCTTACTTTTCTGCATATGATCTATTGCAGTTACATGTTCTTGCAAAGGTTTCTCGGTTAAGCCTTGGGGAAAGGGAGTAAGGAGCCGATTTATGCTCAGCATCCCAGTCTTACCATCTTAAAAAGGGCTGGGAGTCTTGTCTCCCCCCAAGTTTCTTCTCCAGTGGGAATCAAGAACAGGCAAAATTTAGAGCTCAACCATCATCTCTTCCTGTCTTCTGCTTTTTTGCTCTGACCACAGTTGTTCTTCATTTTGCAAATAGGAATAGGAAATATTACCCACAACTATCGGAGTATTATCCACACTACCATGTAGGGAAGACCAATATTCTGAAATGGAAAATACAAGGATAAATTCTTACACCCATATTTATCTGTGGGTTTGTGGAATGAGGGTGGCAAAGTCCTTGGGGAAACTGAAGAGCAGAGTCTGCCCATCCAAGAAAACCTCCTGTTCTCTGTAGGTCCAGCCATAAGAGAAACCACAGCCTAGATGCCACTCATTGTCACGGCTCACACTTGGTGCCCCCAGGAAGACAGGATATATATATTTCTGGGATTCTGATAGGTTTCAATATTCAAAGGACAATGGAAAAGTTTAAATTCTCTATCAAAAAAAAAAACAAAAACCAAATATGTTGTAAAGTTGTTTTCTGGGGGAAAATATCCAAATTCCTGGAAATGTGTCAAGCTCCTTCTTGAGGATACCCACCCTTGTCTGAGATTGCAGCAGAGGAAAAGTCATTCTGGGCATTACTGAGCTGTAGCCCCCACAAAAACATGTAGCCCGTGGTTCATGCCAGTGTGTGTCTGCGCTCAGTCTTTCCATAAAAGTAATAGTTAGAACATTTCTATTGCAAACTTCACTGTAAAATATTTTATACTCTGTTGGCAACATCTTCAACTCACCCCTGCCCTGGGAAGGTGAAAGGATAGCTCCCGTGGTGTGTGAAAAGTCCCTCCGCTGGGAGGCTGCCCGGCCCTAGTCAGCTGTAGCCATTCAGAGACAGCAAGTTCTTCCTGTGCACGCCCCCAGGGCCTAGTATTCTGAGCAACTCGGGCCACTGATGAAGTGGGAGGAGTAGGACACCGTGGTCACAGATCCCAGGGATGTCAACTCACACTGGCTCCATGTGGCGTCTGCATTCTGATGCGCTGAGCCACATCGATGGTGTCGTGGAAGGCCTCTCCCAGAGGCTCTTCTGTTTCATTGTTCCAAAGTCACTTTTGTTTCCTCTTTTTCCCAGTAATTAGGAGCTCTGGTGCCCAGGTTGCCCAAGGCTGCCTGACTCTAGGGACTGACACGACAGCCTCCAATCAGAGAGACAGACAAGAGGACAGTGTGAGGAGAAGGGGCAGATGCTGGCAAGAATGAAAGCAAAGAGTACCTGAAAGTCAAGAGCTCTTCTTGGTTCTCTCCTTCCCTTCTCTCCATTACAAGGCACTGGACTCGGCACTTCCTCTGTTCTGTGCAATCACTATCGAGCGCATCAGTCAGCACCAAGGGGATGGCTTGATCGGGAACGGACGGAAAGGAGCTGATCTACTGTATTATAACGTAAAACAGCTACAGCCAATTATTTTGTAAGATTATAAGATGTTCATTAAAAAATCAGCACACAAAATGAGAAGTGTTTTTGGTGTCTTATTCTCTGTTTAAATCATTCCATCACTTCTGAATCATTTTCCATTGGCTTGTGCCAGATTCAGGCATCAGTCACTGTTTAATTGATTGATTGATCATTCCTTTAGTCATTTAAAAACTATTTATTAAGTAAATAGACTGTGTGGGGAAGATAAACAGGAGCGTTCATGAGGAGAGATCACACACACAAGAGTAGACTCTGTGGTCATGTCAAGTGCCTCATGAGTTGTGAAATAAAGTGCAAGAGTCACCTACAGTTCAGAAGGAGGCGCCACTCCTGGATGTCAAAGGCAGGTGGCATTGGAAGGATGTTTGGGGAAGGATGCATATGATCTGGTAGGCAGAAGGGCGAGGTGGGAAGGGGAGTGTCCAGGCAAGATGAAAAACAGGGTTAAGGATGTGGAGGTAGGAATGGGAAAGGCTGGGGATTATGGGAAACCAGTGAGGCACGCAGCTGCGCTGGAAGGTCGAACTGACTCGCGCATGCCATGCATCTGGTAAGCACAATCTTACTTAATTCTTACAGCAGATCTGCAAACCGTATCTTCTCATTTCGCAGATGAGAACATCAAGCACTAGTCTGGCGAAGAAAGTTCCTCAAGGTCACATGAAGGGAGCTGGGTTCAAGACTGGTTCTGTAGGACGCGAAGATATAAGTAGGAAAAGAAAACATGGTGATTAATAGGATGGAGAGAAGAGGAGAGAAATGTCAAGGATGATGCTTCTGCATGAGGCCGACACAACCTGTAAAGGTTACCATCATGGCCAGCAAGGAGAAGCCAGCAGGAGCAGGCTTTTGAAGGAAGAGTATAAGTTTGCTTTTTTAATAAACTCAGTTTGAGGGCCAGATACCTAATTGGTTGGAATGTTGTATAAGGCAGCACTCACACTCTAGAGGAGGCTTCTGCAGCTGGGCCCAGCCTGCCAAGTTCTCCGGTCACGCCAGGCACCCCCGGCTGCTGGAGGACTGGGTGGATATCTCAGGTCACCCATGCGCCATCTAGGAAGACCTGCAGAATAGAAAGCTGGAGACATGAGCCTGGAACTTGGGAGAGAGGTTTGTGGTTAGAAACAAACATTTCAGAGAAAAAAGCATTTTCCTTATGGTTGACAAAGTTCTTTCATATGTTTTATGGCTGCACATGGACTAAGGAGAGCAAGAACAGTTTTGCTTTGTTTCGGTTTTTGCTTTTTTTCATTTTACAGATGAAGAAACTGAGTGTCCGAGAGGTTATTGGAAAATTTAAGCTCACCTATCTAAGTGCAGGTTGGGACGGGAATCCAAGTTTTCTGGCCCCAAATGGAATGTGTTTTTTTACTACGGAATGTTCATCCCAATAGGCTCCAAAATGAACCCAAGTCCAACTGCAATGGGTTTTTACCTGCTTATGCTTCAGGGTGTTCATTGGTCTCCTTGTGGCTTTCTTAGTAGCTGGGTCTATTTTCTTCCTTGCCTGTTGTCCACGGCGAATGATAGGAAAACCAAGGGCAACCTTCTGAAGCGTGTGCCCAGGGCCCTCTCCTCATGCCAGGCCCTGAACATAAGCAGATGCCCTTGCACATGCCAGTCAGGCCAGCTGGAGAGAAACATCTGGCAAGGCTGCTTTCTCCTTAATAGCTTCCCCAGGGAGAGTCCTGGACAGAGACTTTGGAGCTCTGGTTTCCATTGACTGACAAACTTAAATGACATGATGAGTCATCCGTCAGCTGGGAAACACACCACTCTCAGAGTCGGCCGCCCGGATGATGAGGGGCTCAGGGTGGGGTGGGAGGAGAAGACGAGAAGGCCTCAGGGCGTCTCTGGAGCTGGCATTCGGTCATCTCTGTCCATGTCACCATGGGAAGACTACTGATTTTGAACTGCTAATATGTCAGGTTTCCCAGTGGTTGGCTCAGAAGAAAAGACAGTGTGGCCGAGAATCTTGTATCCCATACAAGCCCATACTCATAAAAGCTTCTACATGTGCCTTGGATCTGGGCTGTCAAAAGACAAGACTAGTTTAGAAAATAGATGTTTGTTCTCAAGTCTGCCATAGTCTGACCCCACATGGGCTTTGGTTGCACATTTCCAGTCAGAATGCTGTCTGGTGGTCAATGCATTGAGGTGTGTGTGATTTGCTACATTCGGTTCCTTGCTGGTGATGGTTTGGTTTTTGCCCTTTTTTTTGTTCCTAATCCTGCCCCTGGATCCTTAGGTTGCATTGCTAAGTGTTAGTAAGAACTGGTATGACAATGGCAGAGTACATTCTTGAAAGAAATCTACAAGTCAAATCTGGTCAACATTCCAAAAGAGTATAATAAAAAAAGTTTCTAAGTCCTGAAAGATAGTTCCAAGTAACAGCAATAGTTCATGGTAACTGCAATTTGCTAATGTTTTTCAAACCAAATTTTCTTCTAAGGATAATTTAATATAGATAAACTTTCTTTTCTTTGTCTTTGCCCACCCACACAAAAGTCACTTATTCAAATGCAAAAAAAATAAGTAAGTAAAGGGGAAGTGCTGACTTTTAATGACTGCCAGCTGTGTTGTACCTATGTGCTCTTTCACTCCATTAGGTAACTGCTATCTGAAAGCAGTTGCCTGTTTAAAACGTTTATACACATACAGGTCACATATTTAAATCTCACAAAAGGCCGTCAAAGTTAGAGAATTTCCCCACACCACAATATATGCAATTCAAAGTGCTTTCTGAATAGTTAGGCAAGTTGTGTACAAATAACTTTCAAGTAATGACTTTGATGGTTGTGAATCAGTAGCCATTAGAATGACCTGTAAAAAAGTTCCTACAGCTTTTTAAATATCCAACTAGTTTTTAAAACATCCAACTAGTTTCCACATTAGGAACGTATTGCTTATGGACTCAACACTGCTCATGCCTTCTCCACCTTGATAGGTGGCCCAGCCCACGGAGGCTGGGGGCAGGGATGACTGAGTCTGGACCTTGAAAGTCAATAGGTAGGGTGCATTAGTGACCCGTGATCTGTGGGCAGCGTCACGGTGATCTGCAAGGATGTAAAGTACAAACTTTTGATCCTGACAAATCAGAATTTGAATTCAGGCTCCAACACTAGCTAGATAAGCCATCTAGTCACTGAGTCTCTGAGCCTCAGTTTCCTAAATATCTGTCTTTGCAGGACTCTGCCCAGCACAGTGCCTAATCAGTGTCAGGCAGGAAGTGGTTAAGGAGTGGGTGTTGGAGACAATGTATACAGTCTACTCTCTCAAGAACTTTGACAGTGGAGAACAGGAGGAAACTCCTTTATGTGGCTTCTAAAGACCCTTAAATTCTCAAATGCCATGCTACTCTGACAGTAGAGGAACCCTGAGACGTGTGTCGTCATTAGCTGTGTTCTCAGGACAGCTAGAGCAGATGGGGAGTCCCGAGTGTCGGCTTCAGAAGGGGTTCTGGCCCGCTGATTCGGAGAGGAGCAGATGTGCAGGGTCACGGCAGTGACGCACGGCGCTGGTAAAAAGGAAGTGGGCTACGGGAAATTTTAGGAGTCAGCAAAAATGTTGGTGAGCTCAGCTGGAGTGCACTTGGAAAGTTGCATCCAGTAAATATATGGAATGCAGGTCATTTTCTTCAAAGCACGATTAAATTGCTGAATGTATCTGGTTTGTAAGACAGCATTGTCCAGCGCCGTTCTCTGCAATAACGGACATGCTCCATATCTACAGCGTCCGATGTCGTCGCCACAGCCCCATGTTGCTATCTAGCCCTTAAAGTGCAAATAATGAGACTGAAAAATGGAATTTTAAATTTTATTTAATTCCAATAATTTAAGTTTAACTTGCCACAAGTAGCTAGTGGCCACCATATTGGACAGCCCATTTCTAGAGTACTACATACATATATCATTCAATTTGATTTTCAATATGCTTTTTGGCATGATTTTTTAAACCATGCTGTTTATATCTCATGGCTGATGTAAGGTTACATCATGCTCAGTTGTATATTTTGTGTTATATTATTCTAGTTTAGAAAAAAAAATTTAATAAGTCATCTAAAAATTACACATCCAGAAACCTCAAACCATAAAGAAAGGAAATAGAAAGATCTCTTAGTTTCCACAAAGCCTATGCGATTTATTAGCAGATAAGGTAGCAGGGACACCACTGGGACCTTAACTTTAGGAGATGAGAGAGAGACTGAAGAGCAGTGAAACACTTGACATAAATGAGACATGAGGAACGTTCAGACAGGTACAGAGAAGCCTAAGGTTGCACAGCCGATGGTGGCAGAGCCAGGATTTGCACCCAGTAGTCTGGTTCTTGGGTCTGTGCATTAACTCACCATGCTATACTGGAGCACTCTATTTCCTGGGAAGCCACACACGTAAAGCACATTACTTAGTTTTGTAGGTTTTCAGGCTCAAGACGGTCTCCAAAAGACCACCGTATTATTCACTATAAAATTCCCTTCATTGAATTTTCCTGCCTCATCGTGAATGGATCTAGTATTAAGGAACTCACTATCCCCCAAAGTTGTACATTTCATATCTGGACTTCTTTGACTTAGAAGTAAAAAATACACATAGAGCTGATAATATCATTGTTTTATTCAATACATTTTCATTGAGCACCTATTATGTGCCGGGCACTAGAGATACAGTAGTAAACAAAAAGAAAGGAGCTTGCAGAGAAATTGAAGGAGATAAAAAGTATGCACACAAATATATATATCAGCTGGTGCTGTGAAGAAACATACAGTGCGGTAAGGAGGGAGAAGGAGTGGCCAGGGCTGGGGAGGACTAGTTTATATAGGGCGAGTTTGTGAATGCTTTTGGACATGTGAAGGAAGTTGGGGAGTGAGCCAGGTGAATACCGGGGGAGGGGGGGTGAGCGAGGTGGGAGAAGTGCAAAGGAATATCGTATGGTGAGGGCGAGCACTGGGACCAGTGGACTGGAGCAGAGTGAGGGAGGGGTGAGGTCAGAGAAGTAGGGGGGCATTAGAGGGGACCACGGACGGTCTGGTTAGCCATAGTGATGGCTCCGGCTTTTACTCAGAGTGAAGTTGTTTCCTGCACCAGTTTCTCTGTCCTGACACATAACTCATGCATTTCTTTCATATCCTTCCCATCTGTCATCTTCCTTTCCATCCGCCCTGCTCTCATTCTAGCTTGGGCATCACTCCCGAACAGACCACGGCTATGCCACCAGGCAGCACTCCCTGCCTGGCTGCCCTCCTGCCCACGCCAGCACGCTGAGTCCACACCATTCCTCCCAACGCACGGCTCTCGGGGAGTCACACATTACTCGGGGAAATGGGTTCATTGTCGGTGCCTGCCTTTGAGGGTCCAACCCTTCTCAGCACAGCCACTTTTTTACACTGACCTCCCACTGCTTCCAAGCCAGTACCCCATACCTCTGTCAAAGAGGAGCCTCCACGCCCCGCCGTCCCTGCAGCTCCCCTGTTTGTGCCCATGCCGCCCCTAGCCTGCATGGCCTCCCTGCCGGCTCCACGAGCCAGAACACTCGCTCATTCCCCCGGTTGCTTCTCACGGGTCTCCAACTTCATGTAGCCTTTCTTCATCCCCCTATCTGATGAGATTAAAGATTTCCATAGCCCCTTACTGTCCTCTCCAGGATAACCAATATATTTGACTGACATTTTTGTTAGATGTGTTCTTATCTTTCCTCACTATTCAACTGTAAACTCTTTGAAGGCAGGTGACCCCAGGGCTCTACTTTTGGTCTACATTTGGTGCCTTTTGGGAGAATTGGAAAAAAGCATCCCTTCATCTGAGTAAAAGCAAAGCAGTCTCAGAGACCATGGATTGAAAATCCATTTAGCATGGACTGCATTTCTGGACACATTCACCCCTTGGATCAGGCAGCCTCGGGCAGGACACAGCCTCATACCTTTACGTGATGGCCCTGAAAACACATTACTCATTTGGGTATCTCTGACCCTGCCTCACCTAGGGCCGTGCCCTGAATAGAACCTTGAAACGTGCTGAATGGAATCCCAACTCTAATTTGATGCATGTGAGAATAGGATGTTGTGTTTGTGTGTTTGGGGTTGGAGTGAGTCTGTGGACTCTCGAGCTTTATGTCATGACTGGTTCTTTAACAACGGTTCAAGAAGTGATGGTGATACGTGGCCAACATAGAAGACTGTGGGTTTTGAGTACATAGAATCAAAATAACTCCTTCTCAAAGTCACTGTTGAATTCAGGGCTTGAAGGTCAGTTTTATGTTGAGGCTTTTGCCCAGCTAACAGATTAACAGATGTACATACACATCCCAGGTGTAGACATGTAGTCTATGTGGGTTGGGAAGAAGTAGCAACTGTTGATCAAGCAAGATACAGGTTCTGAGAGTTAACCTGACCCGAGTCAAGTTGGGTGATCTTGAGCAAGTTAGTTAATGGCTTGAGACTCAATTCTCCCACCTGTGTAATGGAATGATAATTCCCAACTCAAAGAACTGTCATCCAGATTTACTACCATGAATGTGAAGTGTCTATCATGGAGTTGGCTCTTCATAATGGCTGCCATGAGTATTAATACCCTAGGTAAACTGAAGTATCCCTGGTACCAAGAAGAAAATTACTAGCGGGAATGACGTGACTGGCTGGCTTTTGCATTTCCATGCACTTTCTGCCCTAGAATGTATGTTATTCTAACAGGCTGTTTGATGTTCTCTCTCTCCCTCTTTCTCTCTCTCTCTCTTTCTCTCTCTCACACACACATATGTATATACATACTCACATACAATTAAGTGTTCTATGAACTTTTGGCTATGTTTTAAATATAATTTCATTTAAAACCATGTTATGTTCCAGTTTGAGGCCTCAGATTAAATAGAATGTGACCCTGATTCCAAGTATTAAGGGAGGGGAAATTTTTTTAAAAGCTATGTCAGTAAGACAATGTAATTTATCCACCATTTCAGAGGGTCATGCTAATGCCAGAGCAAGTCCTGGGGCTCTGCCTGGACAGCATGCTCACTAACGAGCAAGCCACATGCACCCATGACGATTTTTGAGTTAAACAATTTACCTTCACGAAGTCAAGAGGGCCCTAGGTTGGGGAAAATAGCAGAGGTTCTCTCTAGGTGTAAATGAAGCCGCCAGAGGTACCAAAGCATCTGTGCATTTCAGGCGTTGACTCTTTCACAGTGATCTTTGGCAGACAATCTAGGCACTTGTGTGTTCATGTGTGATCACCCAGAGAGTACAGAATTCTGAATCAAGACATGGTTTGGAATCCAGTTCAGAGAGACCTTGAGCAGATGACTGAGTCCTTCAGGGCCCGTTTGCAAAGTGCGGGCTGAGTTTAGATTTGCTGGGTTGGTTGTTATGCACATTCCAATGGGTAACCCAGTAATCCTTGGCAGCACCTGGCACATAAAATGATCCATGCGAGCTCCTTTTCAATAGTAGAAGCTCAAGAAATACTTATTAATAATAAATATTTGTCAATAGATACATATTAACAAATGAATTTCCTCCTCCTTTTTCTTTTTTTTTAATTTCAGCATATTATGGGGGTACAAATTTTAAGGTTGCGTATAAT
>VBSM01000662.1:12604773-12648300 GCA_008086735.1 Cheirogaleus medius
AGGCCTAATAACAAGAATCTATCTAGAACTTAAAAGAATTAACAAGAAAAAGTCTCAGAGTATTTGAAGAAAAAAAAGTAATTTGTAGATTGAGTCTCTTTTGGCTTATTGAAGAGTTTTCCAAATTTCTTCTGAGAGGCCCCCACTCTGTGGCTGGGGTACGAAAGCCCACACCTAGGAGGCCTGCTTGTCTTTTCCATGGCTGTCTCCATCCTGAGCATTCCTGAGAGGTACTGGGAGTCCTTGCTAGCGACCTGGCCCCAGGCTCTGCGAGAGGAATGCAGTTACACTCAGACATTCCAGTTTCTGCTCAAACCCAGCAGCACTTCATTAAGTTCTGGCCACACCCTCTCCTTTGAGTGTTTGCTGGCTTGCTGTGGCAACCAGATATCCTTCCTTTACGTTCCTCCTCCTCCCCCCACTCCAGGCAGCTCCATCACCAACACCTCTATGTGGGCCTCTTCCCTTCCCTGCCTAGTTGCCAAGAAACAAAGACACCACAGGATGAGGACCAAAACAGCTCCCCCTGCCTGATACCCAGGAGCAAGACTGGAAGTGCATTAGACTGATCTTGGTTGGGAGTTACCATGGTGTAGACACAACAGATCAAATAGGGGTGGTAGAATGTGTCTATTCTGTAACTGAACAGACATCCCAGTATCTGGGATGCCCTGTCTAACATGGCCAGGCACGAAGATGAGGATGACGTTTATACCTTGACTCTTATGCTATAGTGTAGGTCCAAACTCAGTGAGATCACAGATGGGAGGAGTCCCAGAGTTCCGTTTCTACATATGCCAATAAACGCATATCACCAGGAGTCTTGAAAGTGCATAGGCCCAGCGCCAGAATCACACCCTCTCTATGGCAAGGGCTGACTCTGTGCTAATGACCCAGATGAAGCAGCAAGACTGGGAAGTGTAAATATCACTGTGTCTTGTTTGTCAGAAGGCTTCCAGTTTTGCTGCTCGCACCGGCCCCTTTGCCTCGCAAAACAAACCAAGCAAATAAGCGTGCTTAGTCAAATTTTGCTGTTAGTTCAGTTCATTCACCATGTTGAGCTAATATAGAAGGGACGTTGTTTAAGTGGGCCACATGGCAGCGTTGCAGAGTGTGGAAAAGCTTATGTCCTGCCTCCCACGCATAACAACTGTATGGCCTTGGACCCAGTGACTTAAAATCTCAGTCTGACCTTTCTCAACTGTAGAATGTAAATAGTGGCAGGATCTGTTCGTAGGATTGTTAGAGAATTAGACAAGAGAAGCCATACACAAGTGCTTATATAGTGCCTGGCATATAATAAGTGATCAATAAACATCAGTTGCTATTTTAACATCATACTGACTGGGGAAGAGTTGAAAACCTTTCCTCAAAGAACTAGAACAAGACGAGGATGCCCACTTTCACCCCTTCTATTCATCATAGTACTAGAAGTTCTAGCCAGAGCAATCAGGCATGAGAAAGAAATAAAAGGCATTCAGATTGGAAATGAGGAAGCCAAATTGTCCCTCTTTGCAGATGGCATGATCTTATATTTAGAAAAAACAAAAGACTCCACCAAAAAACATCTTAGAGCTGATAAGTAAATTCAGTCTAGTTATAGGATACAAAATCAACATACAAAAATCAGTAGAGTTTCTACACAGCAATAATGAAAAAGAAATCAAGAAGGTAATCACATTTACAATAGCTACTAAAAAATAATAAAATACCTAGGAATAAATTTAACCAAGGAGGTGAAAGATCTCTACAAGGAAACCTACAAAACACTGAGGAAAGAAATTGAAGAGGACACAAACAAATGGAAAGACATTCCATGCTCATGGATTGAAATAATTAAGATTGTTAAAATCACCTCACTGCCCAAAGCAATATCTATATTCAATGCAATTCCTATCAAAATACCAATGTAATTTTTCACAGAAAAAATTTTAAAAATCCTAAACTTCGTATGGAATCAAAAAAGAGCCAGAATAGCCAAAGCAATCCTGAGTGAAAAGAACAAAGCTGGAAGCATCACACTACCTGACTTCAAAATGTATTACAAGGCTACAGTGACCAAAACAACATGATATTGTTATAAAAATAGACGCATAGGCCAATGGAACAGAATAGAGGACCCAGAAATCTACATATTTAGAGCCAATGATTTTTCAAAAAGGCACCAAGAATATACACGGGGAAAGGACACCCTCTTCAATAAATGGTCCTGGGAAGATTGGGTCTCCATATGTAGGAGAATGGAACGACACGTATGTCTCACCACCTACAGAAATCAACTCCAGATGGATTAAAGACTTAAATGTAAGTCTTGAAACTATTAAACTACTAGCAGAAAACATAGGGAAAATACTTTAGAACATTGGTCTAGGGTAGGCAAAGATTTTATGGCTAAGACTTCAAAAGCACAGACGAAATAAAATTAGACAAATGGGACTATATTAAACTAAAAAGCTCCTGAACAGTAAAGGAAACAATGGAATAAAGAGACAACCTGTTGATTGGGAGGAATATTTGCAAACTCAGCAATAAAAAACAAACAAACAAACAATCCCATTAAAAAGTGGACAAAAGACATGAATAGACAATTCTCAAAAGAAGACATGCACGTGGCCAAAAGGTATATGAAAAAAATGTTCAACATTACTAACCATCAGGAAAATGCAAATCAAAACCACACTGAGATATCATCATACCCCAGTTGGAAGGGCAATTATTAAAAAGACAAAAAATAACATGCTAGTGAGGATGTGGAGAAAAGGGAACTCTTAGACGCTGTCGGTGGGAATGGAAATCAGTATAACCTCTATGGAAAACAGTATGGAGATTGCACAAAAGACTTAAAATAGAAGTACCATACAATCTATCAATCACACTACTGGGCATCTATTTAAAGGAAAAGAAATCAGCGTATCACAGGGATATCTCCATTCACATGTTTATCACAGCACTATTCGCAATAGCAAAGATATGAAATCAACCTGAGTGTCTGTCAGTGGACTAATGGGTAAAGGAAATGTGGTATATATACACAATGGAATACTATTCAGCCATAAAAAAGAATGAAATCGTGTCATTTGCAGCAACATGAATGGAACTAGAAATCATTATGTTAAGTGAAATAACCCAGGCACAGAAAGACATATATCATATGTTCTCACTTATACGTGAGAGCTAAAAGAGTTGCTCTCATAAAGGTAGAGAGTTGGATGATAGATACCAGAGGGTGGGAAGTGTGGGTGCATGGGAGGGGAGATGAAGACAGGTAAGTTAATGAGTACAAACATACAGTTAGATAAAAGGTATAAGTTCTGGCTATTTGGCATCTTTGGTTCCATATGAAGCATAGAATCCTTTTTTCTAGATCTGTGAAAAATGATGTTGGTATTTTAATGGGGATTGCATTGACTTGGTAAATCACTTTGGGTAGTACAGACGTTTTAACAATGTTGATTTTGCCAATCCTAGAAATCGAATAGGTGTGGGGGTGGGTGCAGGAGGGGATGGGTAAATTCACACCTAACAGGTATAATGCACACTGTCTGGGTGATGGACACACTCATAACTTCGACACAAACTATACAAGGGAAAATTATGCAACCAAACCGTTTGTAGCCCAGTAATATTATGAAATTAAAAACAAAAAAAGCCTGGGGGAGTAAGGGAGGAGGTATAAGCTCTATTGTTTGATAGCAGAGTAGAGGGAGTATAAGTTAACAACAATGTATATTTCAAAGTTGCTAGAAGAGCAGACTCCAATTGTCCCTAACACATACAAATGATAAACACTCTGGCCAGGAACAGTGGCTCGTGCCTATAATCCCAGCACTTTAGGAGGCTGAGGCAGGAGGATCACTTGAGGCCAGGCGTTCAAGAAGCAGCCTGGGCAACATGTAGGTGATAGTGAGACCCCCATTCCTCCAAAAAGAAAAAAAAATAGCTGGCGTGATGTGCACACCTGTAGTCCCAGCTACTCAGTAGACCGAGGGGAGAGGATCACTCTTGAGCCCAGGATTTTGAGGCCACAGTGAGCTATGGTCACACCACTGCACTCTAGCCTAGAGAACAGAGCAAGACCCTGTCTCTGAAAAGAAAAACAAAAAGTAATAATAAATACTCAAAGTGATGGATACCCAAATACTCTGACCTAATCATTACACATTCTATGCATGTAACAAAATACCACATGTACCCCATAAATATGTAAAATATTGTGTATCAATAAGAAAAACAGCATCTTCAGCAACAAAAGAAATATCACATAAAATGACAAAACGTCTTAAGTTCGATTTCAAAGACTGAAAGGATCTTTGACATGTAAAACGTGATGCATAATGTAAACTTGGAACATCTTTTCTTGCTACCCTACCTTGTTGTCAAGAGAAAGCAACTGGTGCTATTGGTGAAACATGTGTTTCCATTTCAGGATCCAAGGAGCGTCAGTACTGGTTGAGCACCTACTAGATGTGTTCCTGGCATTGCATTAAATGCTTTCAAAAGCATCATCTCATTCAATCCTCAGGCTGATGGGTGTAGTTAGTACACTGTGATGTCTTGGCTCAAACCCATCCTTCTGTATTCTGCTTTGTGATGCTACTGTTGGAACACGGCAAACTTCAGTTCCTTTCTGTCAGTCAGTTGCATGTGAGCTTTTGTCAATAGCGGGCACTAGAGAAAGGCTGGAAGGAAGAAGGAGGAACTGGTGCTTTTCTGTTTGCTGGCTGTGCATGTCAGCATCTTCCCACCAATGGCTCTTCATAGTGACAGCAGCGGTATGTTCCTGTCTCTGTCATCTTTGTGCACTCGAAGAACCAACCTCTTTATGTTACCCCAAAGAAGTTCCAACAGTCAGCAAATGGCTTCTCCTTCTTGAGGGGGTCTAGTTTCTGGTAAGCCAACTTCTTCCCTTTGTTCTCCCTGCCCCGTGGGGGCAGCTGCTTCCTGCCATTAGTATTAATACCTCTATGCTATTTCAATGTTTTGAATGTTTTTGCTTTTTTGGACCCTACAGCTTCTTTTCACCAATTCCATATATTAAATTGCCCTGTTGAAATCTTAACGGGAGCCTAACTGATACACTGCTTAAGTGGCACGAACAGATGGAGACTGAAATTACTTGTTCTGTGGCATCTAAGATACCAAATTAATGCTAATAAGACTATTTTAAAAATGTAAATTTAGAAATAAAAATGACAATTCAAAAAACATAAGGGCAATGCTTTGAAATTGGTGTATAGTAGTGGGCCAGAAGTTCTCAGAAATGCACTGTTTGTTCTATTCTATTTCCATTTTCAATGTCAATGAATCCATATTCACTTTTGTGTACGTCATAAGTCACATACAATAATGTGATGCATACACACTGGATTTTCCTGCATTGTCCTGATTTCAAGTATTCTGTGACTATCCTGTTCCCATAAATTAGGGAAGGCAAGCACACGGCACACATCTTGCTATTCGCAATTTCGTATTGATATTAGGTATTGATCATGGATCTCACCACTCTTTCTGGCCAGGGACAGATTCCATCTCAGAATCCTTTTCAAGTCAGCTGTCCAGGTGGCCACTAGCACTTGATCGAATTCAGCACTCAAATGGAAACCTATGTGCCACCGCTGTAATCAGTCTTAGAGTTCATGAATATGTCTTTACTTTTGGCATCAAAATTTTATATTACAGATGCTGATGCAAACCCCAAAGAGTTACAAAATTCCTATATCAGATGATATGTAATCATTTTTAGTTCAAAGTAGGTGTTAATTAAGACCCAGTCAGAATACATTCTAGGTAAATCAACAGAAGTTGTTCAAAATGGGAAATCAATTAGAAAGAATTTGGAATAGCAGAAAGCACACATAGGGAATATGGAGCAACCTGTAAGATTAGCAACAGCAGGAAGCAGCTCTTGCTTTGAGAGGATGGGGGGAATACAGAGAAGAGACAGAAATCGAGAAGGAGATACTGGAGATACTGTCCAAGGCAGACAAAGGGAGAAGCACCTGGCTTCCTTCTTCCTGTCCTCCTGCCTTCTACAAGCACCGCCCGCTGTCCGACCAAGCCGGGAGCCTGCTGACTTCCAGGAGTCAGGGAAAAGCAGCTGGTAAGAGTCAGCTCTGTGTGACACAGAACAGAGCAGCAGAAGGTTGGGAAACAGATCTGAGAACAATGAGGCGGATGGCTGGTGAGGACAATGTGCATTACCATGTTCTGTGCAGTGGTCATTAGGACAAAATGGCATGTGACGCATGTCAACCCCAGTTTCATCCATGTGCAGTTAAGCCCTGCAACACAATAGGGATATGGTGTGAGGTGATTTCATCTCTAAGTTGATAGGTCAGAGAACACTGTCTGACTCACTGGACAACAATACCCTCAGGGTCACTTGACATTTGAATTATTTAAAACAAAGGAAGTTGCTCCTAATTATTAAACACAGAATATGGCTGAAGTTCTCCTACGGGGAAAGATAGTACGGAATCAATTACCACTAATTTGTACTCCCACGTGAGCTGGCATAACATGGGCTCTAACAAAAGGCGGTGTTGGTGAAGAAACATGATGTCAAAACCTGTCCATCTCTAGAGGAGTCAATACAATTACAGCAGACCCTGCAAGCTCCCAGAACAAAGGGGCTGACCTTTTTTATTCGCTTTGGAATAGTGCAGACATGAGCCAAGTACTGGACTCCCACGTGTATCAGGAGAAATTATAAGCTTTTTCTACATAATGCTGAGGTTTCATTTGATACTAAACTGCTCATTAATTGGTTCATTCAGAATGACAATAAAATCGGAGTTGATGGTGGAAGCTGGGTTAGGAGACACAAGGCTATCAGAATTGGGGCTGGGTCCTGGAGCAACACGTCGAGTCAGGCTTTTGTTCCTCAGGTTCTCAGGCAGGCGTGGACTGTCACCACGGACGCACTCAGAGCACAGAGAATAGGCCCCAAGGACCGCTGCAGCACGGTAGAGGGCAATGTTGAGCACACAGAGGGAGAGGCAAAATTTCTTGGCTCTGAATCATCCTTGCATGACAGACAAAAAAACAAACCCCAAACCAACAAACAAGGAGAGACGTGCAGTTAGCCTGTGAAGGCAAGCTATGCACCCTGCGTTGGTTTCTTAATGGCAGTGATGGGGTTGCAGTGGGACAGCCATCTTCTCTCTTACTGCCTGACGTCGGGTAACTGGGCAGTGATTTGCAAAAATCTCCATGAGAGGAGCTTTTTCCATTTTTAGAAAACTAAAGGAGAAACAAACTCATTAATGGTGGAGACAGTATGGTGTACAGGTTAGAGACAGACAGCCCTTTGTCAAAATGCCTGTCCTCCTACCTAGCTGTGAACCTGGGCAAGTTACATAAAGGCCCTGAGACTCTGCTTCCTCCTTCTTAAGAGTGTTCACTTTGGAGTTGCAGTGAAGATTGAGGAATGTTATGCAGTTACAGTGTTTAGCACAGTGCTAGACACATTTTAAGTGTGGGATGGGTATATTTGTATCCAAGAACTTCCAAATGCAAAGGGACAGAAAAATTAATTTTAAGACATCCTTCCTGTCCAATATTTCTTCTTTGTCCTCAATTAGCCTCTCTCTTCTTTCTTTTCTTGGCCCTGGAACAATTATCTCCCTCTCCCAGGGTTTCTGTCTGGGGTCCAAGCTTCACCCTCTCAGAAGCACTGGGAAGCAATGGTCCACCCTTCTTTCTTCTCTCCTCTGCAGAAGCAGAGGCTCACCTAGTTGGCAAGAGGGACGTTGCACATGTAGCCCAGTCTGTACACGTTTTTGTCTCCTTTCCATGGTGAATGCATGCCCTGGGCAGGGCTTACCTAGATGCTCTGTGATGGGTGCATGGAATAGGCACTGTAGGCCCCAGATCAGAATCCCTTTATTTAGCAGATCTCCTTAGTGGCTTAAAACAATAACCATTTTATTATGTTGCATAGCTTTGGGGGCCATAAATTCAGGAGGGGCTTGGCAGGGTGATTCTTCTCTTCCACATGGCATTGATGGAGATTGCTAGGTGGCATGCAACTGGCAGAGCGACTAGCCTTGGGGGTCCAAGACAGCATCATGCACAAGTCGGGTGCCTTGGCAGGGTTGTCTCAGCTGGGACTGAGAGTCAGAGTGCTCACACATGACGTCTCCAGCATCATGGTCCCAGCCTGGTGACCGTGGATTTATTATGTGGGGATTCAGAGCTCCAAGAGCAAGAGTTCCAGGGAAGAAGACAGAAGCCCCAAGGCTTTTTATGACTCAGAATTGGAAGTGTCACTTCCATCATAATCTGTAGGTCAAAACAGTTATAAACCTGCTCAGATTCAAGGGGAGAAGCAGTAGGAGGCGCTCTAGACAGGAGGGGAGTCAAAGAATTTGTGGTCATGTTTAAAACTGCCACAGTTATTATCTTCTTTGAACCACCTGTGCTTGGGCAGGGGCTAGGACGCTGATCATTACTTTTCAAGAGGATATTAAGCCCAGACACTTAATATATGATTACTGAATAATTTAAAGAGAATCACATATTTTGGTGACAGCTAAGATAACATCTATTTAAAGTTACATTGTAGAGAGAAAGAAAGAGATTAAGTGTTTTGAGCTGCTCACCATAAAACATTTCATAACAGCCAGCCTGTCTTAAATGCCTCTACACAAGGCAAGGAATGTGCCTGGGACAGCCTTTTGCAACATTTTTCTTAGATGGCCAAAGTACAAATTTCAGTAACTCCCATAGCATCCTGTACTTCTTTGTCACAGTTCTCCTCCCCTTGTAATGACAAATTCAATGTATAACTTTCCCCATAAAATGCCACGCTCTGTGATGGAGAACATGCTTGTATCTTCTGAATCACACATAGTGTCTAGAATACAACAGACATGCAATAAATACATTTCATTGACTCGTCATTTGGTGCAGGTAGCAGAGAGAAGGGGCTCACTACTGCATAACAGTAAGTTCATCATTTGCTATGAATAGTAGGCCTTTATTTAATTATAATGATGGCTATGAGGCCTATATATTTAGAATTTGAGGTATAACATTTAAAACCTTAATAACTCCCCCGTAGGTCTAACCAAATCACTCAGACTATTGAAAGACACAAGATAACATCCACACACCCAACACTTACTAACAGCTTTGTTTATTATTTAGTTGGTTATTTCATTTTTTATAATTGTACAATAATTCTTTTTTAAACAATACTGTTATACCTGAAGATGGTCACATTATATTCTTACTTCCTTCTACGGTAGTGAAGTGTTTTTTTTTTCACACTCAGTTTTTTAATAGAACATTTGAATATCAAGAAGTGTAGTTAACAAAAAATAATGAATGGACCAAACTCCATGGAAAATGATTGCACACTCAATTAAAAGTCTAATGCTATTACAGTGGTTCATGTACATTCCAGAGGAAACCCCAGAGGTCTCAAGGGGACATGGGAGCTGGAGAGTGTTGGTGAGCATAAGTGACTCCCTTAAGACCTGCTTGGCAGCTTGGAAACTTGAGGTTTAACACTGACCCAGGACCTTCCCCCTTTCTAGCCAGGATGGGTTCCTCCAGGTAAGCTTTGGGAAACGGCAGCAGGGTGTGATGGAGAGTGTCCTCCTGGGACAGAATCCTCCAGTTAACTGTGCAACCAGCCTAAGACTGTCCCCTGCTCCCTTCAGATTGGCCTTTGTAACTCGCAAGCAAGTGGGCCCCAGTCACAGGAGTTGCATGCATAGTGTGCATGTGTGTGCGTGTGTGTGTACATGCACATGTGCAGTGAGAACAGAGAGGGGATTGCAGGAGGAAGAGAATCATGGGGAAGGAAGGGACAAAAGAGGAGGGTCACAAAAAGGGAAAGAAAAGGGCAAAAATAAAAGGATGAAAAGGAAGTGGAGGAACTTGGAGGAGTGCGGAGTGAGCAGGGGCAAGACAGGAGGGAGAAGAGGGCCGTGTGCCTAGAATAGAAACAGCAGCGGGGACCCTGGCACCCCTCCCTCCCTCTCTGCCCCACCTGCTCCCATCTCACCCCCGCTGCGGCAGGAAGGCACGGGCAGCCTCACCCTCCTTCCACCCAAACTCAAGACACCGTGTTCTGTGTAGACTTGAATAAAAGGATGGCAGAACAGAAGCGGCAAGAAGACGCCAGAGGCCCTGCCTGACTGACCCACAGCGACTTCTCTGGCCATGTCAAAACTCGCCCCTTGAGGCACTGGGACTGAGGCCCCTGCACTGACCACAGGCAGACAGCCGTGTATCCCACTAGCCCTTGCTCTGCAGGTCGGGGAATCTCTGAGGCAGGTGCATTAGAGAGGATGACGTAACTCTTCCACTCTCTCTGGAAGGAAGCCAGGGGACAGCGAGACCACCCTGAGCCTTCAGCTTACCCCAGGCTGCCAGCCCAGTTGCGGGGTAGGGCAGGCCACGTGCTGCCGAGCCGGGCGTTGCAAACAGTGTCCTGGCCCCAAAGCCTAGGGGTGCACTTTGTTTCCCTCCTTCCCCTGCACAGAGGCACATCTAGGCCACGTGTCTGGGGACAGAGGGCTCTCTGGAGCCCAGACAGTGGCTGCTGCCCACAATACTGAGCACAGAGCTGGGAGCACTGACCCGTTCAAACCCTTTGCTCTGGAGTCAGAAGCCTGAACTCAACGCAGCTCAGCAGACAGTGCCCAGGGGATTGGGGGGAAGTTGTGTGACTTCTCTGTGCCTCAGTGTCCTCAATACCAAAATGGAGAAAAAAATAGCATTTTCCTGAGGGGGTCGTTGTGAGAATTCAATGATATGTAACGTGCTTAGAGCAGCGTCTGGCACACAGCAAGACTCAATAAATGTTATCTGGCATTATTACTGTTTAGAAAAAAATCAGTGGAGCTCAGTGACTAGCCTTACAGATCCTGCTCCTCTTTCCAGACCTTTCTCGTGTGTTTGCAAATGTGTAGCCGTGGTCAAAGGTGTGGTGACTGAAAGTTTGTGTTCCAGCCTCTGAGGTGTGCAGGACAGCTGTCAGCATGGCCCTGCCAGGCTCCTTCTGAAAGGCTGGGCACCCGGCCAGCCAGGCCGGCACCTGCGCCCATGCCAGCGCTCAGGCAGTGGGCTGGAGACACCCGGCCCTCTCCTGTGGTCAGTGGTGCTTGTCTACACAGAACCTCTGCTACTCCCAGCAACCAACTAGCAGTGACCACAGCAGAGTCCTCTCATCGACAGTCATCAGAGAAACCGTTTGCCAAAGTAGTGACACAGCAAATTTAGCAGGAGGGAAATGGACAGAAGTATTTTGTGATCAATAATAGCTTTAGCTCACTGTAACTCTGGCATGGAAGTACCGAGCCCTCGTGCACCAGATCAGACAGCAACCGTGCCTCCTCTGTCCTGGGCGCAAGGTGCGGGGCTAAGGGGAATCCAGGCACTGGGATGTGTATTGGTGGACTGGGGAAGTTCATCCAATGGAGGCACAGGGTTTTTTTAAAACAATGAACTTCACTTCTTTTCTAGAATGTGGACTGCTAACAGTCTCCCAGGTAGACTTCTCTAAAGGTGCATTTGACAGGTGGCATCTTGTTGCCTCTCAAAGATCATGTAGTTCAGAGGTGAGGGCAGAGGTCTGCCTGAGAAGAATTTAATCCCAGTCCTAGTTTAAAATGTGGGAGGACCCAAAACCCCGGAGGCCCACTGGGGCCTGTAAGGGGAGCTGGGTTCACCTGTGGGAAGTGGAGCTAGAAATAGGAAGTCCTGGGAGAAAAACCACCAGGCACAGACGGGGGCCACCTCTCCCAATACGGATGTATTGCTTTTCTCTATGAGCAAGGCTTAGGCTCCCAGAGTGAGGCGCTTCCTAAGGGATGCCTGTGGGTGGGGCCCGAGGCAGGGCTGGCAACCTTCTGGCCTGGCCTCTGTCCCCAGCTGCAACGGACCTAGGAACTCAATGAGCACGGAAGTGCCTCAGCCTGGTAGACCTCTTGTGGGAAGCATGACAGAGCTCTTGAGCATTTTGGTGACTCTCTTGAAGGAAAAAAAAATGAATGAAACAAATTAACCCCCAAGTAATCCTCTAAAAATATATAGTGCTGCATGAAGCCGCTGGCTGGCAGGTTTACCGGTCATGCAGGTGGAGAACATCACACTGAGGAAGTTCCGCAGGGAGCAAGGGTCACTTTATCCGGGATTTAGACATTGCCATGGAGGTTTTAATGTTTCATTAAAAAATATTAAAAATTCACACACCAACCCAGATAGCCCCCTCCTCTCTCCTGCTTCATTTTGGCAGCAGCGACCTGGCCTCGTGGTGCTAGATGTCTTTGCTGTCCCCATAGTCATTGTAGGGGACACTCAGGGTCTGCTCCTCGCACGTCTTCCTGAGGTCCCGGCTGAGCTCTGCCCAGTCAAGTCCGTAGGGCTTGATCTCGCTGTAGCGGCAGCCCAGGTACTTGAGGGTGCTGCGGCGCAAGCTTATCTCGGGTTCCTGGAGGAGGCCGTTGCACCAGCTGCTGAGGGCCCCAAGCTGGGAAAGGATGAGGCCCGCTTTCCTGCGGATCGAGCACGGAGGACACTTAAGTTAGAACGAAGAGAAGACCAGGAAGGATACATAAGCCACAATTAGTGTGAGATTCTAAGCTTCAAGAGGGCAGAGAATGGTCTCTTTTTCTCACTATTCTTTCTTTCACACTTATAACAGCCAGCACTCCATTCATATCTCTCAAGGGAATGGATGGATGAATGAATGAATGAACAGGATATATGTGCAAAGTGAACAGGCACCAAAAAGAAATAGAGAGACAAAATGCAGTAAGGAAAACTAAAGAAGAGAAAAGAAATAATATTTCAGTGGGAATGTATACTTTTTTAAAATCATAAAATTGGCAGTCTTGAAAGACAAATCAAATCATTTTTCTTTGAAGTAATTTATCACCATTAAATGACCACTAATGTGCTTGACTGAATGTTTCTCTTTTTTTCTTTCTTTCTTTCTTTCTTTCTTTCTTTCTTTCTTTCTTTCTTTGTGTGTGAGACAGGATCTCAGTCTGTCACCCAGACTGGAGTGCAGTGTCATGATCACAGCTCACTGACTCACTGCAACCCCCAGTTCCCAGGCTCAAGCGATCCTCTGCCTAGCCTCCCGAGTAGCTGGGACTACAGGCAGGCGCCATCACGTCTGGCTAATGTTTTGCTTTTTTGTAGACGTGGGGTCCTGCTGTGTTGCCCAGGCTGGTCTTAAACTCCTAGGCTCAAGTGATCCTCTTGCCTTGGCCTCCCAGAGTGTGGGGATTACAGGTGTGAGCCACCACGCCCAGCCAGTATTTTCCTTCCCAAGGCTACTTCTGAATTGGTAGAAGCAGCCAGTATATTGAACTGAAAGGGATGTCAAATGGGACCAGGTATGCCTATATTGAGGTAATTATAGTGCAATAAGGGTGTGGACAATGATGTCCTCAGTTCACGATGATACAGATTCATTCTTTGGGAAAATGCAGGCTCTGGGTTGCACCATCACCTCATTAACCTCCAGGTGGGCTCACGTTCCATTCCTCCACCTGCCTCGGAAGGTCGGGAGGCCATTGCCATTGCCATTAAGCCCCAGTCAAAGGAGGGGGAAAAGGAGGTGATGAGAGGGCACCTGAGCCAGTGCAGATCCCAGAGAGAGAGGAGAGCAAGCACACTCCAAGCTTACGTACACAAAGGAGTGACCCGCCGAGCTGGGGACATAGAGTGTAAGAGCATGTGGCATCTAGCCTGGGGAAACAGGCAGGCACCACAACCATGCCATGCAGCCCCTGCTTCCTGGCACCCACTTCTGGTGTCCTAGATACCGATTGCCTAAGAGCCAGTTCTCAGACCTCACTGTTTAGACTCTGAACACGGGATGAGTGAAAGAGCAAGATTCCCTCACTCGGTTATTTCATTCCTATTCTTCAAATGCCTAAGTGACAAAGACCTGTGAAGGAAGACTCTATCACTTGAACGAGCTCATGAGAGGCTGCAGAATGGTGTCCTGGAAGTCAAAGAGCACCATTCTTGTAGGATCTGTTGGCTGCTAGTCTAAGTTTTCATGTGAGGACCCATCTCTTTTCTAGTTTAATCAACATTTGCTTTGAGAAACTGGAAGTTTATGCACCCATTTAAAGAGGTCTTTCAAAGAACAACTCCCATGTTCATTTTGTTCCTCTTCAACTGTTCTGGCAATGAGTGTCACCAAGGGATGACCTTCCTGCTTCCTAGAGGGTCGCTGGGAGAAGGGCGGAGATGCTGCTGGCAGAAAAGTTTGAGCTTCAGCAGCAAAGTCAAGGGCTAAGGGTGGAGTGGAGTCCCTGGAGAGACAGTCACATTTTCCCCAACTCCAGTGGCAGATCAGAGGAAGTGAAACAAACACTCCGTCTGCCGCCTAAATAGCGTCTTGGGCAGATGGTCGGTACTTTCCCCATCAGCTTCTGCAGTTTGGCCAAGCAGGTCTTTCCAAAAGTCATCATCAACAAGAACTTTGGTGGCCTTTCCTCCCAATCTGCCCTACTGTGTGCCGTTAGCTGCTGACAAATTATTGGGAGTTGCAGGAAGGGGGTGGGTGAAGGGAGAGTGAAGGCGGCATAGGCATCATCTTCAAGAAAACGACTAAGGAACACGTCCCAGTCGACCTTCCAAAAGAATGACTGATTAGCCCAGAGAGATTTTCTTGCTGTTTCCAGTGAGCTTTCTTTTTTGAAAAAATAATAATTAATCTGGGACCACCCTTGACCATTTCAGAGCCTATGGTCTTCTTTCTTAGAAACAGTGTCATCATTGTTCTTCTCAAAGTATTTTCAACCTTCAACTCAATCTGGGGGCATCCACGAGTCTTAATGGAGCTGGATTTAGCTGGACTGAGGAAATCCTCTCTGCTCACTCTCAGGACGTCTGGGGCCACAGACCCTTCTCCACTCACTCTCACCACTAACCCCAAAGTGAGCTGATGTACTTCAAGGTGAGGACTTTTCCTTTCCTGTGGTTCTCCCTGGGATCCATAACACCAAAAAGCAAAATTTTATTTTCCACAGGCTAATGAAACTACACAATGTTTTCTAATATATAACCACAAAAGATCAGTATTGCACGTGGAAGGGCCCCCTGGGAGGGGAGCTTGGGGAGGAGAGCGAACTCTCAGAGGCGGCCTTACTTTACAGCAAGATCCACATCTCTTCCCCGGCTCATGTACTTCATTAACCAATTTTTCTTCTGACTCTTCAGTCACAAGAGAGAAGTTTTAAAAGCATATGCCCTTAGAAATCAAGATGATATGCTCAATGCCAGTGCTATTCAAATTGTGACATTTATGTTCCCTGACAAAAAACTGTGCATATACACTCAATGAATGTCAGAAGACAGAAGGGAGAGGACTGGGGAGAGGGAGGGGAGCAGAGAGGAAGGAGGGAGATGGGGCGATATCAGGTGAGAGTAAAGACAAGGTCAGGAGGAAGGACAGGGTATGGAGCAAAGAGGACATTTCTTAACATGCACCTACTTTCTAACCCAGGGGTTGCTTATTATCAAAACTGAGACAAAACAAAGTAAATGTCCTTTACGTATCTCCCTCTGGTCCATAGCAGCGGCTTCTGTTTGCTCAAGAACTAGCAACCTTTCGAAACATCAGGAAATAATTTATGGAATGTAGAAAGATCCTGCCAGATCTTACACATGAAATCATTTTATTTCAGAAGATAACCCTAATTTTCCTCTTTCCTTCAAAAGTAAGAAAATAGAGGGAAAATGTCCTGAACAATGGTTTTCTAGGGAAGTTTATAATTGCAGGTCACAACGGGCTGACTGAGGCTGAGTCTCCCCCCAGTGAGGCCAGAGGTCAGACGGATGGGATGACTTTTGGGAGATACTTCTGTTCTACCTTGTTGGCTAGAGTGCAAGGATTCTCCACGTGCCAGAGGATCCTACAGTGTTCATTTCATCATTTCCTTATTTCCTTCCCCCCAACCTTCTTGCTCTCTTTCCTTCATTTTCTCTTTCTTTCCTTTTCCTATTCTCATATCCCTTATCATATTTTTATCTTTTTTTTAATGAGCTCCTAAATAATTTGGGAACACATGGGTACCAATGTTCCACGTGAAAATCCTCTGTATCATGTCAACCTACCAGTTTCAGTATCTCCAGGCAAGTCTGTTTTCTCAAAGCAGCAATGTACAATGACGACGAGAGGAGCGAAAGAAAGGTGATATCTCTACACACCCTTCCCAGTCTTTGCTCTCCAAGAACTCTATCCAGTCTGTGCAACCTAAAAATGGTCTGTATTGAGTGTTAGGAAGTTGTAGCCTCGGCACCAGGGGAAGTTGGCAAACACTGTGCCGCCCTAACTTTGGCCAAGATAGATGTCAGGGTGGGTCCCGTGCAAAGTGGGTCTTTGGCTACTCTCATGTTGCCTTTCAAGAGAATGTAGAATTTAACTCGAAATAAGTCTTTGCGATGTAAATAGCATATGCAAAGTTCATATGCAATAAATATTTTAGGATAACTTCTTTAACAAAATTCCTAACTTTCTTCCATAAGACTAAGCCTTTGGCTCCTACAGGAACGCTGTGTCAGTGTGACAAAGAGAAGTGTGGGCCAGGTCAAGGGCAAGCATTCTTCAGAGTTCAGGAAATGCATTCATGACTTCACTCCTTAGGTAGGGCTCGTCCAAAATTAATCTGCATGGCCTGTGCTGCCTAAAATCAGCGACATACTCTCTGAGCGCGCTCTGCAACTCCATGGACACAGTACTACAGTGTAAGAGGCACGAATCGCAGAGTCTTTAAAAGAGACAATGCAGTTTATGGATTACCTGGGGCCTAATTCATCCTCACACCGCCAGGTGAATTCTCCAAAACTCTCGTAGTGTTGGTTATAGTGGTAGAGGACTCGGTGTAAGGTGGGGGAACCCAGATCCAGGAGGGTGTTGTAGGCAGTCTGCTGCTCTTTCCCACTGGTGTAGCCGTTGAAGAGATTGTAAATCTTGTCTGCTATTTCTGAGGAGGGAAGAAAAGGCAAATAACATTTCATATATATTAACCACTTGGGTGTGGCGCTCACCGGCCGCGAAGCCTCGCCCGCAGCCGGCACTCACAGTCCGCACGGCAGTGTGTGCTGCGCATTGACGACGCATCCGTTTTGCTCTTGTGTGACGAGGAAAGCTTTAAAGCACTGAAAGCTTGTTTTACTTTACAGGCAGCTTTAGGAAAATAACTATAATAACTCCTACTAAGGACTTGTTAAAAGGTCACAGACTCGTAGTAACTTATTAGCTGAACGTACACACTGCAACTGCAGAGATAAAAGCAAAAGCTTTTGGCTGTCGGCTAAAGTTGATGCTCAGCTGTGTGCCTTCATATCATGGCTGTCGGCTAAAGTTGACGCTCGTACTGAAGTGGTAAATATATGTGCGCTATATATTATATATAATAGATACACACGTGTGTATGTGCATGTGTATATATACATATACATGTATACTTATGTGTGTGCACATAGTGTTACTTAAAGAATATTGAACCTAGTGATTTGAGTAATTCTCTTTACGTCTGCTGCCCTGAGTTTCAATGTTCTGTTCTATAAAATGAAAACCTTGACTAGAATACTTCTAAGGTCAACTTCAGTTACAATATTCTTTGTCTTTACCCAGGTTTCCTTAAAATACATAGCCTGAGGCAAAAGCTTATATGCTAATGCTTCCTTAGCAAGTACAGGATTGAGGATACAGGGGCATGAAGCAAGGAAGGAGGGAGAGTCGGGACAAGGGAGTGTATGAGGGAACTGGCCACGCCTTCCTGACAAGCTGCTTGCTCCACTGTGCAGGAGAGGACGTATGAAATTATTGGATCTCCACTGGTCCATCCAGGGGCAGAAAGAATGAAGATCTTATCTCTAGCTCCCAGTTGTGATTGGTCCAATCTGTTCCCGTGAGGCATTGCCCACCCTGCACTTCTAAAGTGCATATGCGTGAATACCAAGTGCTTCTGCAAAAGCAAGAGGGCAGCCCTGGGCAGCAGGTGGCAGGCGTTCAGCTCAGGGATGAAGTCAGGCATTGTCAGGTAGTGCTTGCAAGTCACATGAAGAACCTGAGGAAGCCATGACTGTGGGAACACAACTCTTGCTAAGACCACCTAGACCAGATACAAAGGCAAGCACGGAGACAAGAAACTGAACCTAGTACCTTCTGGAGTTTCAAATGAGTCATCTTTCAGTTTCATTTATGTCTCTGACATTTCTCCCTCAAAAGCATGCATTGCAAAGACTGAACTTGGTGACTTGGGCAAATGGCAATGATTTCGTATAGCCTTGGCATTTTTTCTTATGGTGCTCAAAGGACTTTGTCATTAAACATTTTCTCTTTAAACCTGTCAGAAAGAGGAGATGTATTTACATTTTCTCCTTAAACAGCTGGGAAACTAATATCTGGAGAGCAATGCTTTGTTTTGGACCCCATATTAATTCTGGGGATGAAGAAACTAAGCCTGTAGGTTCTGAAGCCAGAACTTTGCCCACAGAACAGATCCTCTGTTAGTTTAAAGGCATTGCAACTCGACTCCCTGTCACAATTCCAAGTGAATTCAGGGCTGCTGGTAATGACAAAGTCATCAATGTAGGAGTTTCCTGGGTTGGAATGAATAATATTTCTACCCTTATCCTGTCCAGACACTACAATTATTTCCTTACTTTTCTGTCTTGCCCATGGTCTGTGGAGCCAGATCTTACTTCCCCAGTGTCCTAAGTGGATAGATAGCACAGGCCAGGCAACATAGCAGATTAAACAATGTTAGCTGAATGAAGGGAACTCATGCCTCTGGGAGCAGTATGAATCTGCTTTAGGGGGAGATTTCTCAGTGATACTTTTCTGTACCAGGTTATACCAATCCTTCAGCAACCAAATATATAGCCAGCACATTTGCTGCATTAAACATAATTTCAGTTCAGAAATCCATTTAAATTTTCAGGTTGTTAAAATTCTCAAGTTGTTAAAATGGGATCAAGAAATAAAGAAGACAGTGATTCAGAAAATAATAGTCTAAGGTATCTTCAGGTATTTATTAAAGGCTTACAATAGCCAAGATCTTTACTTATGTGTATTCCAATCCTTGTGCCACCACTGCAAGATGGATACGAATATCCCTGATTTTGTGCAAGGAATCTGTCATTTCTGGAGTTGAGATAACAGAAGCCAAGGGACTATTCAAAGGGCTGTGTTGTTTTTGATGGGAGGCAGGGAGTGTTTGCTAAGAGAAGAATGACCAGGAAAATGTTGGTGAGCAAACCAAAGCTTAGATAGGGGGGTTTGGGCTTCCTCTTCCACCCCTTCACTGATGCCAATCTGATCTTATTTTAATGGGAAAGAGTGGCCCAGGCCCCAGGCCCTGGTTGTGACAGTCCTTGCTGAGCAACAGGGATGGCTGGGAAGGAGTTTTCTGACGTTATTTACCATTCCAGGAACGTGGCAGTCACATGCAGCTGGAGAAGGTGGACGCATCCCATCACCTGCAGCACATGGGTATGACCCGCTTCCACCACCAGCTTCCGACACCAAGATACTCTAACTCGTCAGCATGCTTAAGAGTCTGCACCAGTAAATGGGATGCTACATTCAGGAAGATCTATGCTCCGGGCTCCTAGAGCAGGACTATTTCTGTCCCCTTCTATCTCCACAGATAGAATTTAGAGATTTTATTTCATTATCCTTCAGAGCATCCCAAAAATTCACTAACTCAAAAGACTGGATAATAATATGGGTATTTTTAGTTATAGTTTTTCCTAGTTTTGGCTTCACAGAAGTATCAAGTAATTCAAGACAGATACCCGTATTCTCCCTCTTTAACATGCGTGGTGTTCAGAAATAGGTAAAATGCAGGTGAAAAGATGACAAGAAGCCTGTCTACATAGCCTCATCACAAAAAAAAAGGGAACTCAGTTATTAGAAAGGAACTGAGATCTCGCAGGAAGCAGGATAAATGAATAGGGCTGGGACTGAGGCTCCCAGCACCAGGGATGTGGTTACGAACAGGCACATGGCATCATATGGAGTTGGATTCCACTACACTAGCTGTGTGGCCTTGGACAAGTGACTTAACGTCTCTGGGTGTTAGTTTCCCTGTCTTTTCAATGACAGTTAAGAATATACAGCCTCCGCGATTACTGTGAGACTAAGTGATATTCAATGTAAAACTTTTCTTTAGCACAATGTCTAGACACAGTAAGCTCACATCTATTCATTCATTCAGTAAAACTTTTTTCAAACGCTTACTATGTGCCTGATATTTTTCTAGGCCCTTGGGCTACATTAGTGAGAGAATCTGACAAAAGTCTCGTCCTTACAGCACTTACAGTCTAGTTAGTGGTGGGAGACAGTCAGGGAAGCAATAAGCATAATAAATAAGTAAATATAATGTGCTGGAACGTGGGGAAAACAAAACAGGAGCAGGAGGTTTGGGAGGGCCGGCGCAGCCGTCATGGCAGGTGTCGTAGGAAGGTGGACACCCACATGCAGAGAGCAGGCTGGGCTGCGGGCCATCCCGGGAGGGGCAGGCAGGGAGAGGCCGCGCAGGCGCAGGGAGAAGCCCCGGGACCCAGTGGGCAGCACATAGGCCAGAGGTCTGCAATGAGGCAGGTGAGGTGGACAGTAGGACAATAGCACATTTTTTTTATTATTACCAGTTCTTTACTAAAGCATGCTTTCCCCCAGTTCTGAGACAGGGACAGAGAGAGGAAGACAGACAGACTAAGACTAAGAGAGAGAATGAAACACCTGAGTCCAAGGAACTGGGGAATATAGTCGGATTAAATGGGAGGAGTGACTCCAGGGGCAAAAGTGACTTCTCACCACCACAAGCCAGTCATCATTGCTAGATTTAATCACCGTTCGCACCTAACGGGCGGGGTGCGCTGTCTGGGGGCTGGGCACACCTGTGGCTCCGGCTCAGGCAGTGCAAAGGCAACTTATGTAACCAAAGTGTTTGTACCTATATAGCATTAGATTCAAACTCAGACCCGAGTTCTCAAAGGTGGATAATTGCTCTGTCTCTGAAATTGTAAACCTTAATATCACATCCTACGAACGCAGCCTCTTTTCCCAGCTCTGTGCTTCCCACTGCCATTCAATCTGTTCTCCAAAGATGGACATGCGAGTCCTTCGGCTCCTGCGTTCACCGCAGGCATCAGCCCCGTATTGCCGCCTTCTCTACCTGCCCTGAGCCACGTGGCCTTGCAAGTGCTCTCACCTAGCCTGTCCACTCCTCTGACTCTCCTCCGCCCACCCGGGCGGCGGGGGCCTGTGGTGAGCGGGCTCGTGCTCCGGGGCGTTCTGTGCAGCCCTCCACACGGCGCTGCTCGCAGCCTGCGGCGAGGCTGACGCTACACTTCCTCTTCTTGCACTTCACAACCGAACCGTGCGAATCCTTTTGGTGCTACTGTCAAAATAATTTAGAATCGGGCCACTTCTCGCCATCTCTGCCACCACCATGCAAGTCTAAGACAGCGTCACCTCTCCTCTGCATTCCCCGGCCTTCTGCCTGGCTCCCTCACTCCCGCCTTAGACCGTCTGTTTGGCGTCTGCCCTCATCACGGCAGGCAGAACGGTCTGCAGAACTCTGAGACCCTCTTGCCACTGCCCTGCTCCAGTCCTCCAGGGCTCCCCTGCCAGCCCAGGTGAGTGCACCACCCTGACGACCAGGCGTGGGGTGGTCCCGTGGCGCTGCTCTGCTGCTCCTCTGCCTCCGCCGCCCTCCTCGGTCTTCCTCAAACACGCCCAGCATCTCTGTGCCGCGGCTCCTCTGTCTGGAAGCATCTGCCCCAGACGTCTGTGTGGCATCTCCTGTCATCTGGTTCCCCAACCACTCTGATTAAAATTCCACCTTCTGCACCTCCTATCCCATGTCCCTGTTCATTTCTCTCCGTAACACGTATCGCCATCTGAAATATGATATATTTTACTATTTTTATTGTTGGTGTCTCCATGAGGCAGGGGGTTTGCTCCGAATGCCTAGGAGAGGTATGCAGTAAGGGCTTAATGCTTGTTGGAGGAATTAATAAATTCATGAAGTCTGATAGTAAATTCTTGAAAACAGATTTTCAGTCTAATTAGTTTTGTTTCTTTAGCATATAACAGCGGGGCTGGGTAAAGCCTGAGGAAGGAGTGCACAACGGAGTGGATGAATATTTACGTCTGGCAGCAGGAAGGGAGGGAGGATGCTGGGGAGGGTGCCTGGGAGCCAGCCTTCCCTTGAGGAAGCTTCATGAAGAACCCTCAGCAAGCCGCGCCCCACGCTGGGCCCAGCCACAGGGCGGGGTGCGTCACTGATGCCGGCTTGCACCTGCTCGGGAAGGCGGTTTTGTTCAGCAAAACTTTGGTAGAAACTTATTTCCACAGTGGCTTTAGTGTCACGATGTGGTAAAATTCTTCATCGAAACTATGAAGCTTCGTAAAAATGTTCATATGAAGGTCTGGCTCCCAGGTAGATAATTAGGAGCTGAAGCCATGCTCTGGGTCACTGAAACGGTAATTCCCATTTGTTATTAGATTTACGCTCAGACCTGAGCACATCATGATGATATTTATGATCACCATCTGGGCTCGAGAAAGGCAAAGCATATGGCGTTTTAGTAGAACTGCTAGAACGGTATTAATTTGCAAGGATACCTTCAATTAGTCTAACTCATTAATTTCTGGATTTAGCCTGTGCAGGACACCGTCCTGGCTGAAGGCTCACAGGACCTGGAGTGTTGCTGCATTCTCTCTGCACTGATTTGGCTCTTGGGCTCCCAGATGGTCTGTGGGATGTCAGAAACTCTTCCCTAGCACAAGCAGGCAGAGCACACCTTGATGTGCTCTGTGTGGGACTAGAGTGACCCAGACGAGCCTGACAGGGAAACTGAGTACTGGTCCGTCTCTGGCAAACTCCCTACCCTGGCTACTCTTGTTTCTAGAGCTGCTTTCTGCACACCCACTCCTGCAGGGAGCATCGTGCTGTATCCCTTCCACCCGCTAATCAGGTGGTGGGACGTCCACCTCCCTGACTCGTAACTCCAAGGTAGCTGCTGCTACCTGCGAGGACACCGGCAAACTCTCCAACACAGACATAACGGACACGCCTTCTCATCACCGCTCCTCTCTGGCTTAGAGTAAGAAATCAGCAGGTGAGGAAATGAGCGTGCCCCAGGTCTTCCCCCGTCAGTCTCTCACCGGGGAGTGTTCAACCCCAGACTCTGCTTCCATCATCTAGAAGTTGCAGAGAGCTTCAAAAGTCATCCAGTTTATACCCTATAAGCCAGCAGCACTCACTCCAGAGTGAAGCATGTGTGTCCCTCCACAAAGCTCTCCACTCTATTGTACCGTCACAGCAGACACTGACAGTCTCGAAAGGGAGAATTATTTTTGTATCTAACTTGAGCACTCTTTTAAAATGTAAGCCTTTCCTTCTTCATCAGTATTCAAAGACAAAGGAAATACTTTCCGTCTTTTGCATAATAATCCTCTAAATATCTAATGGTAACATTGTGGACAGAATGGGAATGGGGTCATATAATGAGTGTGAGTGCTGGTTCTGTGACATGCTTGGTGACCCTGGACACCTTCCTTATTGAACTGTGAGTCTCAGTTTCTGCATCTGTAAAATGGGTGTGATGTGCTATTCATTCAGTAAATACTGAGTTCCTATTAGAGGGCACGATCTATACTTGGTTTTGATAATAATGGTAGTTAACATTTACTAAGCACTTACTATGTGCCAGGCACTGTTTTTGTTTTTGTTTTGTTTTACTATTTTAAATTGATTAACTCATTTAAATCTCACTAGAACCTTATTAGCTAGAATACTCCTCCATTTAACAGATGAATAAACTGAGACAAGGGTGAAGTAACCTGCTCAAGATCAAGCAATTCGATGGTGAAGCAGGATTTAAACGTGGGCTGCTGACTCCAGAGGCGAGGTTCTTCTGTAACCCGCCAGTCAGCCTTGCTGCCTTCCATGTGTTAGGGACGGAGTAGTGGGCAAAAAGAGACTGGGCCCCCGGTCTCACGGAGCTCACTGTCTAGTGAGGTAGGCAGACACAGAGCACATCATTACAATAACAAACTGAGATGAATGTTCTGAAGGAAAGAAACATGGTGGTATGAGTACACCTACCAGTGGCTCCTGCCCCCTTCCGCCCTGAGGAAGGGACACTTGATCTGAGATCTTTCAACTGCGAGGAGTTAATTAGTTGAAAGGGATAAGAGCATTCTAGGTGATAGGGCCAACATGTGCAAAGGCCCTGTGGTAGAAGTGGTAATGGTATTGGAGGCACAAGAAAGGCAGTGACACTGTAATACAGAGACCAACCAAGGGAGTTGGCAAAAAGGTTCTAGAGAAGTGAGAAGGGGCCACTCCATTTATTTCCTAATGTGCCTGTTAAGTATTTTTGTCATAGAGGAATAGCAATCAATCTATTAAAGTTTTAAGAAGGGCCCTTGATAAGATCAGATGTCTGTGTTGAAAATAACCATGCCCTTAACATGCCATGCAGATTAAGTGTGAAAATCCTTTCCGAAGTTGTGCAGTGCTACAAGATCAGTGGTCTGAAATAAAGTAGGTTCAGGCCCCCTTCCCCTGTGGCTTTGCATCATCATGATGTCACTCCTTGAACATTCTGGGATCACATCCCTCCTGGTCAATCCGACACGACTGGATTCAAGAGCCACATATACGGTGATTTGAGGGGTGTCAGCAAAGCAGCTTGGCCACAATATTTCTCTTAGTGAAACTGGCACAACCTAAACTTCCAGCATCCGTCAATGTCTCCGTTAATATGCAAACGTTATCAGCTCAGTTCCACCATGTTAGTGGTTGATCAGATCACTTTAATTAGTGCTGCAGCCCCGCAGAAGTGGTGACCACGATGGAAAACTTCCAGCTGTGGATGGGATGTAAAAGCCTTAGATGAGGGGACGATGTCCAGACCAGCCAAGGAGCATGGCGAGGAAGAGGCGAGCCCGCTGTGCAAGGACACTGCCTGGGGACAACTCTTCCCGGTTAGCGAGGACCAATACTGGCTGGGGGCTTGTACTGAAGAGGACAGTCCTTCACCAAAGAACTGGCGCACGATAACTCCAAAATACAAAATTAAAGATTATGATGCATCTTTGCTAGGGAGGGCGTGATTTATCAATTAATTCTAAATCTGCAGCCTTGCTATGCTTTAATTCAAAATACTCTTTCAGATACATAAAAACCAATAGAGTAAGTGACCCCATCAGTATGCTGAGGGCAGAGGTCACAGATAGCTCACTACATGCCTAAGCACCTGGCGTATGGCCGTGTATGCTGGGGTCTCCCCAGCTCCCGGACTTATAGACTGTGTGGAATGATGGGATGCAATGGGAACTTCTGTAGAGGGTGGAGGCTGAGAAGGACTTCTGGAAAGGCAGTGCTTCTATACTGGGCCTTGAATCTGTCCCCCTCCCTACTGAACTGCAGGTTGTTCCATTTGACTCCCTCGGTCCCTCTTTTCTCACAGCAAGGGGCCCCCTGGACACCCCTTTTGGGCTCTGCTAACCTCAGTTTCTCTTACCTTGGGCTTTGACATCATCTACCACGGGGCACGGTGTCTTCACGATCACATCACTTGGCCTGGAGCGCCGTCCTGTGTTGTCCACTCCCCACAGCGTGAACCTGGCCAGAGAGGGAAGGTTATCAGAGAGCATGGCTGGAGGCCACCAGGGCAGGCAGAAAGCATGCAGCCTCAAGCCTCTCCCTGCTTCCTGTGCGTCTTGGGCTATAACTCGCTGTCTTGGGTGTATTATATGACAAAAAGCACCAGGGGATAGGACACTGGTTCTGCAAGTGGGGTCCCCAGATCAGCCACACCAGCATCACCTGGGAACTTGTGAGCAGTGACAATTCTCAGGCTCCACCCCAGAATCAGAAATTCTGGGATGGGGACCAGAACTCTGTGCTGTACCAAGCCTTCCAGGTGATGCTGCGGCCAGTTCAATTTTGGCAACCACTGAGCTGAGGGAAAGAGTACATATCTTTGGAAACAGATGGCAGAACTTGGGTCTGAAGCCATGTGGAGTTACAGTTAACTCCCGGGAGCTTTATTTTCTCTTATCTGTAAGACAGAGATGAGAGGACAGTAAGACTACTTGTAAGTCACTGTGAGGATGAAACGAGATAACAACGCACAGGAAGACCTAGGACATAATATGATTCATGACACCGCATAAATCTCATTAGTTCCCTTCTGTTCTGTCCTGCGCTCAGTCAAGACCTCTGTGCAAAGGACAGAGGACAATTTCCTTCTTTAAAGTAAGATGCAAGAGAGCCCTGGCAGAGGGTCTCTTGGCTTGCCTGTGGGTAGACACTTCATCTCTTACATGCGGCTCTTGTGCCCCAGCGAGACACTACCCACTGCAGACCAAGAATCCGGAGTGGAAACATCAGGATCCCCCAAAAATGAGAAGACAAGGTAAAATCTCCCTTGGGTTATGGAGCTGCATGACGAGGAACTCTGGGTGCTGCTATTCAGGCGGAATCTGAGCACAGCCGTGGCCATCAGCTCTGGTGTCTGTGTGTCCAGGGCCCTGACAACCAGCCCCATGAGCCTCAAGAAAATCATTAAGGCTGCCTTTCCTGTGGCTTTCCTTCCTGCTGTGCTGCCACAGGAGGCTGCATTTATTGGTACATATGGATTTTCTTTCCTCTTGGCAGAGTCACAGGGAGGAAGAGAGGTGAAAGGGAGAGAGATGCCCCAAGACAGAGTGGCCCAGGTAAATGTCAGCTGGGCTTGAAACAGGTAAACTGGTGGAATAGAAAAGAAATAGAAATTGCCTAATGATTCTGCCAAGAACTGTGTGTTTCTCTTAACAGAGAAGAGACAACCTCGCTCCACCATTCCCTCCCCTCACAGTGACACCCGGAGAATGGTCAGGTGTGAGAGCCTGTGCACCCCGATATGTCATTCGTCCTCCCTCTCGTTTCCCCAAATCCTCACGCTGGAGTCATGCGTCCTCACCCAGGCAGGCTCCATCCTGCCAGGAGCCCTGAGGACACGGAATGTGCCGAGCAGCCCAGGCTCAGGACAGCAGGCCACACCACACCTGCTGCACTCAGCAGGACTCCCCAGGACCCTCGCTGTGGGGCCAGGGCCAAGTGCTCAGCTTCCCCTCCTACCTAGGCAAGGTGGCTCAATCCATTCCACCATCTTCCACCTCGAGCCTGCTCCTGCGTTCTGATCAACGGTCTTGCCTGGTGCTAAACCCCACCCTGACCCTGCTCCGAAACCCAGGATCCCGCCACAGTGCTCTCCCCACCCTGCCTCTCCTCCAAGGTTTGAGCAGGCCCCTGGCACGATGCCCCACACAGCTTCCCAGTGGCAGCCTGGACCCCTAGCAATGGCAGCCACGGAACCTTCCATCATCTGGCCCCACATACCTAATCAGCTTCTTGGTGCTGTTTCTAGAACTGTGACTGAGGCCACCAAACCCTGCATCTGATATATTTGATTATCCCTGTGTGGAGCCAGCTCTGTTTCTGAGTCAATCCCATAATCCAGTGTTGGGCCAGGTGCCAACTTCCACCTCTGCCCACCTGCCTAAGCCACCCTGAGCTGAGATCCTCAGGGATGGGCCCAGGGGTCCCACAGGGCAGACTTCAGATTTGCACCTCGTGATCTGATTCCCACAGGAGACAAAGTTCCTCCTCACACCTGTGTCCCCTGCATTTAGTAGGAGGTGAATGTCATACAATGTCATACAAATCTTGGTAGAACTGTCCTCTAGCGGACTGGATGAGCCCCCTTTTCTCGATAGAGATACCAACAATGGAGCCCCTTGCATGCAGGAAGTCCTTCTCCTGCCCAGAGGTGGTGTGTCACTCGGTCTTTCTGGCAGAGTCTGCCCTGACTGGTTCCAGCAGTCAGCTCTCGTCAGAGTCAGGAGACACGAAGCCCCGTTCCCCCCCAGGCCGGCGCTCTGGGGCCAGCATGGTTCTGGCCCTGGGTCCTGGGCCCCGCAGTTGGCTGCCCGTCTTCCTTCAGTGCCTGTCCCCAGGCTGCGCATGTGACTCCCCGCGTCTGAGCCCAGCCCTGCTTTCCACTGCCCAGACCCGGCCTGTCGGGTGCCCTGGCCCCTCTGTGTCCCGCCCTGCTCTGTGTTTTCCTGTTGGCCTCCCAGAGCCCTGTGTGAGGCCTTGGAAAGCAGACCAGAGGGTCAGCTGGGTCACCGGGCAGAGGAGCGAGCTCTGCACCGTGTGGCGCGCTCGTGTGTGAGCACACTCGCCGCGGTCCCGCACCGGCGGGCTGGGACTGTCCTCCCGAGGCTAGAGGCCTGGCGACGGCGCCGACCGGCCCGCGTGCTACGCAGCGACACTGACCAGCTCCAGCGCCAGGGTCCAGGCTCCAAGGCCTGGCACTCGAGGTGCGTGGAAGACCCGCAAGCCTCCTGGCAAGAGCAGGTGCTCTGTGCCTTCCCGCGCCCGCTCCAGGCGTGCGGTCTCTGCGATCCTTTCCCCGGTCGCCCGTCTGCTGCCACGTGCGGACAGACGGCAGCCCGTGAGCGCCGCTGTGCCGAGGGGCAGCGGGCTGCAAAGCTGGCAGGTCGCCTCCCCACTCTGGCCTCAGTTTCCTCAGATGTGGATGAGGTGTCGGACCGGACGCACTTTCCGACGCCGCCCAGCGAGGGGCTCGGCGCGGTTCCTGCGCCACGGCCTGCCGGAGCAGCGCGGTCGCCGCGGACGAGGCCGGGAGCCAGCTCCACGCCGCGCCGCCAGCTGCAAGCGGACACCCGAACCGGGAGCCGTGCAATGCCGCAGAAGTTACTCGTATTGCCGCGCCTCGGCCTCCGCCACCACCGCCGGGTGCCGAGCTGGTGCTCGTGCCAGCCGGAAACGCCCGCAGTCCGCTAGCAGCGCGCCCCTCCCCCGCGGCGGGCAGAGACCAAGGCGGCGGGGCCCGCGTTCCCAGCTTGCGTCCGAGCGGGCCTCCCCGGCGGGCCTCCTCCTGCGGGTCGGGCGCCTCCTCAGCCCGCGCCTCCCGGATGTCTTCAATACGCAGCATTGACAAAGTTCTTGCGTTACAAGACACAGGCGGCAGCACTGGAAGATCGTCAAGCACAGCAGGGGTGGAAGAAGGTACTGGCCTCAGTCTTCGATAAGAAACGCAGCCCGGTCAGGCCCACATGACGGCGGGCACTCTAACACAACCACGCCAGGCTCTCGCTCAAAGGAAACTGAAATTCCTAATTATAATACCGGTTGTGACTTAGTCACAGCTTAGGGATTACTGAGCCCCTATTATAAATGGCAATTCAAGTTTCACTGAGTTTGAGACGCCTTGCAGCAGGGTGAGTGGTCTGCACTCCCCCCCATGAAGGGCCACAGCAGCCCGGCTTCAAGAGAGCTAGAGGGTCATGGCATTGGTGGCATCACCCAAAAAGTAGGAGGACATCTGTGGTCTCAGTATCATCAGCTGTGTCTATGTATACTGTCCAGACCCTCCAGAATGTCACTTGTCTTATGTATTTTACTTTCATCGTGCCTGGCCCATAGTCACGCCTCGTCTATGTATTGAAGATACTCAGCCTGAGCATCCAAGTCCATCTTGCAATCAGTGCCGCTCACATTTCGAGTGCTTTTCATCTTTGAACTCTTTAACTGTGGAAATGGAAATGATTTGGTCTGGAAACCTTGACTCTATTCTTGTGACCTCATCTGTAAGCTGTTAAATGTTTTCCATACCGATGGGGTCAAAAGGTCCCAGAACTACATCACTATGAATTCTGCCTTAGTGCCTAGATTTTTCCATCATGACTTAGATTCTATCACTATCTCTCCTCCTTTGGCATCTTTTATATCTCTGCTTCACAAATATTTTACAAGGGTTCCCAGAGCACAGGGGGAAAGGGGGAAGAGTTCACAGACAGAATAGGGCCGTTCCAAGTGCCGTGATATAGTTCACTGTATTTTCTTTACGGAAAAATGCTGGCCATATCTAGCCTCTATAAATTATTTCAATGCCACTGGAGTTAGCTTTCTAAATTGGAGTTCTTGGTATTCTACTCTTTTCCTCACAAAAAAAAAGTAATAGTCTCCCCAGAATTTCAGCATTCACTCTATTTTCCCAGTCTCACTTTCTTCCTTTTGCTTTTACTCACCACCTGCTTCAGCCCTGCTGGACTATTCGCTACTTACCTTCCTGCTTCTTTGCTTTTGCCTTTGCTCTTTCCTGAGCCTGACATGCCTTTTTCAACATTACTCTGCTATTGAAATTCTACAAAACCCAGTTTAGATGATACCCACTCTAGTTGGAATTAATTACATCTTTCTTTTCTCTTCTACAAATGCTCCTTGCTCTTCTATCTAACATGTATTTCATTCTGCCTATGTTACAGTTAGTTTTTTTGTTTCCCTGTATGTTGCAAACTCCTTGAGGGACAGGACAGTTTTATATTTCGAGATCCTTCCCACTCCTGTGCCTATGCACTCAAGAAGTCTCTTTATAATGCCCATTGGGATGAGACCTCGGAGACTCTACATCTTTTACCAGGTCTCTAAGGGAACTTGAGTAACAACAAGAAACCAGTGCAAAGCCCTGGGACTTGAGGGAAAGGAGTCACTAGTCAGGTGTGTGCTGTGTTACTCACATGTAAATGGTGTCGGGCTCTAGGCAGCGTATGATCAGAGAGATGGTGGTGAGCTGCTTGTCTGGCACCTGAGATGGCATGGCACAAGGAGACTTTGCTCCAGAGATGATGTCATCCACAAAGCTCAGCACTGTTTCTGCCCAGAGGGGAAGGAATGGGAAAGGTGTGAGAAATAGTAATGGCCAAGCAATGAGGAGATAGAATCAACTTGATGGAACTTAACATTAAAATTGCTTGGTCCCCAATCTTCTCAAATTCCTGGTAGAGAAAGGAGACCTAGAAGGAATGGTCTTTTCTGGCTGTTTCATATTTAACCAATCAATTTAGAGCCATTTGTCTAGAGTTAGTTCAGACCCAACTAAGGCAAGATGCACATACCACATCTGTGTGCTCTTTCATAAAATGTTTCTGGCAGGGACAGAGAACAGTGGTCACTGCCATACCTTCACAATGCCTGTGCACATAGAGAAAGGGACCCTGAAGCAGTAGGCAGTCTCTATGCCTGAAGGCAGCTGCATATGTCCCTGACCCTCAGTGACAGGTTCACCAGAAGCTATTTGCCTTGAATTAGGTTGTGGACGCCACCATTCTGCTGCTGACCATATCTCTTGTGTAAGTTTTAGGAATTATTTATGTTGACATTTCCTATGTGTAGACAGTGAAATACTAAAACATGAAACATTTTTCGTGAGGTATTTCCACCCTTTTAAGGTTTCCCTCTTCTAGCTGGACCTGACAAAAGCAGAGTTTGCTTTAGGACAAGACATGGGGCAAGGCATCTGTTGGCACATGCTTTTGCCTGGAGGGGGTTATTAGCAAAGGAATTTTTTTTTCTGTAATCATGGCAGTGGTTAGCAGAGAATTGTTTCTAAATGTGGGCTAGGATAACTAGTGTATTGTATTGTTTCTTTGTGAGTGTGCCTAGAGGCAATGAAATGGACACCTCTTTTATAAACAAAAAGAAAAGCAAAATCAAAACAAGACTGTGCAATTGCTCACCATGCAAAAACTTTTAAACAGACAAGGTGGTTGCTTCTTGGAAGAGACAACAGCTTCTCTTCTCCCTGCTCCTCCTGCACTTCCCTGTGATACAGGGAACCTGGGGCAAAGCCACGAGGCAGTGCATTTTTCTTTTGTTTTCTTTTTACCACCTTGGACCAAGACTAGCCCGGGAAGTAGCAGATGCTCACCTGTCTCCACTTTAGAGTGGTCCATCCTGTCAGTGACTTTCTCCTGGCGGAGGAGGTAATCTACAATCTGCACCCCAATCGGTGGCTCTGAGTGTTCCCATTCCAGGACCAGGAGGGTGCTGCTGGGCTCATAAACCGTGGAGAGTCTCAGGCTATTGTAGACACAAAGAACATGAAACTGAGGACCCAGCTGTGAGCTACGCTGGGCACTGGTCACCTTCTCCAGTTTCACATCGTAAACTTTTCTTTCTTAACCAACTACAAAAACGATCTGTTTGAGGGCTGATTTCATTCCCTAGATAGTAAGGTTCTTGAGGACCTCTGAAATCTATGTTTTATGCATCAAGTGCCTGTTACACATTAGCAACTCAACTGATATTTGTAAACAAATGAACAAGTAGGTGAGCAAAGATGAATGAATGTCTGCATGTTACATGGGTCAGAGGAGGGGGCTTTGGAGGTAGTATTACTTTATATAGCTTGAAAATATGATAATTTCTGGCTTTCCTCTTGAAAATTACTCAGAGAATGTCTATGTAAAGCCCATATAAGACCTATTGACAGTGGTGTTCAGCAGAACCTCACGCTGGTAAGGCCACAGTTTAGCTTCTGTAACATTATCGGGATCTGCCCTGCTGGTGGCCAGGTGGGGACCCTGGCTTCCCCTCTTGCTGTGGGTACTAACGTGTATTTCCCCTGGGCTGTATGTTGGCTGGGCCTTGGAGCAGGCTCTGTTTGGAAGTAATACTCCTAGGGGGATTCCCTGGGCAAGAAAAAGTTGACCACATGTCAAGGTCTCCTTGGGGTGATGTCAGTGCCTGTTTGCTCAGGCTCTGATTTCAGTTTCTGTCTCTGCTCTTGGGTGTCTATGAATATCCTGGTCCCTGATTCCAGTCTTTGCTTGCTTTTCCAAATTCATCGTCTCCTCATTATTTGCAAGTTGTCCATTTTGACCACTGTCTTGCCTTGCCATCTCAAGCCTCTTTGTGCCTTGTATAAACTTAATAATTATTGTTGACATTCACTGGTCTGGATCTCCTAACTGTCCAAGTGGTTTCAATTCGCTGCCTTGTTCTGAGTTCTTGTATGTGTCTCAGGTTTCCCTCCTGCTTCCAATTCCATTTCTTCCTGGACCACTGGATTCTGGGAAATTTCCTGGTTCCTGCTCACTCCAGCCTCCCTCCCTGACAAGCACCCTGCCATTCACCTTGTCCTTGGTTCCCATATCTCATGACTACCCCTAATCCCAGCCTCCTTCCCTCCACTCGGCTCACAGAATCACTGCACAAGATACTGCGAGTGAACCATACCAAACCATCTGCAATCTTCAATTTTGGCTCAACATACATTGATGAACACCCACACTTGTAAGGATGTGCTCGGTGCTGGGGATGCTCTGGCGCACAAGTCTATCCCAGCCCTTCTCTTATGGAGCTTAGTGGGCAATAGAAATACATAATTATACGTGTGAGTTAGAATAATATGTGATAAGAACTTCAACGAGACATTACAGGAGGATATGGGAGCAATAGTAAGGAATTCAACTAGTGGGAAAATAATACAAACCACATGCTCTTCTGCAAGTGGCTTACTAGGAAGGAGTGCATAGTTTGCACATGACATTAAAGATGGAATAGACTCAAAACAGTGCGGATATTGACAAACTCATTAATTAGAGTCATATGCAGAGTGCTATTTTGAAGAAAAAGCATTAGGAAGCTTAAGTAAGGAAGATTTAAGACTTTCTGAGAACTCAATTTCTGTGAAAATATGGACTAAACTCAGCCTTTTCTGAGAAACAGCACTGTATATGATTACATGGATTTGTGTAAAACTAGAGTGCATTTCTATTTCCAACTGAAACTAAGGTCTGCCACTGAAGGAAGAGATCAGAGTTGACAAGAAAAGTAAAGTCATTAATGATCATTTCCTGTTTGCGAAAATTGAGCCCAATTTGATCTTTTGCTATGACATTTAGTAAATGCAGGTTTAGAAATTAAACAAGCCCTAGGACATAATGACTGGACCTTGTGTCTAACTGATAACTGTTTGGTAGCTTCGATGTTAGGTTTCAAAGGTAGTTTTCTTACCTGGTGAATCAGCCTAACACTACCAGGTTCTCCTAGTGGCTTCCTTTCTAACAAATGAAAGGACTTTTATTAACAATGAGCTTGCTTCTCTTTTAACTCAAAAGACCCAAGTCGTGACTACAACGAGCAAGAAGCCAATGGATGGTGTATCTAAAACCACCTACTCAGAGAAGGAAGACTGTAGACAAGAGAGGACATTGGCTTGTAATGACAGCCTACTACTGCGTTCTCCTCTTTCTCAGTTTCCTTCTTGCTCTGCCCTGGCTCTGTAATGCCCACCTGCACCTGCACAAAGCAGGCCAGAGGGCAGCCTCCCAGTGGCTGGTTTTTTCCTGCAGTCTCTTGCTCCAGCTAATTCAGCCCTCCAGTTGTGCAGAGCCTGACCCTTGCTTTGGGCTTTCTTGCCTTACCAGCAAAGGGGTCACGCTCTTCCAGCTCATCCTACCAGCACGTTTTGTTACACATGCCATTTCTGTGGCTTCACTCTTGTGGCCAATGCCATATTAGAGGCCAAGAGGGGCTCCTGTCCCAGGTCCCGGCCTTCAGCTTGGCCAGTTCTGTTTAGTTTTCCCTTGAAGGGAAGGGGATGGGGGCATGTTCATTCTCAGGCACCTTTGTAGCACTTCACCCTCTTTACCCCTCAAATGCAGACACTCCCTAATGGTCACCTCCAGCCTTCTGCTCTCCCCCTTTGATACTTGTTCCAGAGCATCCTTTCTCATAGCTGTGGTTGCATCTCTCATTTCTTTGGTGTTGATTGAGATCTTCTTACCTCTAGTGTTTACTTTTTTGCACAGCTCCAGACTGTCTGCACACTGACCATCTCTGCAGAACCAGCCCACTGTAACTCCCAGGCAAGCCCAAGTGCAACTGGCCTCCTCCGCAAACCTGCATGTCCTTTCATGCTTTTTTTCCCCCAACTGTGGCCCATTCATCTTCGTAGCCAACAAAAACATGAGTCTTACATTCAGTCACCACTACTCCTTCCTCCTCACCCCAAATCATCTCTCAGTTTTATCCTCTCCATACTATAATGGCTAAGAATGTGGCTTTTAGCCATGGCTTTGCTTCCTGCTCTGTCACCTTGGAAAAATTCCTTAATCCATTTCCTTGTCTATTAAGTGGGCAGTATCTAACCGCTTAACACTTCCTGGCACCCAGTAAGTGCTTGATAAGTGGCTGTGCTGTTGGTCTAGATAAGGGCTCATTGTAGATCTCTAACTCCTTCCATGGCAACAGCACTTTTGCCTCAATTATCTTCTAGCTATGCTGTCGTATTTTCTCTGCCTTCAAGGAGAAGTTCAAGTGCCACCTCCTCCATGAAGCCTTCACCATTGCCCAAATTCAGACTTGGCCATTCCCTTTTCACACTTTCTTTAAATGTCTCTGGTTACATTTATCACATCATCTCGTCTACTAAAGCAATCTGCATGCCTGCCTCCCCTGGTCAATTGCAAGCCGCCTGAAAGGAAGCTTATACTCTTCTTTCTGTTCCCCAGTATCCAGCCTATTGATCTGCAAGTAGTAGACACTCAGTGTTTGCTTGCAGGATGACACTGAGGCAGACATGCAAGAGAGAGGCAGGGAAAGGGAAGCGTACACAGGCTGCGGGAGAGGCGCACAGGTGGGGAGTCCGTCAGCTCCAAAGGCAGTGGAGTCACATCGACACCAGTCCTCGATGACATCTCCTGTCCCTGAGCACCAGAGAGAGCTCATGGTGGCCTCCTGCAGGAGCTGCGTGAGAGAGCAGGGAGAAGAGTGAGCGCCGGGAAGGCAGCGGACTGTCGTAACCAGGCAGCAGAGCGCCTGCATCTGCAGAACCCTAAATGGTTTCCAGGCTGAATCCCCACTTCACTATTTTGGGCTCTAAAATTCCCACTCTCGGAGACTGCTTCTGGGAAGCTAGAGCCTCGTAGGACCTCTGGGGTGTCTCTCTCCTTTTAGCATTAACAGTTTGTCACTGTGGTTAAGATTGTCACATGGGAAACAAGTCACATTCCACCCACCATCTCCATTTTCCACTCCATCATTCCACAACTCAGGGGCTAGGAGCAATGGCCTCTCTACCGCTTGTCTTCCAGGTGGCCACTCTTCCCTCTGCCCAGAGGCACCTAGCCCCTCCCAAATGCCTCTCCGTGCACCCTTTCCTGCCCCCCCTACCCTGTCCTAGGAGTCCCTTTGCATTCCCTCAGCATGCCTTGTGTTCTGCATCCGATAATTTCCCGATTCCACCTTGGGTTGTAACCAGGCATTTGGCATTTCTTTCTTGGCAGACCATGAACAGGAGAAGTGACACATGCTAAGAAATATGCTCTGGACAGTCTGCACTGGGTAAGAGCTCCAGCTTTGCCAGTCACTGCCCTGTGGCCTTGGGCAAGTTACATGAACTCAGTTTCCTCAAAGACAAAATGAGATAAAAATAGCACTTTCCCAATAGAGTTGCTATTACAATTAAATAGAATAATATATGCCAAATGAAATAATATATGCATAGCACCTGGTACACATTAGTCACCTTTAAATGCTGGCAATTATTGTCTTTGAATAATGGAGTTGAGTCTTATGTAGAACTTTGTAACTATCACAGAGCCTAGCAGAATTCTTTGCATGCAGTGGTTTCATAGAGATAGTTATTAAATACTATTAAGTAAAAGGACAAAAGAACAAAATTAGGCTAGCAAGATAACAGAACTTGTGACAGGGCAATTCCCTGGTGAGAAAGTGGATCCTGATGGGGTGCTGACCCTCAGTGGGGGCCTGCTGCCTTGACCCTGGCCGGGGGGAGGGAGAGGGTGGGACCTCCCGCAGGGTGCGCAGCTGGTCCAAGCTACCCATGGCCAGAGCTTCCTCTCTGGGCTAACTCAACATCTGCAGCTGCAGCTGTTGCTTATGATTCTCTGCTCCCTGCTCCACTCTCAGCACAAGCACACCTTGTGGGTCAATCAGAGAAAGGAAACCTAGCTATGCTGGAAAAGTTTAGACCAAAACTTTAAAGACAGAGAGAGAGAGAAGAGAGAGATAAAGAATTAAGAAGAAATACAGAAAAGAAAAAGAAAGGAAAAAAAGAAGATTACTCTACAAAAATCAAAATGATCAACCCTAAAGCCAGTCTCCTAAGTTCCATTCTTTCAGAACGTAAGGAACATAGGCCACCCTGGGTTAGAGCAGTTGGAACAAGGGACCATACTGATCCCTTCCCCGGATTGGGAGCCCCTAGGGAATGGGAACCAAATCTTGATCATAACCATAACTTGTGCAGGGTTTTATAATTTATAAGACCCTTGCAGAAGCTAACACTTTGACAAACAGTCATCGTGATTTATAGTGGAGGAAGCTGACAGTCAAAGAGGCGAGGAGACTTGCTCAGGCCACAGGCTGGAGAACGGGGCAGTTCAAGCTGACTCCCTGGACATCTTGGGCTCCTTCCATAGCACACTCTTAACAAATGCTACACCCACCAGCTCAGGCATAAAGCCTGGTGCACAGCGGGTGCTTACTGTGTGCTTTGCCTGAAGGAACCAAATTCAAATCAAAAGGTGCATTGTTTAAAACTAGGAAAACAGATTTTCTTTGAGGTAGGCAGAATAAAAAAGAAATTATAGCTGCTGCCTTAGAGAGTCTTCAATCAACAATTATTTGCTAAGCATCCACAAGGGGCCATTAACTGCATTAAGCATTAAAGATACAATGATGCACAAGACACACATGGCCCTTGTCTGCACAAATCTTACAGTCAGATAATAAACAAACAAGCAAAAGTTACACAAATAATCAAATAGCCACAACTGCACTAAGGGCTTCAAAGGAAAAGGCTGAACGCATACGGTGGCAGGAGGGATAAGGAAGGGTGGCGATCTCATAGAGCACTTTGGGAAGGCCTCCATGAGGATGCAACTTTTTATCTGAGCTTTGGGGGATGCATCAAAAGTTATTTGGTCACAAAAGTTGGGGTAGCGTTTTAGGCAAAAAAACAAAAAGAGCAATATGAAGATGACAAGGCCAGACGAAACTCAACTTCTAAAATAAACTGAACAGGGTCAGTCTGTAAGAGACACAGTTCAGGGAAAAGGGACACGCAGCCAGTGAGAGGCAGGCAGGGGCAGAACACAGAGCCTGGGGCCACGGCAAGGCAGGGTCACACTTCCAGAGCGATGGGAAGTCATTCAAGTATTTTAAACAGTGGAACAACATGATCAGATTTTCAATCCAAAGAAGTAGGGACCAACACCTATGATGACAACCATTTTAAATACCATTTCTTCAAAAGCTTTAACTTTCCACTTTTGATTCACACGATGACAGTTCCTACTCTGAATCAGCTACAGGTAACTGCAAACTCTTAGATGAGGGTAGAAGATGAATAAAGGACCAATTTGGAAAGAACGAGAAAGGGAAAATGCATTTTTTTAGTACCTACAATGTAATGGCAGGCATCACATGAGGAATCCACATTTGTTAGCAGATTTAATCCTGATTCAAGAAAATAAATAAAATTGTCCAATTTTTGTTGTTTTTCCCTAAGGAGAGTGGCTGAACTTTCAGGCCAATTCATCTAACCTATCTGTTTGTCCATTCATTCATCCGTTCATTCACTTCTTTAGCAGATCACCAACTGTGCACCAACCACTGCTTGGCACTAGAATGCCAAAGAAGGAAAAGCATTTCTCGTAGTCCAGAGGGGAGGAGGCAGCTATGTGAACAACTATGATCACAGGCGATGTGAGCTGTAAAAGACGTGTGCACACACGCAATGGGAATTACATGAAGGAATACCTGGGCTGGCCAAGAGTAAGGGAGGGCTCTGGACAGCTGGTGATGCTGGGCAGAAACTCAAAGTACTAGTAGGAGTTTGCCAGTGGCAGAAATGTGGGAAAGGACCTTCCTGGGACTGAGAGTTTGAAGTCTGAAGGGCCAGATGCAGGAGAGAAATGTGTTGTTTCAGGAGGTACAAGGAGTTAAATTTTGGAGTATAGAGTATAAGGTATAGAGTGGCAATAACCTAACCATGTAAGTGAAGACAAAATTAGATCGCAAAGTGCCTTGTGATGCTGTGCTAAGGACTTCAAACTGTGTTCGATAGATTCTATGGAGCCATTAAATTACTTTGATGGTAAATGATCAGAAGTCTGTATTATTAATAGGCAATTCTGGGTGGCCTGATAGGGAGACCAGTAAGAAGGTCACTGTAGTAAGACAGTAACCTGATATCACAGTGGATGGCTGAAATAATTAGACTGCGACAGTGGGTATATTTGTAGGTCTTGATGATGGGACAGATGTCGGGAAGGACAAGAATATCCTAGGAAGCATCTTCAGTCTCCAGCGCGGGCAACTTCGTGTAAGATGGTACCATTTCCTGGGACGAGGGCACAACGGGCTGGGTTTGGGGTGGAAAATGGTGAGTTCAAGTTTGTTGGGTTTGAGATACTGCTTGGTTATACGGTTTGGTTATATATGGTATATTTGGTTGGTTATATATGGTATATTTGTTTCTTTACCATAATCACAGATGAGACTGAAATATTGCCTCAGAGATTATCAGAAAGAGGACAATGAGTCCAAGAGAGGTTAAGAAACTGGCCCAAAGATATACCAGAGAGGTAGAGAGGAGAACACACACTGAACTGCCATGTCACGACTCAGCCCCTTCTGCTTCTCCTTAGCGTCCACTCCTCATCCTCACTCTTCAGAAAGGGCAAAATTAGAAAAACAGAGGAGCAGAGAGGATGGTGATGACAGAATGTGTCTAAAGAAGAAAGCAGAGGAAGAACAAGTGCTCTGACTGAACTCCAGCCAGGGCCTCCTCGTCGACGTGTTTAGAAATTGCAGTGTTCACACTACAGGCAGAGGGAAAGCCTCTCCCAACCCCACGCTCAAGGCTGGTGCAGGGAGGAAGGGAAGAGCCGAGGAGTGGCAAGGAGGGGTTGCTGGAGACAAACTTCCTCCAGTCTCCTCACCCTGCTGGAGCCCCCGCAGCAGGGGTGGACAGCACGCCCGCCCCGCACAGGCCGGCCCCACCGCACAGCCCTGCACGAGCTCTCTGACCCCACTGCTCTGAGGCAAGCGGCCCAGGAGCTCTTGGGGTGTCAGCTGCGGCAGCCTTGGATGCTCGCAGGCCATGCGGGGTGGGTACGGTGGGCTGGGCATTGGGTTAAAGCCACGGCAGCTCTGGGTCTCCAAAGTGATCCCTGTCCCGTCTGCATCCTTTCCAGTGCCCCCTCCTGCAGTGCTGCCTGTGCTCCGGCTCCTCTTCCCATAGCTGCCTCTATAGGACTGAAGAGGAATCTGTGGGCCACAGAAACAATTTATCTTTGTGTTCCTGTGAAAACCCTTATTTTCAAACACTCAGTGAAATATCCGTGGCAGAGGCAGGCTGGCGAGAACACACACACACACACACACACACACACACACAAAATCCCTCCTGTCGGTCTGAGCACTACCTATGAAACCAACTGGGACACACCAGGTGTTCCATAAAGGAGAGAAAAGAAACCAATTATCACCCCACCTGGATGGGCACCCCTCTCGGGCAGGTGAGCAGCTCACTGCTGCGACTCCTGCCACGTCTTGTCCCAAGGCTGCCTTTGCCGATAGTCTCAGAAGTCCCACACCTGGAGTGCCCTTGCTTTTCTTTTGTCGTTGCAGTTGTTGTGTGTGTTGACTCGCTCTGATCACTATGTCCTTGAGCAGGTCAGAGAGGTAGGAAACGAGCTGAGACACTGCCTCTGCCACATTTCTCCAGCTTCTCCTTTCGGGTTCATCTAGTTTCTCCTGCCTTCTTTGGAAAGGGAGTGGCAGAGGCAAAGGAGGAGTGGTTGGGGAATGTCATGACCTAGCAGCAGGATAAAAGGCAGAAGGATCTGTGTGGATGTACTATTTTGTTCTTGGAGCAGAGTGATGGGCAGAAAACCAACCCCCCTCCAGGCCAGGGCTGCCAGAACCTTCCCTTTGGTACCTGGGCTTGACGTGCTCATTCTAGTCTGGAGGCGGCTGGTCCAGGCATGGGGCTCAGCCAGGGGAGCTGGCTGGCTTCCCACGCCCACAGTCCTGGGACAGAGCCAAGCCTCCTTCCATGACCATCCCCAAGGCATGAGGACTCTCTGAACAATGACTCTGGTGACTGCAAACACTGTACCTCCCTGTCTACCTGCTTCCTTGCAGCTCTTTTTGCTCAAAGTTCTACATGAGCACTCAGTTGTGACTCCTAAATCATATCAACGAGGGTGTTATGGATGCAGTGATTTTGACTTAAAAGGCAAACATGCAAATCTAAGCAAATTAGGTCCCTGGATAAGCTTAACCAAATGCGTCACTATCCATATTCTAGCATGGCATTCAACTGCGCCCTGTCTCCTCGCCATGCCATTTGGAAAGCCCTCTCTTGTTGCTTATGCCTCTAGGAGCCAAGCGTCCCAGGCCTCTTACCCTCTGGGTCTGGTTGTTGGTCACTAGTTCATAGAGGGGGGCTGCTTTGGTCACCTCCAGTAGAACCGGCTCAGCAGGGGAGTCAGGGCTGGATGTCACATGACAGAGGGGGCAGGACGAGGGACATCGTCCCTTGCTCTGGCACTCCATGCGGACTCCAGCTGCCATGCGCTTGGTGCCAGAGTCTGACAGGCTGGCGATGTATTCTGGGAACGTCAGCACCTTGGGGTCTCTTTCTCGCTCCTCTGACTCATCAGATGGGGAGTTGCCTGCCAGACACAAAATGAAAAGAAAGAGTGAGAGATTCAGAAGATCAAGGACCGGCATGACCTCATGGTCCCTGGGTCCTGGGGTCCAATCCCTGAGACGTCAGAAAATGCCACTGAGAGGGTAAGAACGTGATTCTTCCTTGCCACTTAATTTGGGTCACCCACCCTCCCAATGACCCACAGAGTTGGGGATGGCCCTTCCAGGTTGTTTTCTCTGAGAATGATCCTCTCAGAGGGAAGCTTCTGCAGGATCTGTGCTGATGGCCATCACCAAGAAGACAAACACTAACAACAGTGATGTTCTACGACTCGGTTTCTTCTTCTATCTTCTATAAAGATACTAATAGTACCAACCTCTAGCATTGTGGAATGAATGAATGGCAAAATGTCTTTAAAGCACATAACACAGTGGCTAGCACGTGTCAAGCCTCTGTCATAAAATGGTTTCAATCATAAATATAGCCAAGATTTATGGAGCCTGTACTACAAAGGTGAAATCCGTTCAAGAGCTCCTTTAACCATTACAACAACTCTCTACATGAAGTCCTATCATTATACTCACTTTACAGGTGAGGAAAGTGAAGCCAAGAGCCTCAAGGTCACACAGCTAGCACATTGTGAGAGTTGGGGGTCGAACCCACTTTGTCTGAGTCCCATGTCTCCAGATCATAGAAGAAGAAGAACAGGACTTTCTTGTTTCATTATCAATCAACATATTGGAGATGGGAAGGGAATTCTGACTTTTTCAAAATAACTTTCGCTCCAAAGCCTGAGAGATGGGTCCGTATCACTCTTGCTTGGTGTGTAAAAGGTAAAGAAGCTCTTGGTCTGTTTTTGGTGACAAATATGAGAAATGTCCAACAGAGAATAATGGTTTGTTCCCTATACAATAAAGCACTGCTTGATGTTTCTCTTCCCAGTCCTCGTAATTCTCCACTTAATTTATTCATTCAAAAAGAAGATGGAAGTAGAGGTTGTGACTAAAAGCACTGGGTTTCTTAAGAGATTTTCAACCTTTTTTGGTACAGGTTCAGTCCTGAACATGAAACAGTTTCAGAGCAACCACTGGGCTTCTGGAAATCATGGGCATTTACAGAACATTCACTCTGGTCCTCCTGGACTCATCAAGAATGTGATACTTGATGGGCCAGATCTTTGGGGGAACCAGTTTGCAGGATTTGCAAACTGGTCCAGAAGGTGGCTGTGAGATGTGGACTCATTGACTTCATACCAGTCGTCTCTTCTGGGGTCCAGAGAGCCCTGTGCTCTCCTCCCTCTGGCCTGCTCTGCCCTGTGAGCCCGTCTGGAAATGTCATGAGGCATTCTGGCACTGCTGCTTCCCGGGGAGTGCCATCACCATGCCATGTGGCATTAGTGCCCGACAGCCCCATCGACATGGGACTCCTCCTGTGCGCTAAGGCAAAGGACTTCCTCAGTGACTATAATACGGTATGCAATTTATCTCACGTTTGCATTTTATTAAATAATGTGCCCAGAGTTGAGTTCAAGCCTTTCGTAGGTTATAAGAGAATTGCATAACTGCACACACTGAAACCAAGAAGGATGGCATCGGCTAAGACTAGCCCCCACGTCACTCCGTGCACGGGGATGTCTGTGTTGACACTCAGGTGCACAGGGCTCAGTCAACCCCAGGGCTGCAGCAACATGGCCACAGCTGGCCCACGCCCCTCCTCATCCAGCCCTGGGCCGGCCTCCAATATGGCACGCACTGAACCGAGCAGGCAGCAACGAGTGGGTGGGGTGAAGTCTTTGGATCTTTGGTGGGATTTCATTCACTGAGAAAGTAAATAAAATTTCCCCATCAGGAAAGATATAGTTTCTTTTCAAAAGAAAATTTTTGAAATTTTGCCATGCAAGCCTTGCCAAAGAACTTGAGGTAAGATGCACCTCCTCCCTGACCGTCCCTCCTCCCCACCAGCCCCCTCCCCACC
>VBSM01000662.1:12648400-12663697 GCA_008086735.1 Cheirogaleus medius
CCCCCTCCCCACCTGTCCTCCTCCCCACCTGTCCTCCTCCCCACCTGCCCTCCTCCCGGACTGACCGACCTGCCCTCCTCACAGAGAACAGGTGCGACAGAGGCTGAGAAAAGAATTTCCACAAGTGACCGCTAGATGGGGATATTAAGTCTAAAATGACTTGTGAGAGACAAGGAAAGACTCTGAGGTGACCGCTTAGGCACCACGGAAAATAAACTTATGGAAAAGCAACACATGGCTACTTTAAAAAATGCTGTGGAGCTAAAATTTTTTTCAATTGGATAATGCAACATTAAGGGCTACAACAATGTCATAACACTTATCCTAAGAAGAAAAAATACAGAGTGAGGCACATAGGTCATGACAGGATAATTAAGGGAAAATAAAACCCCTTCCTCAATGTCCTTAACATGGAGTGAAAGCTACTCCAAAGGGGAAGTAACATGCCACCAAATTCCCTTTCTCTTACCTTTAATCCCCAGATACCCAGGAAGGCTCCCCACCCCCACCCCTTAGGGCCTCCCCGCCCCCCTCGCCGCACCTGGACATGCAACTACCGTAAGCATCTGAGGGGCTGCTCCCCTTGCTGCTGTCTTCTGGGGACCCCAACTAAAATCAAGATTCAGCGAATCTCCCTCCAAATCCTTCAGCCCTAGATACTTGGCAAGGTTAGGGAGCAGAGAAGGGAGAGGAATGGGAAGGAGGACGCAGAAAAGGATAGTGGAGCCCACAACCCCTCGTTTTAATTTGGAATCCTATGTTCTGCCTCCTGACAACCTTCAGGTCCACGTACAAAGGGCCCTGCTGGGGGCCAAGACCAGCTGCCCTCCGCTCCCCTCCTCAGGCAGGATGGAGCTGTCTGCAGAGGAGCGGGATTTACACAGAAGCAACGAGCAGTGAGCTCCCAAAAGCTATCCGTTCAGGTTCCAGCGAAGAATAGGGATGTGTGTGAGAGAGATTTTTCAAAGAAGAAATGCATTTCCTATGCGCAGTTAAAGAGACAATTGGGAAATACTCTTTAAAATGATGGAGTCCGGTGGTGAAAGCCCATATAAATCTCCCTTAGCCCAAAGAGAGCACCTATAACCATCATGTCTGTGGTACGTGAGAGTAGTTCAGGTCCTAAAAGCTTCAGGAGAGCCCGATCTTTGACATTTGCTTTTCACTCCCTCTGCGGTGGAGCGGGTGGTGGAGAGGTCTGTGTGTGGACAGCGGCTGTGAGGAGACTCCACCTGATTTCCTTCGGGCTCACATTTTTTGGTAGGTCTTCCCTCTTCTACCCTCTAAAGCCTGGGTAGAAATGCTCTAGTGATCTGAGACACTATGCTGTCTCTTAGTAAAATAAACATTCTATGTCAGTAAGTACACAGTCTTTGGACATAAGAACTAAGCTACAATTAAGGTCTCAAAAGATTTTAATTGACAAAGGTGCGGTCTGATAAAGAATACCCGGTTGTGGTTCTGTCACCCCTGTTAGCTGAATTCACCCCATTGCTCTCAGGGGAGGCTCTGGAGTCCAGTTAGACACTTCACTTTCTTACAAGTAGAAGAACATCCAACCTGGAATGTAGTTAACAACTCTAAAACTGCAAAGCATTTTGCAAATACAGTTTGCTATAAATAAATGCCATTTGCTTTAGGCTAAATCTGTATCCTACAGCACACAGTGGATAAATTCCCCCAGTAGAATATCATGGTATGAGAATGTGGACATCCATAATGCTCAGCATCTCCCTGTGGATATGCCCATGGCCTTCGGCATGTACATATCGACCCACCTAGACTCAGGAGCACATGAGGGCGATGAAAGCGAGCGAACCATTCTCATGCAGGGTCTGCTCTGCTGGTAGAAAGTGACAGGTCATGAAGTTGTTATGAAGTAAATTGGTACAATTCCTGTAGGATTCTGGGACTGCTTAAGAATCTCTCTCCTGAATTGGTGCCCAAGGCAATGAGATGCTAATGACATCACAGCTAGAACTACAGAGGCAGTTCATTAGGCAGCAAGGAAATCAAATGCAAACTAATCAGATCCCAGCTTTTGGAGACAGCTCACCACAGGAAAGAAGGCTTGACACCTTCAAATGAAGCACAGTCACAGCAGGTCACACCCTGAAGCCACCAACACCTTGCATTCCAGGACCTCCCCCAACCCTCACCCCACTATGCCATTACAGCCAGGTGTCCTGGCAGTTATGTGAATTCACATTTCTGTCCATCCCAGGCTGTAATCAGTCTTGCAGGATATTTAATCATGTCTTTGGACAGAGAGTCATTCTGGAGTTACACTGAACTCCCAGACCTGCCGTGATGATGTACTTTCTGGGACCCGAATAAAATACAATGCAATGGATTAGTAATCAGGAAAAAGAGGGCAGGGCATAAACTGACCACTTATCTCTCTACCTCTATGTGACATAACAAGTGTCCTGGGATCAGAACTGTGTCTTTTTCATCTTTGCCTAGTTTAGGTCTTTCTGTCTTTCTTTCTATCTAATCTATGTACCCATGAATATATTGGAGTGAATATATTAAGTCATAACCAGAGATTTAGATTTTTACAAAAAGTCAAACATAAAGAATCAAAACCACGGCTTTGTAAACAGTTCTGTAGTCCCTTACTAAAGCTTCGAACAATCAAGTAGGAAGAACAAAGCTTTATTCTGAAGACTGCCAACTCTACACCCCTACCTGGGATCTCTCCCACAAGTAACAGAACTTTAATAAGCTTGCTCCGGCAAGCACTTGCATGTCTCACAGGTGCCTCAAACTCAGTGTGTCTCAAACTGCAGTTGTCATTTCCTCCACACTCTCCTTGGCAACTGTGCCTTCTCCTTCAGGTCCTAGCTCAGCAAAAGGCACCACCAACTTCCTACTTGCTCAAGTAAAAAATCCTGGCTTCATTGGTGTTCTCTCTCTCTCTCTCTCTCTCTCTCTCTCTCTCTCTCTCCTCCCAACCCTCACCTAATCTTCCTAATCTTCTTACATTTACATTTCTTTCCTCCCCAAAGCATTCACTTCTCTCCTTGCTCACTGCCACCTGAGTGCAATTTAAAGTATATGGCCTGGGTTTGATGTCTGACCTCACCACTTGCTATCATGTTTCCCCGAAAATAATCCCTGCCCATACAATAAGCCCTAGCAGGATTTCTAAGCATTTGTGCAATATAAGCCCTACCCTGAAAATAAGACCTAGTGACGGGTGTGGCTACGCAGTGCATCTGCACAACCCATGCATTTCGTCGTGGAGCGGTAGAGAAGATGAGCAGCCCTTCTCATCTGCCCCATCGTGACAGCTACTGTCCCAGAGGTGACCAGAAAGGTGCAGGCAGCCCCACCAACAAGACCGGCTCCCCCTGTCAGGTCCCGGCCATCCTGTGCGTGCTGCAAGCTGAGGCTTTGAGGGGAAAGTCTCCTCAGTGAAGTGAGGAGTGGGATGCTTGCTTTAGGTATTATGTGTCCCCAGGGGGAAGAAGGAAAGCTGTGGCTGCCATTTTACTATGATGATGTTCCAGAAGAAGACGACTTAATTATATTTGAATAAATGTAGATTGTTGTACCGTACTTAAAAAAATAACACATTCCCTGAAAATAAGCCCTAGGGTGTCTTCTTGAGGAAAAATAAATATAAGACCCTGTCTTATTTTCGGGGAAACATGGTAGTTGTGTAATTTGGGGTGAGTTTCTTAATCTTTCTTTGATCTTTCTCATATATAAAATAGGGATAATAACAGAACTGATTGATTGAATAAGGCTGTGGAAAAGATTAACTGATATAATTCCCAAAGAGAATCTAGAACCCAGCCTGGGGCATGATGATTGTTTTCCAAACTTGCTTCTTCACCCAATGCCTGTCTACTTACCTGCCCCGCCCACCACCAACACCATGGTGCTGTTATAGGGTGGGTGCCTTGAAGGACATATTTATGTCTTGTTCTCCACTATAATATCCCACATGCCTAATATGTAATGTACATTAATGTATTCAACAATTCATTAAACAAATATTTATTGACTACAAGTGTTTGTTGAATTAATAAATCATGTCTAATGACTTGTCTACTAAGTGACTGCACTCTAGGTACTAACTAGACAGGCTGGGTTTAAATTCATCTTGGGCAGTGCTGCCCTGGGTTCTTCTAGAATTTTCTAGTTTTGTTTACATTCTTGTCCTTTCCTACAAATGAATTCACAACTTAAAAAACAGTCCTAGTCAGGATGTACCCCTTACTTTTTGTTTCAAAATTAAGGTTGCTACGTGCTTCAGACTCAGCTGGTCTTTCTTCAGAAAGTGTCTAGAAATAGCAGAAGGTCTTTGTTACACTCATGCCCTGCAGCCAGCCCCGCCAGAGCAGTGTGTGCCCGTGTGAGGCCAGAGGGATGATTAGCAGTCATCACGTACCCACAGGGCACCTCGGCAAAATGCCATTAACTGGCATGTTCAAGAAGAGGTATCTTCTGAAAAACTGAATTTTTTTGTTTAATTGATACTTAACTAGAAAATACTTACTTTTCCTCCAATCCTTGTTGACATTTTTCTTTTCTAAAAATGCAGTTTTCCAATTTCCTGCCTGCCTCACGAAGCATTGCCTACAAAACAAAATTAAACCTTTCCCCAAGGAGCCTGCAGGTGACGATTTTGTTCATCAATTATGACTATGCAGATTTGGAAGCTGTAGGAGACAGAAATAAAATGGTATTTATGCCTCGAACAACTTTAAAAAAAATTGATTGACAACATAAGGTTTTATTTTCTTGAGACTGTCCCTTTTCATAGGCACGTTGTCAAACAAATAATTGGCTGAGGTTCCTGGCTAATTAGGTTTACGTCAAATTGAGGTTTTGGTGTAGATGCAGTGTTTCATCTTTGCTGAAAGTTGTTAGTTAGCTTTTGCAAAGGGACAGTAAATTGAATAACAAAGTGACTATGCTCGTCAAAGCCTCCCGTTCTGGTCAGTAAGAGTGACGTCCCATGTGGGATGAGAGGTTGAGTGAAAGAAATAACAGGAGAATGGGCTCTACCAAGATATGAATTAGAACACAAAAACAGCCTTTGAAACTTAGCTCTGACTCCAGCTACACCTCCTTATGAATCATGAACTTAGTGCGAAGAGGAAGATATATAAAGACAGCTCAGCAATGCAAGCACCTTTGTAAGGCCTCGCGGTGAGCCAGCTCTACAGACTATGCATCGTGAGGGGAACAAGGATTAAATGCAAGAATCACTGGGAAGCCCTAAAGCTTTTACTTTAAAAAGAAACTTGTCTAATCAGCTAGACTGCTAGTTCCCAGTGGGCAAGACGCCGCCTTTTGCTGTCTCGGACTGTCAATGGCTCGTTGTACCCAGTATCTGACACTTGGAAGTGCCCAAAAATACACAGGGATGGAAAGAAGCAAAGGGAAATTAGCCTTCCCTAGTCTCTGCTTAAAATTCTTCGAATGGCAGCCTGAAGCTTCATCAAGATTCACCATACAGGTAAGGCCAGGGAACCTGCGGTGCCTCCGTGGGATTTTCCAAAGGCATTTGCTACATGCACACACAGGGGGAGCATGGGAGACGGAGCTGACACCATGGCCACCCCACCAACCCCACACGCCCTAGAGCATTGTCTCTTTTCTCTTTTTCCCTTCCTTTCTTCTCTGTATGTTTTTTGAGAGCTACTCTGCTCCCCTCATCCGTGGCAGAAGTAATTCTACTGGTACTTTGTACTACATCCAGAGGAGCATTGGCCACGCGGTGATAGGCTGTCCTGGCCTTACGGCGTGTCTGTCCCACCTGCTTCCAGAACATACTCATCTGTGGCTCCCTGAAACCCAGCACCTGCTCATCTGTGGGAGTTCCCTTGGTCCTGGCTGAATTGTAATAGATGTGTGTGTACTGCCTTACATCTATATTTTGAAACCTTTCCTTTGGCAATTTAAAGTGTATCTGATTCTATTTTTTCATCTGTCTCTTACAATCCTATTTCTTTATTCACCAAATGCCTTTTACGTGACTCAGAGCTGATCACCCAGGTTTTTGTTCTTATCACATGTCTTTCTCCTAGCTCCCTAGCACTGCCATAGCAAACTGCCAACAATCCAGTGGCTTAAACAACAAAATGCTGCAGCTATGGAGGCTAACAGTCCAACATGAAGGTGCATTCAGGGCTAGGCTCCCTCTGAAAGCTCTAAGGAATCACCTTCCTTGCTTCCTTCTGGTGACTCCGGCACGCCTTGGCATTCCTTGTTGTAGCTGCGTCACTGCACCTGTGGCGTCGGCTGTCACAGGGCTTTCTTGCCTGTGTGTCTGTGTCCAAATCCCCCTCTTTTTCCTCTTGTAAGAACTCTAGTCATTGAATTTGGGGCCTACTCTAAGTCCAAGATCACCTCATTTTATCTTAATTACATTTGCAAAGATCTTATTTTCAAAGAAGGTCACATTCTGAGGTTCCAAGTGAGCATGAATTTTGGGGGGACACTATTCAACCCACTGCAGTGCCCATAGCCTTTAACATCATGACATTGAGCTGTGGGCCCTCCCGTCATCTGCAGCCTGTGACAGCTCATTTGCTGACCGTTCGGGGGCTGCAGTCCATCCCCTTGGCGTCCTCCTGGGGCCCACGGCAATGGGAAGAGGGAACAAGTTTCCGGCTCCATCAGCCTCCTGCTGCCCAACAGCAGCCGTGTGCAGCGTCTTGTCAATGTCAAAATAAACCTGACACAGAGATTCCCAGTCACAGCCTTCGGGATGTGCAGAGCTGTGCTGGATTATCCCTGCTGTTTCGCTGCAGACAAAGCAGCATGGGGAAAAGGAGGGAGGAGAGGACAGGGCTGAGAGAGAGGTGAAAATGAGGAACACCTGCGGGATTTGCTATTTTCAAATCTCCATTAGCAGAAAGACACGTGAATGAGCGGCGAGCCCAGCATGCCACCAGCAAAGAGCCTCATGCGCTGGGCTGGAGATCAGGCTCCCTGCCCTCCCCGCACCCCCAGTCTGCTTTCTCCTGAGAAGCCAAGTGTGCTGTGCGTCCCCAGATCACTCGGGAGCAAGTGCTTCCCCTCTGTCCTGGTCTTCCCTGGGGAGGAGCCAGGAAAGCAGTCTAGGAACAGCCCAGGACAGGCAGGGGAGAAGACCGCGGCAGAGAGCGTGCAGAGAGAAGCAGCTCCCAGCACCAGCCTGGGCAGCCGAGGGGCCCCAGCTACAGAGTGGGGTTGGTGATGCCTCCCCTACCCTCGGAGCTCCCCTGCCTGCTCACCTGCTCTCTGCCTCTCCTGCCCCGCAGGCTCCAGCTCCGCCTCGGACTCTCCCTTTCCTTCCTACCTCCCAACCCGGACTAGAGGGCACAGGGCAGGGAACGCCTGCACAGCTCCGAGATGGGTGAGACCGACATCTCAACATTACCTGCCGTGGCCCCGCGTGCTGAAACCTGGGCTGCGCGTGCTCAGACAGAGCCTGTCTGTAGGGCGAGGGCCCAGTGAGCTAGGAGCGGCAGGAGTCCCTCCGGCCTCTCGCGCTCTGTAGCCGGAGAGTCAATGCCTCCCTGAGATGCTGCGAAGGCTGGCTTATAAATATGTTTAACTACCAAATGGTCTAGAAATGTTTAATAAAAATATTATTCAATAATAGTACTACTCCGACCGGCAAGGGAAATGTTGTAACAGTCTCCATTTTCCTCCAGACACTCATCTGGCTTCTGTTTTTCAAATGAATTTGAATGTTAAATCCTTTTGCTGCCCTGGCCAATTTATTCTGCAAATTAACTATATATGACGGAACTTAGAGTCCGTTACCACTTAGCTCTGCCTCACTGAAATTTATGCCGCTTCCCTGCCCGCTGGAGCCACAGGCTCAAGCACACTGGGGCTCTGGGTGGAGATTTGGGATTCTGCACAGTTCCCTCACCTCTTTGAGTTCTAAAATGTGCTGAGTGGACCAGGCTCTTGTCACCTCTCCGTGACCCGTGCCCTCTGTCCTAAGTCGCTCTAGTCTCTGCAGATGTCTCTTCCAGCCTAATGAAGTCCTCATTATGAGAGGTGGTTTTACCCAGAGCTGCAGTCCCAACTGTTGGTGAGGAAGACGCCACCAGCTCAGAGGGGGCTGCAGGACCACTTGTGAGTGGTAGGGACAGCTGGCACAGGGGAGACAGAGGTTACAAGAGAAACCTTTGGTGATGAGAGGGGCATGTCTGCTAGGCCAACAGGCAGGCCTCAGATTATATTAAAATTATATTAAGCATGGTGACCAAGGTGATAGACAGAAATGGCAAGCCACACCAGGAGTTGGTTCAGCTCTAGGTGTCCCCAGTGGAGACAGACTGTGACCACAGGGAGCGCAGTCAGGATTGCAGGCCACCTGGAGGCAGGGCCATCTAAACCATGGTTGGAGGAATTGGGGGAGTTCAGAACAGATACCAGGAGATGGAGATGTGGAGGCAGGCTTAGCCACTCCTCCTTTAAATATTTGAAGGGTTGTCACATGGAAATGAGATCACATGAATTCTGTCTGTTTCCAGAGAGCAGAATTTGGATTCAAGGTGGAAGATGATGGGGAGATGAATTTATGGAGTCACAAATATTCATAGAGTGCCTACTAGGTGTCAGAAGCAGCACTAGTGCTCAGGAAGAAAAGTAGTCAGAGAAATTACAGAAAAAAGCTCATTTTCCAAATTGCATGGAGGGTGGGGTGGACAGAAAAGTAGACAATGATATGACAAGGGGTATTATCAGAGGCATGGGAGGGAGGCACTTTGGTGTATACAAGAGGAAGTACGGAAATATACTCAGGTAGGGGAGGTAGGCTGAAGGAAGATACCTGCCGCCTTGAAGGATGATTTTTGTGATAATTAACAGTTGACACAAAGCGGGATGGGAAGCCTTGGCCATGGGGAGCTCCTGACTAGCGGAAGTACTCATGCAGAAGCAGGCCAACCACTTACCTGTCAGGGTTGTCAGAGCAGGGGGGCATTTCAGAAGGAGTTCTGCGTCCCTTCTGACAGCCATCATCTTAGGACCTGATCTGCTCAGTGTTTCCCTAGACCAGTGCAGCCGGGAATCTGCGTTTCGTCAGGCACGCCAAGGGTCCCGACTCAAGCAGTCTTCAGATAACATGTTGAGATTCACCATCCAAGACAAGGGTGATTTATTTTATTAAATATTGCTAGAGCCCATTTTTCAAATCTTAAAAGTAACCCCAACATGTAAAAGAGATACAAGTGGGGAATAGACTCCTTAGCACTTAACATCATTACTGTTTGGTAAAAATAAACAACTCCCTCGTTTATGCAGCCATCCAAGCAACTAGTCAGATCCCCAGGACACAACTACTGATCTAACTCCAATGACCTTGGCCTGAACTGCTACAGAAGGAACCAAAAGTGCTCCCCGACCAGGGCTGGCCCTGAGAAGGTTGTTATAAGTAGCACCTTCCATCACCGGCCATAATCACTTTGTTTCCTGGATTTTTCTAGACAAAAAGCACTGTATAGTCAGTTCTATTTTAGAGGGAAATACTGAAAGTCAGAAAACCTTTATACTCTTGACCAAAGAACAGATTTACTCAATCACGTCAGTTCATCTTCTTGTAAAAGAAGGACTTCACGGAGAAGTGAAAGGAGGTAGCAGCCCTGTAGACAGTCCTGAGCGATGCAGGGACGACGACAGCACAGGGAGGGCAGCTGCGGAAGCCAGGTCCAGCACTGTCCCCAGACAGAGGTGGTTAAGGTGTGCATGTGTTAACAGATTACGTTACTAACTCCTCCCATTCACTTGCCATACAGAAAACTATCATTATGTCCAGACAAGAAGGTGCTGTGATTTTACGTTGCCTCCCTACATACTTGTAACAATAGTAGACATTAAAACAATAAACATGAAAACAACATAACTGTGTGGTCCCCACACAGGCCCCTGCCAAGTAAGGCGGAGGCTGGTATTCACACAGCAGGCCCCAGTTGGTGGTTGTGATAACCAGGAAAGGTGCCTGCCTTCTCACCCTGCCCATTAAAGCCCCGCCACCACGGTTTTAACATCTAACTCTTTTGTGCACACGTGGGCACACAAATAGAGTATGTCTTTTCAATAGAGAAATTACTGTGTGAAGGTTGACTACAGAGCAACAGCAGCAACCATGGCAGCAGATGGACAGACAGACAGACATGACCCTCTCAGCTGATGTGCCAGCAGAGACTCCGGGTCTAAGGGTGTGCGAGCACATGGTCTCCCAGTAGGGCCAGAGTCCCTGGGACCCTTGAGGCTGGACCACAGGTGAAATCAGGAAAGCAGACATCCGTCCCTAGAAAGGAACGGGAAGGCAGAAGAGGGATGTGGCAGGTCACACATGTCTCAGAGTAAGCAGCTGAGGCAGAGGCTGGGAGCACATCGTATCCCAGGCCACCACTCGGCTGGCAAAGATCCGTCTTCACCCAAAATTCCTTGTCTCATGATGTGAGACTGTCAGCTCTGGGTTCAAATTTAGAGCTCTGACACACAGCATAAGATGTTTAACCTCTTTGGCCTTCAGTTTCCTTATCTGTAAAATGGGATAATAACAGAACTTATCTCATAGTGTTACTCTGAGGTTTAAATGGGATAATACATGCCAAGCCCTTAGCATGGCCGCTGGTAGATTAGCTTTCAATGGTTGTAGTCACTGTTCACCATATTGTCCCTCTTACCTAGTACAGTCTTGGCATCCAGTAGGGATAAACATGTGATGAATGGAAAAAGAAAAAAAAGCAATGCTCAGAAACAAAACAAGGATCTCCATGGGCTAGAGACAGAACGAGACCATTCAGTTCTCAGTCTTCAGTAAATGAAGACTAAACTTGCAGGCTTCAGGTCTGCAAGAACTTAACCCACAAAAGGTGGCTGTGAGGTCAGTTCCTGCATAGTAAAGGGACCAGAAGTCCCCTGCATTGGTGGGGCACCAAAGCCAGGCTCACAGGGTAAAACTAGGGTTGGGGAAGGCCTCCACCACTTGCCCTCAAAATGCTGCTGCAGAAGCCATGACTCATCCAGGCCTCTGACAGCCTGGAGCCCGGGGCCTGCGACAGACGGAGGACGGCCAGGAAGCAGGCCCAGCTGACCCTGCCTCAGCACTGGAACCAGACAGCCCCCAGCAGCCCCGCAGGATGGGAAAGAGGGAAGGAAAAGATGATGTACATGTGTAACTGGTTTGTGACCATGGGCTTCTATGCAAAGTCTTGACGCATGACATCAAAAGATGTGGCTGGTTTGCCTAACGGTGGCATCTCAGGTGTCCTTGCTGATGTAGGCATGTTTGCTCAGAGTGACGTGATGCCTGTGGGCCCCAGGGGACCCACCAGGCTGGCAACCGATCTTTCTGGGAGTTGGGCGATCCTTTAGTTAATATTAAGGGAAAATGGGTAAAAAACAAAAATGCCGCTGACCATGCCGAGCTTGACTTCAAATAAAAATGCTACACTAGTAGAATACAATTAACTTTTGCTCCTGAAAACAGTACTAGTTGGTGCTTGCATGCGGTGTGGTGTATAAATGGCAGCCGCTAAAGACCTCAATCCAAGTCTTGAATAACTACTCATGATACATGGCTGTTAGTGCTAAGAGAGTGCTAGGATGTCTAGATTCTTTCTTATGTTCACAGAGGAGAAAAAAGCCTGTCTCTCTTAGGTATCAGAAAGACCTCGAGGGTATTTTTCCCCTGCCTAAATCTAGAATCAGAAACCCACAGAGAAATGCAGGAAATAAGCCACTCAGATATATTATGTCATGAATGCTATTGCCAAGGCTTGTAGCTATAGGATCTTGTATTTAATTTTCATTCCTACAGTAAGAAGCCCACTAAAGGACAATCAATTTAGCTCTTGTCTTTATTCTAGAGTCAAACAAGTAAAAGCAACACAATGGAATGCCTGCCCTGTGGATAAATGTGTGTGTGCACATACACGCCCCCCCAACAAAATAATCCCAAAGCCAGGAAATTAAATGGTGGTAAGAAAGCTAGAGAACAGAACCTGTTTTAAACAGATGATAAGAAAATTCACTGTTAGTATTTCCAAATCCCTGAGGCACATCTAACTTTTTAATTTCAGAAACAGAAGCAAATGCTATCAAATGCTGAAATTTGGCATGTAGAGTGGTCAGTACCCATCTGAAGGATGTTAACATTATTTCTTTTATTGAGTAGGAATCTTTTTAGACCTTTCTTATGCTTTTATCCTCAGCTGCCCAGGACTTTATTTCCATCAAAACATTTTTTGACATCAGGCAAAAGTCAGAAGACCCAAACTGAAAACTCAATTCGATAGAGCAAATACAAAGTTATGGAATGTCTATTTACGAGGTACTGTGCAGGTCTTCCAAACATACCAAAATGAATTATGTGTAATCCCTGCATTCAAAGGATGTATTATTTTGTAGCAGAGATAAGACAGACAAACAGAATATAAGTACAGTTATGTGTTGCTTAACAATAGGAATATATTCTGAGAAATGAGTCCTTACGTGATTTTGTTGTTGGGCAGACATGATAGAGTGTACTTACACAGACCTAGCTGGTATAGCCTGCTGCACACCTAGGCAGTGGTGTAGCCTATGGCTCCCAGGCTGCAAACCTGTACAGCACATTACTGTACTGAATAGTGTGGGCAATTGTAACACAATGATAAGTAGATGTGCATCTAAACATATCTAAACATAGAAAAGGTACAATAAAAGTATGCTATAAAGTAAAAAATGGTATACTGTATAGGGCATTTACCATAAATGGAGCTTGCAGGACTATAAATTCTCTGGGCAAGTCAGTGAGTGAGTGAGGAGTGAAGGCGAAGGCCTCAGACACTGCGCACTGCTGTGCAGTAGTCTACGGTCTGTATAGACACTGCACACTTAGACGATGCTAAATTTATTTTTTAAATTTTCTTTCTTCAATAATAAATTAACTTTAGCTTACTGTAACTATTTTACTTTATAAACTTTTAAATTTGTTAAGTTTTTGAATATTTTATAATAACACTGAGGTTAAATAAAACACAAACACATTGCACAATGGTACAAAAATATTTTCTTTCTTTATATCCTTATTCTATAAGCAGTTTTCTATTTCTTAAATTTTTTATTCTTTTTTACTTTTTAAACTTTTTGTTAAAGTAAGACACAAGCACACACGTTAGCCTAGCCCTACAGAGCCGGATCATCAATATCACCGTCTTCGACCTCCACACTTGTCCCAGCAGAAGGTCTTCAGGGGCAATAACCCTCATGGACCTGTCTGTCATCACCTGTGATGACAACGCCTTCTGGAACACCTCCTGAAGGACCAGCCTGAGGCTGTTTTACAGTTAACTTTTTTTTTTTTTTAAATAAGTAGAAGGAGTACACTATAAAATAATGATAAAAAGTATAGTAAATACGTAAACCAGTAAGATAGTCGTTTATTGTCATTATCACGTATTATATATTGTACATCATTTTATGTGTTAGACTTTTATACAACTGGCAGTGCAGTAAGTTTTTTTACACCAGCATCATCACAAACATGTGAGTTAATGCATGGTACTATGACATTACAATGGCTATGTCACTAGGGGATAGGGATCTTTCAGCTCAGTTATAATCTTATAGTACCACCATCATGAATATGGCCTGCCATTGACCAAAGAAAGCATCATTATGTGGCTTTTATGGCTATACCATAAAAGATCAAATATGGACTAGATTACCTAGATTACATCAGGGGAGTTAAATAAGGAGAGAATTCACTGAGGAGGTAGCTTTGGGATAGGCCTCATGATAAGAACATCTTTAATAACAAGAGCTACCATCTATGGCAGGAGTTAGCAAACTTTTTCTATAAATAATCAAACTTATAGCCATATGCAGAAGAATGAAATTGGATCCCTATTTCTCACCATACACAAAAATTAACTTAAGATGAATTACAGATTCAAATGGAAGATCTGAAACCATACAAATTTAAGAAAAAATCCTAGGAAAAACTTCTGGACATTGACCTAAGCAAAGAATTTATGACTAAAACTCCAAAACCAAATGCAACAAAAACAAAAATAAACAAATGGGACTTCACTAAACTAAAAAGCTTCTATATAGCGAAAGAAATATTCAAAAAGTATGTAGACAAACTACAGAATGGGAGAAAATACTCAAACTATGCATCTGACAAAGGACTAATATCTAGATTCTAGAAGGAACTCAAACAGCTCAGCAAAAAAAAATAAATAAATAAGTAAAAACCAAATAACCTCATTAAAAAGTGGGCAAGCAACATGAACAGGCATTTTTCAAAAGAAGATATACAAATAGTCAACAAATATATGAAAAACTGGTCCATATTACTACTCATCAGAGAAATGCCAAATAAAACAATAATGAGATGCCATCTTATTCCAGCCACAATGGCCATTATTGAAAAGTCAAAAACAATAGATGTTGGCACGGATGTGGTGAAAAAGGAATGTTTATACTCTGTTGGTGGGAATGTAAATTAGTACAACCTCTATGAACAACAGTATAAAGATTTCTCAAGAACTGAAGTAGGTCTACCATTCAATCCAGCAATCCTACTGTTGGCTATCTATCCAAAGGAAAAGAATTCATTATATCAAAAAGATACCTGTACTCATATGTTTATAACAGCACAATTCATAATAGCAAAGATATGGAATCAGTCTAAGTGTTCATCAACTGATGAGTGGATAAAGAAAATGTGGTACATACATAACCATGGAATACTACTCAGCCATGAGAAGGAACAAAATAACATCTTTTGCAGCAACTTGAATGAAACTGGAAGCCATTATCTTTTTTTTTTTTGATGAACTAAAAAGTTTAATCACTGATTAAAGCTGAGATTACATATTCAACCTGAGATACCAGTCACTCAATCACACCACCTTCTACCTAATAAGCCAGTCACAGTTAAAGAAAAAGAAGAAAATCAAATCTTACTATTTTGAATTAAATCTCAGGCCCCATAAAATGAGCACCAAAATAAAAGGAATTGTTGGTAATTCTACCTTCATCTTGATAAAGTTCAGATTTCTATCCTTGTAGAATTTTGGTTTATATGTTTGCTTATTTTTTTATTATTATTTCAGCATATTATGGGGGTACAAATGTTAAGGTTATGTATATTGCCCATGTTCCCCCTCCCCCCTCGAGTCAGAGCTTCAAACGTGACCATCCCCCAGACGCTGCACATCTCACTCATTATGTTTGTATATACCCATCCCCTCCCCTACACCTGCCCAATACCCGATAAAGGTTATTTCTATATGTCCACTTAGGTGTTGATCTGTTAATACCAATTTGCTGGTG
>VBSM01000662.1:12668981-12696648 GCA_008086735.1 Cheirogaleus medius
GGCTATGATGCTGGCTGGGAGGTTCCCTGTGCAGGGTCATCACCTGGGCTGGGCACATGGCCCCCCTTTGGGAGTAGGGTTGCCCTCAAGCACGCTGATCTGCCCCTGAAGGCACACACCTTAGTATGAAAGCCATTATCTCAAGTGAAGTAATAGAAAGTGAATTGTCAGGAACGGAAAATCAAATACCACATGTTCTCACTTAAAAGTGGGAGGTAAGCTGTGGGTATGCATGATCATACAGAGTGGAATAATAGACATTGGAGACTCCAAAGAGGGGAGAAATGGAGGAGGGTGAGTGATGGAAATTACCTATTGAGTACAATGTACACTGTTTGGGTGGTGGGTATACAAAATGCCCAGACTTTGCCACTATACAGTATATCCATGTAAGAAAACTCCACTTTTACCCCTGAAATCTATTGAAATTTTAAAAATAAATAAACAAAACATTTTCTATAAAGAATCAGATAGGAAATTTCAGGCCATGCAGTCTTCATTGCAACTATTGAACTGTGCGTTGGTAGTGCAAAAACAGTTATAGGTTCCTGAGGGCCAAGATTGAAGGAAACTGGTTGGCCCAATTCGGAGCCAATGCCAGCGAGCCCCACTAGCTCTTGAGCTTCCGGTTTCTGTTGGATAGTCCTGAACGGGGCCCTCCCTTGCGACAGGTGACTTCCCTTGTGGGGGCATTCATTCTTACAGTGGCCGAACCGCTTGCAATTGGCGCACTGGTCTCTTGCCAGGGGTGCCCATCCTCTGGTTCCCCCCTTTCGTGGGGGTCCGGGCTGCTTGGATGGGTTGGGTCTACCAAGGATAGCAGCCAAGAGGGAGACCTTTTTCTTCATCCTCTGATCTTTCTCTCTCTGAGCAGTCCAGTCCCGGTTGATGTACACCTTCTGGGCCACCTCCATTAACTGCGTGATGCTCATGCCTGCGAATCCTTCGAGTTTCTGCAGCTTCCTCTGGATGTTGGAGGCCGATTGCCCGACGAATGCTGCATTCACCATCCTCTGGTTTTCGGCTGCCTCTGGGTCAAGAGGTGTGTATATTCGGTATGCCTCGCAGAGGCGATCGTAGAAGTCATAGGGTGACTCCTCTGGCTTCTGTGTAATTAGGGCAACCTTGTTCATGTTGGTCGGCTTTTTGGCCCTTTCCCGCACTCCTTGGAGAAGAGCCTCTTGGTACCGCTCCAGTGCCGCTTGTCCTTCTGGTGCGTTGAAATCCCACTCTGGGTTGGTCTCGGACACTGCCCATTGTTCCACATCCAGGGTGCCCACCAGCGCCCATTCCTGCAGTCACTTCCGAATTCCAGTCATGATCCGATGCCATTCTTCGGTACTGAAGAGGGTCAGTAGGAGTTGCTGGCAATCTTCCCACGTGGGACGTTGAGTCTGGAAGATAGATTCCAGGAGGTCGATGAGGGCCTGCAGTTTCTCCGAGTAGGACAGGTTATGGAGTTTCCAATTCAATAGGTTGGTGGTGGAGAAAGGCTGATAATACAGGGCAGGTTGCCCTGGTTGGATGGTTCCGTCATCTCGAACCTGTGGCAGACCTCGCATTTCACACAGAGGCATCTGGAAGGCCGGGGTAAGGGGTTGGGCAGACCGCAACCAGTGGACAAGTGGTGGAGATGCCGGAGGTGGAGAAACCAATGGTGGTGGGGTGTCAGGTGCAGTCGGGGGTGCCTGGGAGGGTGGCGTAACATGTGGGTTGTAAGGTGGTGGTAGGTCCTTGACTGGGTCTCCTTGACGTATCGGCTTTGCCTTGAGACCACGGATCCTCTGAGCCACTAGAACCCTACTCTGTCCCTTGTCAGTGCAGAACCAAACCCAAGGGGGGATAGTTTGGGGGATCTCCAGCCATGGATCTATGTATGGGAATTGCTCTGGGTGACCCAGAGTCCCAGTCACCACTCTCCATACTGAACATATGAAATTTACCAGCATGCACCTTAGAACTGTTGGCTTGGATTCGGACCCTCCCATTTTTAACTGGTTTAACCAGCGCTCTCGTTCCCTACATCACCGACAACACTCCTTTTCTGAACCTTGTCCCTGCCCAGACTCTAGTCCCTGTTCTGGCTTCTCCCCTTTCTGTTTCATTGCAAGACAGACAAGGGGTAGGGGCTTCTTTCAGGTGTCCGCCTGGCTGCATCCCTCGCGGGAACTTAGGCGCATCTTGGCTGAGGCGTACCCATATAGAGCCCGTGCCTGGTCACTCCCTATCACGGAGAGTGAATCGCCGTTATGCCCTACGCCGCCGCCACAGAACCGCAGGTTAGGACCCACTCAAACCCTGTAGCCGAAGCCGTGGGGCCACAGACACAATGATCGCAAGCAGTCACTGAGTTCCTTCCACTCACACATTCACACAGAGGTTACACATTCCCTCCCCTGGGGGGTCCCTATCCTTAGGAGGTGATCAGGCTCCTCTTCCGTCTTGCTGACAGGCCTATCTCGGGCGGGTCCTGGGACCCTACCTTGTCTGACGTCCTGGCCTCTGACTGGTCCTTCCCTCCAGAGTGTCTGGGTGAGTACAGGGCTCTGCAGCCGGCTGGAGCTCAGAGGTCCCGCTGTCCACCGTGCTCGTCCCTGATCCGGTGGCTTCAAGGGCCAGCACGGTCAGTTTTCCCGGTCAGGGAACCACATTGTTACGGCAAGTGTTACAGTGATTGACCAGGGAAAGAACTGAGCGGCACGCAGAGGGTCCGAGAATCAGCTTTTATTTCGCTGGCGGGTTCAGAGGGGCATACCACCAAATTCTGAGCCCCACTTCCTTATTTCTCTCCAGTTTTATACACTTCTTGGAGTTACACACAACCAATATCCAATTAACGGTGGGATTAGTAGGATCAGCCGTAAGCTTCACATGTATCCAATCAGCAGTGGATTTTGCCTCAGGGCCCCTGGGTGGGGGCTTTTCCCTATCAATAGGTTCATCTGTCAATACATGTCCATTGAGGATCCCTCAGGTGTCGAGTATCGTGCTAGGTACTGTGGGCATTCTAAAGGTTGCATAAGATACTGCCCTCAAAGAATTTGCAATCTATATGGGACACAAGACTAACAAACATGTAATCAAAGTAATAATAGCAGCTGCTCCTCATTAAACACTTTTTGTGTTCCTGACACTCTGCTCAACACTTTTGCAAGTATTCTGTCAAATAAAAAAACCATTTTTTACTTAGAAAAGAGAACTTTATGAAAGGATTATAGCTGGGGTAGGGAAGGGGAACTATTGCAATGGGGGGAATGCTCTGATAAGGTCTTCAAGCACCTCTAGAGTTGGACAAAAAGGGTTTTAACTTTTATAGAGAGAAGTAAACAAAGCTAGAAGGAGTCGGGTGTGGAAAATGTCAGGACTACAAACACACCAGAGAATGTTTTAGCCTGAAGCCAGCCTATTCTTAGGAGTGGCTGTCTGCTGACTCAAAGCTTAAGGAGGAAGAAGAGATACTCAATCAAAGTTTGATTAGCCAACATTCTGTTCTTATTGATTAGAAGGGACAAACAATTTAGCTCTTCATTTATGAGGCAAAGAATGGGAATTTGAAATCTATGTCTGTCTCATTTTAGGTACGAGGCAGGGCATCATTCAGGCCTTTCTAAGTCTCATGGGGAAGAGCGGTTCTCTGCAGTAAGTCACTTTCCAGGGCACAAAGAGATGGGGGGATTTCTTGACTTCCAGTTAAAATTCAACATTATCAGTTCTCTGTGTCAACCTTAGCAGTTGGTGCTAAAATAAATAGTTCCTATTTTAAGGATGACAAAATTGGGCAACAGAGAGGTTTGTTACTTTGCCCATGGCCACAGAGTTATAAGTAGAAGAAATGGAACTTATACACAGGTCTGTCTGAATCCAGGATCTGCAATCACCCCTAAATTATAATATATGGCAGAGACTCAAAGTGTTAAAGGAGTTTGGAGAAGAGAGGATGAGTGAGGGCCAGGGAAGTCACTGTGGCTGTCAGGTAGTTAGGGACAGTGTGCCCTACTCAGGGCAGGGACAGTAAGGTCCCACATACAGAAGTGAAAGTTGCCACAGAAGTCATTAAAGCATTCAACTTTGTGACACAGAGGTTTTAACTGGAAAAAGAATGAGCATTAAAGTTAGGTAAGGTAGGGCCATGCTAGTGGGGTCCTGAGGAACCAGACTGGGAATCTTAGGCGTGAAGCAACAGTTTGGAACAGTTAGTTCTGGCCTTTGCCGGAAGCTACAGGGGAATGGCATGGAGATGAATCAGGCAATGAAATACAGTGAAATGATTCAGAATGAATAAACATTTGAATGAATAGGAGGCTGGGGCAGAAACCAGCAACCCTGTGCAGAGAATGACCAGCACGCGAAGGGGCTCTTTCAGAAGAAATGAGCGGATTTGGTGCCAGATATGGATAGTGGAGGTGAAAGAGAAAGCTGACACCTTACCAGAAACTGCATACTAATAAAAGCCTGGAATTTTTCTAAGTCGGTTTATAGAACCTTTGTTTTTAGGATCTTTTAATAGCATTACTCAAAATTACAAATATACGGACAAACGAAACAATTCTCATGCTCTAATGTGATGGGACAATGTGAGTTAAAGTTATGCAGGTTTCTTTGAAAAGTCTTTAAAATTCTAACATGTATTACAAGTCTCCGCAGAGGAAATATAGCATGCAGTGTTGGTCAAAAATACTTTGAACATGAAAACCATTTCTTGCAGAACATCTTGTTGGATTAGTGTACTAGCGAGCCCACTTGGGGAAACACCCTGGCAGGTACAGTACTGAAGATCTCCTATGGGTCAGGTGTTCTCGCAGCCTCTAGGTCCTTACCATATTCTCATTATCCCATTTTGCAGATGAGGATACTTAGGCTTAAAGGCTTTAAGTCAGTTATTTTAAGAGCAGGCAGCCACTGAGTATTTAACTACCAAGTCCTCCTCTTCCATTTGCATAATGCTTCCTTCCACACTATGGACACACAAGACCTTCAAAATCAGACTTTCCCAGCAGACTCCAGAACGCTTGGTCACTGGATTTTTCTGAGTTGTTTTCAACAATTTCTGAAGCCCTTTCCTGGGATGCAGGATTTCATGCATCCTGGGCCTGCTGGTACAGCTTCCATCTATTGGCATTCACCTGCCACGGCGCACGGCTTCCGGTGGTATCACTGAGGTTTTAGATTACTCCCCTCCCTTTGTTCCCCAGAACCTGACATCTATAAACATGACAACACAGGCAGGAAAGGGCAAAATGAACAATCTCCAGCTTCTTAATGCAGGCTGGTAGGATGTGGGGAGGAGAGGAAGGGCACGATAAGGTCCCAGTGTCTCACAGGTCCCTGGAATTGACATGCACCAGGCTAGTGCTTGCAGTCACTACTATCACAAACCATTTAGTGTTAAATTTAGAATGAAAACCAATTAAAAGATAACAAGGAAACATATGCTCGGAATGGCAAGAATCAATATGACTGCTAGCTGCTGCAGGAAAGTGTTAGTATGTCTTACAAACCCGAATCCTCCCTCGCCCATTCTCAATCTCTCACCCACATCCCTGGTTCGTCTCCACCCAAATGGCTTTCCATGGAAAAACCACTGGGATTTTTACTACCACGGATGGGCTAACCTGCATCTGAAAACCAGCATTCAAAAAGGATCACTGTCGACCTCTCCCCTGAGTCTGGTCTGTGCTCACGGGTGCGTTAGAATAATGATGTGGCTGGGCTTGAGATGCTTCCACTCGGGGTTACTGCCAGAGCACAGGGTCCCCACTCCTTCCTTATGTCTAAAGTAGGTGTGGCTGCAGTTTGGCAGCCTAGGATAGACAACGAGGAAGGTGCATTTGCTGCCGCTGTCATCCCCGGCTATGTCAGTATCCAGAAGCCAGTTGTGCCATCGCAGAAGTCAGTGATTCTGCTACAGCAGTCCACGCCAGCCAGGTTGCCGCCCGGCTACAGTTCACATTCTTACTGTGCCATCTGGGAGCTGCCACGGGCCTACGGGGTCTCCACGGGTGTCTCCCTAGGAGATTTCCGCAGGTGGCACTGCCCTTCTAGCCCTCCACATCCTAGCAGTCACTTCTCAGTGACATTTCCTAAATCACTGCCACATCCACGCTCCTGGACATTTCTTCCCCCTTCATCCAGACCCTCAGCAGCTCCCACCTGGTTACTCCAAAGTGCTCCTGACTGCCCCGACCCCTTGTTTCCACGTCCCCCAATCATCCTCCACGCTGTTATGGATGCACAATCAGGCACAGGCCTCTTTCCACTGAAATCCCTCAGTTACCTCCAGCGGGCATGGCTCACCGGGACCCGCCCCTGTGCCTCTCTGCAGCCTTGCCCCACATGCGGCAGGTGGACTGCGCTTTCTCACACGCACCTAGCCTTTTCCCACTTAGAGCTCCTTTCCTGGAGCTGTGGGCTGTTGTTCCCTCAGCCTCCATCCTGCGGTCCAGGCAGCATGCCCTCCAGAAAGGTTTTCCTTACTCCCGCCCCAGTTGGGATTAGGAAGCTTTCTTTTGTGCTTCCTTTTCTGGCGTGTGTCAGTATCACATTCTTCATTGTAATCTCTGGCTTAGTGGACACTTCCCAGAGATTGATGAGCACCTCGAAGGCAGGGCCTGGCTCTTACTCATCAGTGTGTTTCCAACACTTCACACGGGGCCTGGCACTCAGTGAGAGCTTGTCCGTCCCCCGGGCTGCAGCTCCCGCTGAATCCTGCTGACTCACAGATTTGCACCTCCAGCTCTGACTTCTCCTCTGAGCTCCAGACTCCCATATCCAATGGCCCCTTTGACTTTTCTACTTGGATATCTCTATGGCAACTCAAAATTGGCAGGTCAATATGAGGCTCTTGTTGATTTCCCACCCTCTTCCCACCTGCTCCATCCCAACGCCCTGAAATTGGTACATGGCACTTCTGCATAATCAGTTGCTCAAGCAAATATCTAGGAATTGTCTTTGGTTCCTCTTCCCCTGCTCCTCTCTCCCCCAGGCCCACCCCATCAGCAAGTTTCTCCACCCCCTAAACAAACCTAGGTCTGTTCCTCCCTCCCCATGTGCCTTCCTTTCCACTGCCGGGATTACTGCTTTAGGTCCCTAACTGGTGTCCCTGTGTCCACTCTGGATTCCCCTGAAGCCATTCTCCACCCAGTGCAGGAGGCGTCCAAAAACATGCATCTGATTGGTGCACCCCCTTGCTGGCTTCCTCCCCAGGGCCCTAGCTAAGGTCTGTGGCTCTGCATGGCCATCCCCAGCCTCTCCTGCCTCCAGCCAGACCACTGCTCCCTCGCTCACCCTGCCCCAGCCCCACTAGCCTTCCCACCGCAGGTTTCTGCACCAGCCATTCCCTTCTGCTGGAGTGCTGTCCTCCGCCTCACCCGCCACATCTTGGCATAAGTGCCACTCAGTGGGGCCTGCCCTGGCCACCACCTCTAAAGGGGGCCTCTGTCACCCTCTGTCACAGTACCTTATTCATCACCCTCACAGCCCATCCACAGTTCATAATATTTTGCATATTCTTTATTTGCTTTTTTGTGCTGTCTCCTCCATGTCCACTCCACCAGCGCAGGGACCGTGGCTGCTGTACGGTGCCGCTTGCCCGATGCCTGCCCTAATTAAACACTCCAGAAACAGCCACTGACTGGCTACTAAGTGGATGTAAGAATTTTAAAAAAGAACAGCTGACAGAACTATACGAGAGGTTTTCTTTGGCTCCATTTGGCTTATTTATGTTTAAGTATGAATCATTAATGACCTCTACCAGCCCAACGAATGCAGGACACTTGGTCTACACAGATCCCAACATTTAATTACCCACAAAGAAAGATACTGTGGCAATTTTGAGGGACTCACATTTTTTTCTACCCGACCCTGTAAAAGAATTCGGAGACCAGGAAAGGTTGGGAGCTGGCGTTTCCTGTGGTCAGCATTGAGTGTGAACCCACTGTGAGCAGAGTCTAGGCGATATCCGCGGGGGGCTGCAAAGAGGTGGAGACAGAGTCCCTGCTCTCTAAGGGAAGAGGCGAAACAGACCAAATAAAAGCACAAATAGCTGAAAATGCCCCCAAACACATCAATATATATAGAACCAATTACCACAGTAATTGACTAGGTTTATAACAAACTGACAGGAGGGACCAGGGCAGTCAGCACGGCAGGGGAGCACACACAGAGCGACTTTATGAGCCGCCTCTGTGTAATAAACACGACTGAATGTCAGGGGAGCGTGGGCCGTGGGTTTCCCCTGTTACGCTGGTCTCCCCTGGTACTGGCACTCACATTTCACCAACAAAGGGGTTATTATAACTGGCAGATTTATTGAGAAATTGAGCTGAAGAAATGCTTCTTTCTACCTTTCTTTTCTTTCTTTCTTTTCTTTTTTAATCAGCAAAAGCAATAATATTTTATAGTCTTCTTGAACCTGCTTGGGTTTTGCAATTGCTCTAAACTGAGGGCTCTCACAGCATTGAATTCTGAGTAAGTGGAATGGATGCTATCCCTTGCCAGGCGAAACGTGTCTGCGGGCTTTGCGCAGTTAAGTCTTAGTGGAGTTGTCAATTCCTCTCTAAGCACGCTGGGCTTTAACAGGAGATAAGGGTGGGCTTTCCGGAGCCCCAGGGTATGAGCTGTGCTCAGCCACTGTCCCCTCTCCAGCCTCAGTGAGCAGCCACCAGACCTGGAGAGGTCTACAAGCAGCCTTCCCCAAGCTGCAGGGCAGTTGTCTGGGCATCTCCCGTGACCCAACGGTCCTCTCTGAAGAAAGGCTACACTGCAAGGTGTCTCTCACCCATCTGCACACCTGTGCCCCTGCTTCCCCCTTGCAGTGCTTCCCGGAGTCCTCCTGAGGGCAGCCACCTTCAGTGTAGGCACTTTGATACCTGACAACCGAACCCTGTCCCTGAGAAGCTTTCCAAGAAATGGGATGAACTATGAAGGTGGAAAGCATCTTCTGGATCTTGCCACAGTTTTCCTTGCCTCTTCTATGGGTCCCCCTGGGGGCTCAGCCACGCTGTCCTGCTGACACTGACTGTGGCCAGCTGTCGCGCTTCCCCTCCACATCTGGAATTCCACTGTACAGATCAACAAACAGCAAACACTCAGCACACACTTGAAAGAATGCATAAACATCATTATCTTGCAAAGGAATTCACAGCCTTCCCTCAAGGTGCTGCTAATTGGGTTCTACACATCACTGGCTCTGCAGGCAGCAATGCATCAACAATAAAGGAAAAATGGACTTGGAAATTTCTAAGAGAAGGAAGTTAACTTGACTGGAAAGCCATCTACTTGTCATCAGCAACAGAGACTGAAATGATGTATTCTGGAGCCTTCAACTGCTGTGACATTAGCCATCTGCATTTCATAGTGTGGCTGGCCTTTGGGGTAGGTTTGAAAGTGATGTCACTATCCTCATTTTTTAAAAAAATAATTATTAATACTTGTCTAATCCATTTTTTGCTGATTTCCTTAACATTCGCTCTTTCTTATATAGTTGTAGTTTTTTTCTCTAATGCGTATCTCCTATTAATTGAACCAACTTTTAAAGAATTCCATGAGATTCAGAAAAATTCTGACTCTGAAAACAGAGTAAACTAGAAATGGACCAGAAATGGCTAGTGGCCAAAAGAAAAGGGTTTGATTATTTGTTGATTTAGCTCAAAGTGTTTTTGTGTCTTGTGTTTCAGTTTAAACACAGGTTGCATGTTACACCTAATATGATAAGGGAAACCCCCATCTATTACTTGGGGCATCAGGCCCGGAAACCTCCACTTCTCAAGGAAGACCCACATCAGCATAATACTAACCTATTACCTGGCCCATCACCTAGTCTATTGCCTGGCATCAGCATAAGACTAAATCTATTCCCTGGCGCATCAACATAATATTAACCTATTGCCTGACACATCAACTAAACTACACCTGGTACCCCACCCCTCGGATCACCCCAACTTAATAAAAGTGGGAAAAATTGGGTAGACAATGCTCAGAATTTGGTGGCGAGGCCCCTCTGAGCCTGCTGGCGAAATAAACTTTGATTCTCCGACTCTCCGTGTGTTGCTTGGTTTATCCTTGGGACCACCCGCTGTAGCACTTGCTGTAACAAATACACATCCCCTTATCCCCCACAAAGGAAACTTTCCTGCTCAATTTATGAGAGAGAAGCAATTATAGGAAGGGTGGCAAAAGAAAGACTGTTGTTGACTCTTACAACATTAACTGTCAGCCAGAAACTTGGAATAATAATCACTAATTGGAGGTACCCACATGGATCTAACCCTATTCCTAATAACTTATTGTAGTCCTGTCTTCTGTTTGATCACTTGGTTTTCATGTCTAGCTTGTTCTTTTAATGCCAAATTCCCAGATATCACATTATCCACCCCCGTCCCACCTCCCACGCTAAAAACAATCCAAGCTGGCGATAGGAGAGGAGGATGGGCGGCTGGAACGAGACTCCTTCAGGCTGGTAAGAGGGCGGCTGGTGCCAGGAGGTTGCAGGGAGGCTGCTGGGGAGATGCTCTCTCAAACAACATGCTGTCGTTTCCCTTCAAAAGGGAAGAAGAAGAGATGAAAATGTGGCATTCATCCATTTGTTCATCCAAAAAGTACTTGCTGACTGCTTGCTAGCCGCCGTGCATGGCCACACGCATGGCAGAGACCGGGCAGAAGCAGGAAGCGAGTTCAGAGATGTGTGGACAAGGCCCCCACCTTTCAACAACTGCTGACCCCCTTATGACTGTGAGAATATAAAAGTGTTCCTCGAAAGAGGATTATTAATTGAAATCAGAATAATATATGAGCCTAACAAAAGCACAAACACTACTGCTAAGTTATCTCTCAGCCCCAAACATCCACTTAGGTTTGAAATGGGCTGTTAATAAGGCTGCAGTCTGGGGACTCCAACACTGGAGGAATCAGTGTCTACATCTACACACACCAGTGGAGCCGATGGCACAGACCCTGACTCACAGGTGACAGGGAAGGCTGATAGAGTCGGACACTTTCACGGGTTCTCCCGCTTTGGAGGGTGTGCCTGATGGCGCCTTTGCACTGGAAAGGGAGTGTCCCCGACTGCTCATCAGAAAGCCTTCCCAGGGATCTTTTGCCACGGAGAGCACCCCCCACCCTGCAAAAGAAAAAATCTCATGTGGCTGGGGGCAGTGGTGTTTATTTCCTGCTTTTTTCCCCCAGAAAAGGGGTTACAATGGGGACTGAAAATGGTTGGCAAGGGACGCGATCCTGCTCTAGATTTTAGAAATGGAGGTTTGACTCTCCCATTCCACTAGCCTAGTTAGCAGGTGGGTTGTGACTTCTGAAACACGCATCGGTGACCACGTGAAGGTGAGTTTCACCCAGGGAAAGCTTTACTGATATCTCTTTTAAATTTTTATCAAGTTGTTATTTTCTTCAAAAATAGAAAGATGCATGGCAAATCTTATTAAAATAGAAAGATGCATGGCAAATCTTATTAAAAGAATGCTAATAATAATAGTAGTAATAATAACAATGAGTCTCAAGGCACGGAACACTTATAAAATGCCAGACATTATGCTTCTGTAAGGCTGGTGGCGGGCCCCCCTCCCCTCCCTAGAGAAAAAAAAGAAAACAGGCTCACTGACCAGACCCACCAAAAACGACTGCCAGGCACCACCAGCCCCTCCCCCTGGAATCTGTAGGCACCACCAGCCCTTCCCGTTTCTCAAGAATAGACAAAGACCACAGTGGAAAAAACCCAGCTTTTCCCGCCAAAAGTCCCTAGCCTGGCCCAAAAGGTATAAAAGGCCTCACACCCTCCAAACGGGTGTGACTTCTTGGGCCCCCGCTCTCTTGGGACCCCACAACCTCATCAGGGAGTGCTAAATAAAGCCACGTTGTTTGGCCCCACTCTTTCTCTCTCTCTGTCTGTTTCTTTCACCGCCGAAAAACCTTACAGCTTCATATATAATCCTTGTATTAAATCCTTACACAACCCTGTAATATAGGTGTTAACAACCCTATTTTACAGACACGGAAACCGAGGCTCACAGCCATTAAGTAAAATTCTCAAGGGCCCCATTTAAGAAAAATTTTGATGCAGTTCTGTCTAACACTAAACTCTTGCTATAAACAGCTACATTAAACTACTTCCATTGCAATATCAGTTGAGTTAACCTACTTAACCTTGAGTAAGGCATTATTAAATGTTGCATTCCATTATCAGAAATAGAAATCATTTGCTGCGTTCATAGAGTCACAGAACATTAGAAATAGCAGAAACTCTATAATCTAATTTAAATTCATTATTATACAGGTGAGATTATTTTGAAGAGGGTTAAATAATTTACTCAAGGTCAGCTGGTTGGCTAATGGCTCAACTGAAACAAAAAACCCAGTTCTCCTGAATTCCAACCCAGTGATCTTTCCCTCCGCTGCCTAAGAGTAGAACGGGAAATACAGCAGTCACCCCATTATCTGCACTTTCGTTTTCTATGTTTCAGTTACCTGTGATCAACTTGGGTCCAAAGTAAGTATAATAAGATATTTTGAGAGATAGGGAACACATCACATAATTTTTATTACAGTATATTGCTATAATTGTTCTATTTTATTATTGCTGTTGTTAATCTTTTACTGAGCCTAATTTATAAATTAAACTTTATCATAGATATGTATGTATAGGGAAAAGCATAGTATATATAAGGTTTGATACCATCTATAGTTTCAGGCATCCACTGGGGGTCTTGGAACATATCCCCCAAGGATAAGGGAAAACCACTGTGTAGACATATTACTGCTTCAGACATGAGGAGCTCACCCCAGAAGATGAGAAAACTCCAAGGGTGTCAAGTTAAGATTCTCACATTTGATGTAGAATCTCCCCTTGCATCGCCCCTTATCTTGTGACTTTTTCCCCCCAACATATTTCTTGCAGAGAAAATTAGTTGTGGACTGGAGTCTATAACTTAATGAAGACAAAATTCCAGGTAAATATATTCTTATACTACTTGGTCTCTAGCCATATGCTCACTTCTTCTGGGTCTGTGTCACCATGGCCAGCCCAGTAGCACATACAGCTGCACATTAGATAAAAGAAAATGAGCTAAACCAATTGGCCCATTTTAGCTTTCTGTATCCAGGAAATAGAACAGGTTTGGCCATAAGTAGAGTTTCTTCTCTTCATATCCCACCCAAGAATCCAGACCTCTCTCTTCTCCTCAGTCTGATATGGAGCAGTTACCTCCTCTCGGCCCTACATTATTCCAGGAGCTATGGGAATTCAGAAGGCAGCTGCAAGGACGTTGTGATCGCCATTCCATCTGCCTGGATGGTTCTGCTCCCAGATCTTTGCATGACCAGCTCCTTCTCATCTTCCAGGTCTCAGCTCAAAATCACACTCGCTTGAGGCCTTCTCTACACCTGCCGTCTGAATTTACCTCCAATCTTCCACCCAACCTCTAGCACATCAACGGGTTTCTGTTTCTTCACACCATCTATCACTATCTGAAAGTATTGCTTTTGTTTATTTGTTGCTTGCCATTTTCTGTCTTTTTCCACTAGGATATAGGCTTCAGAAAAAACAGGAAAATTTCCTGTGTCATTCATCATCATATGCCTAGTGTCTAGTCCAATATCTAGATATAGAAGGTGTTGAATAAATGAATGAATAAGCCCATTCCCAGGAAGCAATCAATCAAACTGTGAAAGCAAAGCTTACATATTTGGAGTAGTTGAGACTAATCCAGAATATGGTATAATTACCTACTAAATTGTATGATATAGACAATATGTTGCTATTGTCAGGCCCATAATTATATATGAAAGGGGTTTTGACTCACCACCAGAATCATCCCATCAACCAAAATACTCTCCAGGTTAGAATGTGAAACTATAACAATTTGTGGTTTCTAGAGGAAAACAAAACAAAACAAAATGAAGGCTTCTTTTCAGTACTATTTCAAGCAACCTACATAGAGTTTGTCTGAGATAGTAAAATGAGGACAAAGCTAAAGAATCAGTTTATCGCTTTTAATCCTGATTGTTGGCGTGTTTCCAATTCCCTGCAGTGTCCGAGGGCTTAAGACAGTTCAAGTCTGTACACAAGCTACTTTCTGCACACGAGCCTAATGATCAATGGCTTAGCCTGGTCCAAAGAGAAAACCACTCAGAAGAGTCTTCCTGCCTGTGACACTCCTCTGAGGAGATGACACTGAGACAGGAGCCTGGAGCCACCGCGCGTGCATGGCTGTAGTGTGGAAGCTGCCACACTAAAAGGGACAAAGGGCTCAATAAGAGAACTCAGTGCCTGTTGGTCTTCGAGGACAGTATGCATCCTATTCAGAACGCGGCCCTGAACTAACAGCTTTGGTATCATCTGGGAGCTTGTCCGAAGGGCAGAACGTCAGGCAGCACCCAGACTATGGAATTAGAATCTCCATTCTAGCAAGGCCCCAGGTGACACATGCACATTAAGTTTTGAGAAGCACTTCGTATAGGGAAACAAGAACTACTCCAACCACGGTGTTGTCGTGGACTGTGGCCCCAAGCATCCTACAACAAACAATCAAACTCCAGAAAACTCAAGGTGAGCAGCAGGGGATCCACCATGCAGTCCAACCAGGGTTGGCGCCTGGCCCCGGTGCATTCACTTGGACCGGTGTCTTGACGCCACCTCATTTTGTCCACTGACTTTCCTACTTTGATCTCCTCTGATCTCTTATTGGACAACTGAGAGGCAAAAAGGCATGAAGCCACTCCCAGTATAATTCAGCAGGTAAAGGCATTCTTTTTTATTTACTTATTCACACAGAAAATGTTATATGATCTTGTTTGGAAATAAAGGAATTCTTTTTAATCCTGGCTTTGCTACCTACTAGTTTTGTGACCACAGCCAAGTTATTTAAGCTCTCTGAGACATTATTTCCTTATCTATAAAATGGGGAGGGAAAGACTGAAGTGATATGTAAGCTTGAGGATTAAACCCAAAAAGCTATAGAACATACTTAGCAAGGTGCCTGGCTCAAAGTAAGTGTACAAAAAATAGTAGCTGTTTGGTATTATTATTTTTAGTAACTTCCTCTGTCAACCTACAGATCCAGTTTACTCTGGACTCACGGCATCGGAGCCTAGGGCCTTGAAGACTCAGATGAAACCCTCACACATATGGTAGGAGAGCTGAGGGCCTCTTCGGGAGGCTCTGTCGATGACACCACCAGGCTTGGCTTTGGCAGCACCTTCGTCAGGCCCGACGGCCTGCGAGCGCCGTAGAACAGCTGTCTTCTCTAGGTCCCTCCCTGCTCCCTGCAGGGCTTTGCACGTAGCAGGCCCTCAGCAAACATTTGTTGAATTAATTAATGAATCATTTAGAGAAAATAGCTACATACCAAATTTCCTTGCTGCTTGAGTGCTAACTTTGTTGTTGTAAATGTGTATAGAAAGATCCTTTGGAGTTAGTTTGCAACCCTAGGGTTATAAAACATAAAGCATTACAGAAATTTAAGTTATTACTCTTCACTGAATTTTTTACAAGTTTGTGTCCTTAACTTAATCAGATGTTTATGCCATGTGCTGTCCAATCACGCTAGTCAGCCTAAGAACTGCACCAGCCTCACACACACAAGATCAGGCCTCTGCTGACCGGCACTCACAGACCAGGATCAGAAGGCTGATGGTGAGTCACCGTTGTTTTCGGTTCAGCCATAGCAGAAGCTGCTTCCAGTCCTGGCAGGGGTGCCAGCGGAGCCTGCCCTGGGCTATATCCACACGAAAGCAAGCTGGTGGAGAGCAGCAGGCATGGCACCCTGTGTGGCGGAAATACAATGCCGCGCAGGTGGCTAACTCCTTTCTTTGACTTTGACCTGACTGGTGCCTGCTTAGAGCTGGAGGGTCACTTTAGGGGATGAACTCTCAACTTGTGCCTTGAGGAAGAAGTCATTCTTCTCAGCTTTCCCCATGGGAAGGAAGCAACGGGCTAGAAAAAGAATGTGGGTTGTGCACTAGGAGGTGTGGTGGAAAGGAAGAGCTTGGTTACCGCAGTTTGTTCACCCAGAGTACCCCACTGGGGTGCACCAACAGCAATGGTAAGAAAAGGCAACGCCAAAGGTCAGATCTAAAGCAGCAATGAAAGTGACATTGGAAAAAGAAGGGAGGAAAGACCCAAAGAAATCCAGTCCTGAATGGAATATCATAAAATAAAAAGAAAGAAAGAAAATGTACTGTGCTTAGTGTATCCAGTGGAGGATTACAATTAAACCCCTGAAAGGTCTTATGTGAAGAAGGTTTACTTTTTCTTAGTCATTTCCCTGGGATCTACAGATCACTGGCTTCTTCTGAAGTAAGGAAAGATAAAGGATTCATTCCTTTAACACACTGTGAGTGCTAGTGACCTGCCAGGCGCTATGTCAGGGATGAGACTCAAAGATTGATAAGACGTAGTCCTTCAATGCTGAGTGTGGAAATTAAAAAAGAAAAGAAAAAATCAATAAGATGTGGTCCTATTGTTTTGTACTTCCTTCCAGACTTCTGTCCAAAGTTCAGCTTTCTATAGATATAATTGTGTGTTTCCTCTTTTCAGTTAATTTTATAAGTCTTCACTCAGGATAACATAAACTTTTCAGAATATAATTTTACATCCTTTAAAAGGATTTTATTATAAAAGTGGCAGATGCTTGTGGGGAAAGCAATATGGAAGTTTTCAGTACAAAAAAAAAGTTCCTCATCCACATCCCTAATCTTGGAGCAAACAGATAATTTGCTCTTACATATAAATGAAGTTATTTTGAGATTATATGCATATTTCTCTATAAATATATTATGTATGTTTATATGTATATGTTATATATACACACATACATACATATATGATATATAAAATATATAGGATATATATTTTTTGAGAGAAAAGGTAAAAGATTTTAAATATATATATATAATATATATACACACAATTTTTTAAAAAGTCCAGACCCTAATATGTTTTCTTCTACAACTGCTTTGCTCACTTCCAAACAGCCAGGAGTAGAATCTCCCCAGGTGGAGAGAGAATACACTGGTAGCAATGGTTGCTGATTGCCTCTGGGGAGTGGAGCTGGATTACTGGGAAATAATAACAGGAAGGTTTACTTTTCATTTTATTCTGTTTTTTGCATTTTGAATACTTTATAAAATAAACTTTTGAAATTAAAAAAAGGAAGAGAAATATGATAAGTGCTGTGAAGTCTATTATTACGGGAGACAGTCGTGCAGGGAAATGATAATCCAGGGAATGTGGAGAGTGCTGCCAAAGGATCCATATAAAGGCTGTAAGAGTATAAAATAGGCAGCAGAGAGCTCTGCCCAGAGCTCAAGGGAGGTGTGGGGGGAGAGGTGGCGTTCCAGCTTGCTCTTGCATGGTCGGAAGGAGGGCATGGCAGATTGGAGGCAGGTTAGGTAGATTGAGAATCACAGGCTCTGAGGTTCAGAAGTGTGAAAAACCTCAGTGCCCTCTTCCAAACCAGGGGGAACCTTGGTCCTGCACCCAAGTTGGGGCCTGACACTGGGCAGGGTATCATTCAATAGTAAATGGCAATTTATAGAGCTCAAGGGGCAATTCCAAAATGTAAGGAAGAAACAGAAATCATAGCTAGGAAGACTAATTTGCTCATCCTATGGGCCAAGGAAGAGAAAAAGGCCACCCTAGAAATTAAATAACAGGACAGACACCAGGAAAAAAAAAAACAGAGAGTTTCAAGTGGAGGATAAGAGAGGGACCTAGGAGCAAATTTCTGAGTGAGACAGAGTAGTGGTAGAGACTTTAGAGAGCACATTTGTGACGTTGGCCTGGGGCCGGGTGGGAGTCTCTGGGGCCCTGAACTATGTGGATGCAAAGGAAAAAGTTCTGGATTGACAGCAAGTAACCTTGAGTCATCAGAGTGGAGGGTGCTTGGAGTAGGCAGTAGTCGGTGATGCAATGGCTGGAGAGGTCGGAGGGGTGGCAGGCTAATGGTGCCCCAAGTCCTAATCTCAGGAACCTGCGAATGGCAAAAGGGATTTTGCAGATGTGATTAAATTAAGGGTCTTAAAAATAGGGATATTATCCTGGATTATCTGGGTGAACCCAATGCAATCAAAAGGGTCCTTATAAAAGGGATACTGGTGGAGTTGGAGTCACGGAGAAGGCCATGTGACTCAGAGATTGGAGCGATGTGCTTTGAAGATGGAGGAAGGGGTCACGAGCCAAGGAATACAGGTGCCCTTAGGAGCTGGAAAGCACAAGGAGAGGGATTCCTCCCTTGAGTCTCCAGAAGGAACCAGACCTGCTGAAACCTCGACTTCAGTCCAGCGAAACTGATTTTGGACTTATGGCCTCCAGGACTGTAAGAGAATAAATATGTGTTGTTTTAAGCCACCAAGTTTGTGGTACTTTGTCACAGCAGCCACAGGGAACTAATACAGGGAGTGAAGTTGGCCGTTCCTGCGGAGAAGGCAGTAAGGAGTTGGTGAAGGGCGTCAAGCTGAGGGACGCCATTAAGCTGCATTTTAAAAAGATAACAGATGGTGAATTATCGAATGGAGTGGAGTGGCAGGAAACTGAAGCAAAGGAGATACATGAGGAAGCTATTTCAATCGTTTTTATAAAGAGATCCTGGAAGGAATGGGGAGGAGAGACACCTGTTGGGGACATATTTAGGTGGTGGAAAGGACGCCGTGCCGGTTGATGTGGAGGGTGGAGGAGCCTCGAGGACTCCCCGCTGTCCTCCATGAGTGGCGTTCACACCAACTCAGTGAGGGCGCGTGGGCAGAGAGCAGAGAGCTGGTCACCACAGCCCGTAGACTGCCCAGGGGAGGCGCTCCGCACTCAGGACCAGTGAGGTTTGAACCTCAGGGAGCCCGAGAGGAGTCGAGGTGGAGGCTGAGGCAGATGCAGAAGGGAAGTGCCCAGCAGTAGTGAAGAAGAGAGACAGATGTGTTAAGAACAAAACTCTGGAAAGTGATGAAATGCAAATGATTTCTTTAGAGGAGTACAGTCAAAAATGAATGAGAAATAAAGGCTAGAGATTTATGAAGAGAATCTGGACAGAATAGCACTGTGGGCAACAAGGGAAGAGAGAATTTTCAAGAAGGTGGCCCTGGTCGAGAGGGACAAACTGTTCGGCTGAGACAGACGGTGTAGTCCCAGGATGGGCATCAGGAAACCTCTGAGGAAGAAGCCCTGACCTCCTTCTCAGCGCTGTTTCTGTGCAGCAACGTGTTAAGAGTTGAAAGCAATAATTTGGAGAGTGAAATGGAGTTGAGAAGGTAGAGAAAAGATGTGTAAATTACTCTTTCAAGTAATTTGGTGGTAATGCATTAAAAATAAACAGTGGGGGAAAAAGGTCACATGTTTATAAAAAGATTATTTTCTGGAAAACACAAGGCTGGGGAAGACAGAATTCAGGGGCTGAAGAGATGGCAGAGATCAGAAAGGAGAGGAAGAGTGAGTGAGTGAGGTCTCAGAGGAAGCAGAGAGGGAAGGAGCCCGTGCGCAGGAGGAGAGGGTAGAATGGAGGGGCCTCGCAACGTTTTCTGAGCCCAGGGATGATGGGACACAACGGAAAAAGTTTAGATATGGGACAGGGGAGGTTGGAGAATTGTAGAATTCCATTTCTGATAGTCTTCAATTGTTCTGTAAAAAAAAAATTAAGATAGGCTAATCTTAGGTAATTAGAAATGGAAGTACGTTTCTCCATAAGTTCTTCCATAAGACTTATTTAGAGAGAGATGAGGCTCGATGTTGGCATGGCCAAACCACATAGGTGAAGCATGACAAATAAGTCCCTGTTGAATGGATGGCTTCCTTCTGAAGATCTGGCTCAAAATGTCCACCTCTGAAGTTTCATCAGTCAGGTGTAACTAAAGCATGTTGCATGTCTACAAGGACACCCAGTGGAAGTCACCACAGCAGAAGGGCTTTTACCTCCATTACTACCATCACCACCACCACCATCACTGACAACAACAGCAACAATGAACAATTGTTGAGTGCTTACTATGTGCTTGGCACTGTGGTAGAATTTGGGAATTTAAAGTTAAAAAAGGCATAAAACAACTCTTGAGAATTTTGTGATTTTGTAGTCATTTACTTAAATGACTAACATGAGGACACTTCCTCACATAAAGTAGAATTCATATGCATCCATAAATTATCATAGCTGGGGGGCCACAGAGGACATTGCAGATGGGGTCCAGATAAGTAACTGACTAAATCTAGATTTCCAGCCCTTAAATCCTGTGCTCTTTCCATTTCATTTCACCTTGATAAATTTTTCTTTTCTATTCAATCCATAAGCAATTTTTGCTGTGTGGCCATAGGAACAGACATCAAAAACAGAGAAACCCTTTTCACTAGAAGGGTTTTAAAGTTAGAGTGGGCACGAACATATAATCAAAGGTCTCAAGTCCAAAAAGAGTGTCTGCTTGTGTGTCATGGAAGGTACAGCCCTCCCAGCACACTTGTCACCCCTAGCATAAAGTCTCACTCTGTATTGGTCCTCTCAGAGTGCAGAACAGAAGAACATTCTCCTTTGTCTTGTGCACTCATCATTCTTAATCAGTAACATGTTCCCATGCAGGGTTCTGGAATGAAAGAAAATTAGGGCTAAGGAGGAGAAAAATATTTAAAGCAAGAATCAGACTAACCAACAAAACACGTAAAACCCTATAACGTAGAGGCAAGGCTTAGGTGGAAGACATGAACAATTGACAGAGACTGAAGTTGACATAATAAAATGTTTGAAATCAAGCAAGGAGTTATATAAATCTTATTTCAAAGAACGAAAGTCAACAGTTGGGCTGAGGCAAAACAAGCCCTTGAGTGGCAAGAGAGGCTTGAGATCAAGATGTGTAGCGAATAATGCCAAAGTGCGGACATATTTCCCTCTTGTGCTCAGTGTTTAGCCTTAAGGATGCTGCAGCCCTCAGGCTAGAAGCAAAGGATAGAGAACCAGGAGCTCTGAGTAAGGTCAGACTCTCATCTCCACAAATCACAGAGCTGGCGATCCTGGAGCCACTGGCAAACAGAAATAGCAGAGGATCCAGCCCTCTGGTTCAGTCCCAGGCTCTGGCATAGACACATAAGTCAGCTGTGCCAACTGGAACTGGTATTGCCTATATTTGCTTACATTACACTGCTCTCTTGGCAAATTGGAATCAGAACAAAGTTAAGATCCTTAAGTTTGAAGAGGTAACAGAAGCCTGTAGTTGTGTCTTTGAGTTTAGAAGTCCCAGGACCTGGGGGGTGACTGCAGCCACTGTGGCCCAGACATACAGACATACATCTCTTGCTTCTTCCTGAGAAAGGCCCAGCTGGAGGAGAGGCTATCGTGGCTCTGCCACCTCTCGAGCAAGGCAAAACAGGAATTGGTATGAAGCTCAGAGAACCTAAAGCATCTCAGCCACAGGCTCACATGAGCCCCACGGTAGCTGTGCTGACAGCAGAGGTCCCTTGTCTCAGAGGGACCCTTTCTTGGCCATTGATTCTAAGATGACTTATTTCTCGAGTTTTCATTGCATCATTTAGCAAGTCACATATCCACAACTTGGCCTCATCCAAATGCCATGTGGAGAAGCTCAGAAGAAATTCCGTGAATGGCGATTCTAAAGCCATCTTGCTTGATCAGATTACAAATATACTGGCCAGTGCTCCTGCTGTACCAGGAGGTGAATTGAAGTGGTTTCAAAAATTCCAATTTTTTATACTTACTTGGACTGAATACTAATTTGTTGTCAACACAGCAGACAAGGATTTTATTTGTGAGCCTGTCATCCTGACCTGTATGAACACTTGGGCCAGTGGGGATTTTCTTACAACACAACATTAGGAAAAGTGAGCCCAGGCACGGGCAGGCTGGAGCGAGAGGCGTGCACTGTGGAAACTGCCGTAGAGGGATGCAGGCCGTGCGGGCTGCGGCTGCTGGAGGACGCAGGTGGGGACTGGATCCCGCTCTCCCTGCTCTCCTGCTCCCTACGAGCAATCTCATGCTTTGCCCTCGCTCTGCAGCAGAGTGGATGGTGGCTGGCAAAAACGTTGAGAGGACTCTCTCTGTGATAACTAACACAGTGACCACACAGTTTCGACCCCATCCTACATCTGAAATTCCCCCAAACACCTTCATTTTGAGATTTAGTTTTAGCAACCAAACATTGGAAATTTTAAGGATGAGCACAGAAAAGTGAGGGAAAATCTGAATTAATCATGTCCCTGTAGAATCCTTAAGTTTGGTCCTGTGGATCGCACTTGGGCAGCCAGTGCTGACATGGGGTGTAGAATGTGCTGATGAGCAGGCCACTCACCTTTACTGATGTCTTCATATTCCATCCAGAGTCGCCGCTGGACCTGCTTGTTTGGGTACCAGATAGAACAGGACTCCTCGAAGCCGTAGATAGCTTCCTGGAGGTAATGGTTGCCAAAGTGGTCCAACAAAGCCACGAAGTCTGCACGAGATGTAGCCCCATCCAGCGAGTGGAGAGCATTGCTGAGAGCTATGGAGAAACATCACCCAGGAGCAAGAGTCAGGACTCAGAATTTGGGCATAAGGATTCCCAGGCAATTCGGCCCAAATGTGGACTTGCCTGTGTGGCCCAAAGTGATGTTGGAGAGCTGGCTAGAACTATTAGGTGAATGTTTCCACATAGCTAAACCAGACATTTCAGCTCCTAAGTGAGTAACTTTTAAAGCCACTTGGTCGTGTTGTAAACTTTGGGCAAGTTAAATAGAACACTGCCAAATCTCTACTCCTGCCCCCCCCAAGTCAGTGTTTTCTTCTTCTTTTTAATCACAAGTCATGACATTAAATCAATTTAGTGAGTTCAAATAATAGCATTTGGGAAAAAAAAGAATAGCATAGCTTAAAATAGAAGCACAAATACCAGCAGCAAACATTTCACATAGGAAGATGCAGCATTGGTTCATGAAACGTCTGTCGTGCGTGTGTGGGAGTGTGTGTATGTATAAGGTCGCAACATAAAATGTATTCTAACTGTGACCAAGAAAAGGCAATTGCAGAATATTGCCTTCAGGCATAGAAATGGGCAATAGGAAGACAATGGAAGAAAAAAGGTAAAAAAAAAGTCACTAATACGCTGCTTATATTTTATTTCAGAACATCAAAGGTAAAAGGACTGGGAAGTGACAAGTGGAAGAAAAATGTTTGCCTTACCCCCATCACCTGAGCCAAATCTCCTTGAGTTTGCTGTCTCTCTTTAAAAGAATTACTATAAACTTGTTTGAGAGCTGGCCTATAATACATTTTCCAAATCTGATACCTTCCGGATCTGGCCAGTGTTACACAGTTCTCCTTTCTACACACCTGTGTCCTGTCAGGGCAAGGAGGAGCCCAGTGCCAACGTCCACATCCCTTGCAAAACCATTTTGTGACTTTGAAAGGCATGTGGCAGCAGAGGTATTCAATTGTCAACTCCTGATACGCACAGCACCTGTGCTGGGTGCAAACTGAGTATGTGAACAAGGTAAAGTTGCCACTGCCATATGTTCCTACAACAAAGAGTAGCTTAGTTCTTTCTAGATGTTCTGCACCAGCAGAGCTTCCTTCAGTAAGGTCCTCATCCCAACCCCTTCTTGCCAAAAAGCTCGGAATCCCTTTGTGCCCTATGGAAATGTTTTATATCCTTCATGCATCGTCTTTATGCACAAAGCTTTACCCTTTATGAGTAGATGTCTTGCTTCTCTTCGGAACCTTCTATTTGTCCTCTAGCATTTATCTTCTTCCTGTTGGCCTCAAGGCTTCACCTCCCTATTGCTGACCATAAGACCCTAAGTAGGTTTAGAACTCACTGTTCCTTAACTTAGTAGCTATAGATATAGCTGTAGACATCTCTCTTCCCCCCTCCTTCTCTCTCTTATCTCTCAATCTCTATTTCACTCATTTGCTCTTTAGGAGCCTTAAGCTGTTTTCTATTTTTCCCTCCTTCCTCTCCTTGCTCTCTTTCCCTTAATTCATTGCAAAGAATCTTTAAATTATGCACTTTGCATTTGGAATGTTTTATTCTGTCAGTTTGTAAAATGTCTGCTTTTGCATATCCTCTCTACATACCAGATGACCCCCAGGAAAAATGATATCTTCATTGGTTCCAGCCTTGCCCTTTCCACCTCTTCTACAGGCCAAGCTAAAACCTGCAATGTAATCTGTGCTTAGAAAAGGATCCCCTTCCAGCCATTTGTGCTTCAAGGTGAATCTGAGTAAATAGATCATGGAGCAGCTACATTTTAGGCTGCATCTTCAACAGTAGGACCAAAGGCTTGTCCCCTTGGAAAGGAACCTAATCCCTGGGGAGGTGGAGGATGGCCCGCGGTGGCACTCACCCTGAGAGACAGCAACTTGGTTGAGTTTGAGGTGGTACATCACAGACCGGACCTTCCAGTGCTGCAGCACGGGGTACCCGGACACCTCGCTGAAGTTCACCATCCCTGAGGACAGAGGAGACGCAGGCTCGGTGAGTCGGATTGGTTCACGCATCCCAAATGAAAAATGCGACCTGACTTGATTATGTCAGGTTGTAATTGGGGCTGTAATTGTAAGAAAATGATAAATTGTTCCTTGATGGAGAGGATTTCTGAAGTCATAGTAACAACAGCTATCATTTATTGAACCCTTACCTGTGCCAGGAATTTTGTTAAGCACTTTGCAAATGTTAAGCCATTTGATCCTTGTGGGATAGGTGTTACTATTTGAATTTTACAAATGAGAAAACTGAGGCTCAGAGAGCGTCCTTATATAAGGTCCCTCCAATAACAGGTAAGCCAGAATGGGGTTCCAGATGTTTCAGAGGCCAGGGCTGGAGTTCTTATTCACTCTACCATAATATCCCTATAACAAATTTACATTAAACTCTAGGCTTACTGTAATACACCAGATTTTTACTCTCTTTAATGGTTGCAGCAATTGACTCAGCTCACATACCTGATAACATTGATTTTTCTGTCTCATTTAACTGATTTGTGTTTGGTATTTAGTTTTAATTGTTCTGAGGCTGATAATGCTTATTTCTCTTTTATCAGAAGGGACAGTGTCAGGGTGACTAACTCATTAAGGGGCAGGGATGGACGCATATTGAGTGCTATCTATGTGCCGGGCATTGCTATAGGCACTTATGGCCCCTTTTTATCAATGGAAAAACCGAGGATCTGAGAAACTTAGTTATCCAAGGTCACTCTCAATAAACACATCTTTGGAGCCTCTTAGAGAGGTTATCAATGGGCTGTTCTTCTTTGAGCACCTCAGAGAAAGAATGTCACCCTATTTTAATTCTAGCCATTACTATAAATATAAAATGCTAGAGAAACAAAATAATTAGGCCACAGGAAATAAAAAAATCACCTTGCTAAGTTTAGAACACCAATTTTAGCTTAATTTCTATGTCTAATGTTTGCTAAATGTGTAGGTTATAGGAATATATAAGCACACATTTGCATATGTGTATGTGTATACATTTGTATACACACATATGTTTATATAGTAAACATATATATATATATACACTCTATAGAGAGACTATGTACATGTGTGTGCAAATATAACAGCAATAATGCATATATGGTGAATTATCCTGCCATTTGAACCATGCTTCCTTCAGGTTAAATCAACTAATTTAATACCTAAACTGGATGAAGAGTAGGCAGGATTAATTAGCTGCTTGTCAACCCTGATCAAATTAGATGAGTAATTACCAAATTTCCATTCCTGTGTGAATCATATGGGAATAATTATTGGTAAGGCAAAAAGAAAAAAAGGTCAGGAAAGGTGCTTAGTGAATTGAGGACTGAACTCTGATCTTTTTCTTTCGATCAAAACTCCTTCCTAAGGAGGCCAGCTGAGTTAGGCTGACAAATGGTAAGGAGGCCAGCTGAGTCATGGTATATGGTAAATGGTAAATTCCCACTAAGCAACTTTTGGTTTACTTCCCAACCTGATTCCAGTATAGCATTAACATCACCTAAAAGATAAAAAGCCCCTATCTTAACTCAAGCATCCTAGCAGATGCCTATCTTAAACTTAAAACATTCTCCTGCCTGACCTCCCAGAGTGCTCACACCTTTATCTTCAATTAAGCATATCCTTTCTGGTCTTTTAGATAAAGCCTAACTCTCTCAGCCAATTGCCAGCCAAAGAATCTTTAAACCCACCTATAACCTGTAAGCCCTCCCTTCAAGATGCCCCACCTTTGGGGGCCAAACCAATGTATGCCTCTCATGTATTGATTTATGACTTTACCTGTAATCCCTGTCTCTCTGAAAATGTATAAAACCGAACTGTGACCCAGCCACAGCGAGCCCACTTGCCCAAGGCCTCTTGGGAGTGGCTCCGGGTCATGGTCCTCAAATTTGGCTCAGAATAAATCTCTTTAAAATTATTTTACAGAGTTTGGCTTTTTCCGCTGACAGAATCAATTGCTTAAATTTTATCTTATGCAAAGATAAGTTACCTGAAACTAAGAGAAGGTTTCCAGTACTCTGACCTTCAAATATTCTTCTTTTAGGGCATTAAGCGTCGTGACAACCAACAATCATACTACTACATACTTTGGTTTTTAACCTTTATGTTAACTTCAAAAACATATCAATGAAATTCTAACTTTACAAGTTTAAGACTTCATTCACATTCCATAAAGACACATTTCATTAGAGCATACAATGTGTGTGATATGTAGAACCATTCACTATAACATGTACTCACGAGTTATGGCAGCTCATCAGCTTTGCTGTTACTTTAAAAAGCCTATTCATAAAAAATAAATAGCAAGCCCAGTAAATAACATTTTTCCAACGTATTAGGAATAGCTCCCTTTAATTGAATTGTTTCCTAGTGGAAAAAGAAACAGGCAAGAAATCAGGAGGCCTGAGTTCTAAGCTGGTTATGTTGCTGCAGTCGGCAGTTTCAGAATGATAGCTTTATACCCACAACTTTATGTTGTCACAACCTGAGTATCCTCTCTGGCTACCTGGCTAGCGCATCTCTCGGTTCCAACTGGTTTCATCTGTAAAGTAAGAGGCTTAGTGAAGATGATCTCTCGCTTCCTTTTTAGTTCTGTGATTCCCACCAGTTGTGTGAATCTGTGCTAGCAACTCATTTGTTTCCGTTTTCACATCTGAAAAATGGGGATAATAGTAGCCACCCTATCTATTTTATAGGTAGTTCGTGAGAACAAAATTCAATTAGGGGCATGAAAGTACTTTGAAAAAAGATAAAGCACCATGCACATGCCTGGCCTCCACAATGCCATTCTCCTCCTCCTTACCCCTCTCTCATCGCCCCCAACTGGGCAGACTTGGTTTCATCACTGATACTTCTGTTACAACTTCCTAGGCTTTTGTCCAGAACAACAGAGGGAAGATAAAGTAAATGAATGAGCATGAATGTGGGGCGGGGTGGAGGGGTTGGTAGGGGAGTCAGGGCCCAACATCCACCCAAGATGAGCCAAACGGCTGAACCCCATTGCTTAACTGATGGAGGACAGCTCTACTGGGTGCATTTATGCTACACCACACCCAGGGAAACAGTTACGTAACTGTTAATGTTTGGAAAGGCTTTTTCTGTGCTCACTTACAGATAATATTTTCATTAGTTAAAACGAAAGGGATGTTTTAAAGTATGTTTTCTAGCTGAGTCATAGAATTCTTTCTCAGTGTGCCCTTGACATAGTCAGGCTGAGTTTTTTTGTTTTTTTT
>VBSM01000662.1:12696899-12707181 GCA_008086735.1 Cheirogaleus medius
GATATATAATTTATTTCCCCAAAGTTCTAAAGCCAAGAGCCCATTCCCTTTGAATAAACTTGAAGTTCCAAAGAGCCCAGAGTTCTAAATCTTCACATAGATTTAATGACTGTGGCACCCAACAGGCCTACAGCTATGGCCAGCAGCCAACTCTGTGTCCTTAGTCCATCTCTGAACTCCCTTCTTTTTCTCAATTAAAAGACTGAATATACAAATTGACAAAGGCCAGACCACATATAAAAACAGAACTCTGACCCACAATCTGCAGCAACAATATCCAGCCCAGGAAGCCAATCTGTTATTTACAAGTCAAACTTGTAGGAACTCAGACACTGTCTCTAACAAATAGCCCAAGAAGCCAAACAATAACCCCTGTAGCAACTGGACCCCAAAGACCAGTACTTGATCAATAACTGACATCTGCTCTAATTTTTGTTCCCACTTCCCACGCAGGTCCAACCAGACAAGGCAAGCTATGCACCCTAAACACCCACACAGGGGCCACTTCCACAGCTGCCTCCGGCCGGTAGCCTCCAACACGCACACACTTGAAGCCTCTTCTTTTTTCACGATCAGTCTTTCACACTCCTCTGCCTGCCTTTGAGTCCCTGCCAAAGCACAAGTGATGGTGGTGACAGCAAGCTCTGGATAAATAGTGTTTGCCTGTTCTCATGTGGTTGGTCTTTGTTTATTTCCACACAACTTATGGTGTTCCAGAAAGGCCCGTGGAGCTCAGAGTCCTTAAATGCTATGTTGATGAAGGCGTAAGCCATCGGCAAGATGAGATACGTAAATCAGTACTTTCCAGGGTGTTCTTCAACCGAATAATTCTGCACCATGGAAACAGGTGTTACGTATGAAAAGGGTTCGCTAGTTAAACAGATCTGGGAGTTGCCGGCTTAAATAAGGTGAAAGGCATTTCTTTACTGTAGGGCTTCTTGGAAGCTTTTCTAACGCTAAGGTGTTGTGCTACAGATTGCTGAGAGGGGGATACTGCATAGAGTCTTTCCAAAAGCATTTGAAGACAGGACTCATTTATGAATGGAGCCCTGGTTTTTCATTCTAAAAAACCAACAAACTAAAAACCATGCTTGGAAATGCTGATACAGAAGATTCTGAAGATCACTTTAGCTCTGAAGTCCTCTAGGCTTGTAGGTTTATGGGGATTATGACCTATAATAGTATATTAGAACATAGTGTGACATGATATAATATTTACTGTATAACTCTCAGGAAAGAGACAATTAAAACGTTGCCAGATCTAGAGTTAATATGGAAAAAGTTTGGTCAACTGGCTCTTTAATTGATTCTTCTAGTTATTTGGGGCTTTAAAACGAGCCCAATCCCTGCTTATGTCAGAGAAAATACATGCTCTTGGCCTGACTGGTACCACTTCTTAACCAAAATAGGTTAAAAACAAGGGGTAAGTAGAAAAGTAGTCAGGTCAAGAAGAATTCCCTCTACACTTCTAGGAATATTAGACTTCACTGCCTCAGGACCATGAACAATGAAGGTGCCCCATCTGGACATCCTTCTGTTCCTTCTGCCTCCTATAAGGCACACTGAGAGAGGTCCATGTGCACAGACGAGAAAGAAGTTTCTGTTGTGGATGAGGATCAAGTTTGGATTTCTTTATTATTCTCAAAGATGTAGAGGCAAACACACATTTTTCTGATGTTTCTCAGAACCATCTACCCAGTTCTCCCCAAAAGCTTCAAGTAGCATATGGAACTCCTCGGGGTACCCTCCTAGCCTGGTAACCGAAGTAAAATCTCCTCCTCCACAGTAAGTTACAAAATGTGAGAGAGATGTCCTGGTGGGCTTTTGAACAGAGCCAAGCAGTTTAGTGCTGGTGTGGAACCTCCTCTATTGGGATGCGCCACCTCACACGTCCTTTACAAGGCATTTCACACACGCGAGGGAGTATGTCTGAGCAAACGATGTGGAAACAAGGAAACTGATTCCCTAATGCGAGAGATGTAAGCTATAGGGACATGTCTGGAGGCTGCAGGCTGCATTTTCATTTCTTCAGCTCTGTGTGTGTGTGTGTGTGTGTGTGTGTGTGTGTGTGTGTGGTATTTTATAGGACAACTTATTTTTAAGAGATTTATTGCTGGTCCAGAATATATCAAATTGTTTTCTCTCTCGGTCTTTCTTTTCCTAAGGGGAAGATACTGTTTGGTAGTTTTCATACAATTTTCTTTCTTTCTCAGAATATTTATTTATTTAACAAACATAGATCCCACTGTGTCAGGAACTGTTCTAAAATTTTACAAATACTAATTTATTTATTCCTCATATTAATCCTAGGAGGAAGGTGGTATTATAATACCCATTTTTACAGGCAAGAGAAACTGAGGCACAGAGAAGTTAAGTAGCTTGTCCAGATCACACGACCAGTGAGGAATTGATCCCGGCTGCCAGGCCCCAGAGCCGAGGCTGTTAGTCAGTATGCTACATTACCTTAGACAGACCCACTTCTGATTTCACTCAGGTCTAGGCTAACGTTTTTAACATACACTTGATTCTGGAAAAGGCCTACCCTTAGCTCAATCCATTCTTTAGAAAAGACAGGAAAGAGGACAGGAAGGTGTGGAATAGGGAGGCATAGAATGAATGGGGAGAGGAGTAATGGATAAATAAGCAAAGCAAACAATGGGACTGAGCTCATGTCTAGTCATCTAGCAAGTGACGCCAATCTCAGTTATCTCCTCCTCTCATTGTCCATGGGACACCATCAAGTCTCTTTCTTGGCCCAGGGAGCATTAACTGGGGGTCTCCAGGGGCACAAAGAAGCAAACCCTGAGGTCCCTGCCTCTTTCAACCAAGTGCACCTTTGTTCTGTGAGCCCAGAGGAAGAAGGCCGCTGGGCTCCCAGCAGCGTTGTGGTCAGGCGTCATTATCCCCAACTTACGACAGGAGCCCATGAGGCCCAGAGAGACTATATGCAGCACAGCTAGAAGTAGCAGAGAGTCAAATCCAGGGTGGTGTGACAACAACACTCTCATTTTCGATTCTCTCACACTGCTCCGCAAGTATTTGCTGGGAAACCAACAATAGGGATGATGGATTTAGGTGACAGTAGCAAGCTAGCTTCTCTCTCTCCCTGTGACCTGGTCACTTCCTCTAATCCCACCAAAAGCTCTGAACATCTACTAACGTTATTTGTTTTCAAAGCACTCCTGTGAAACCAACAAAGAAAGATATTATTACTACCATTTTGCCGGTGATTATACAATAACATTGGCAATTTCAGTGTCAGTGTTCAGTTTTATGACTAAGCTTTTATTGTGTATCAAGGAAATCACTGGCTTTGAAACCAAAATAAGTGAGGTCAAGAGTCTTGATCTTATGAAACCACAGGGAGCTGTGGTTTTTGCTGGTTCAGTAAGGACAGGAAGGCACACTCACCAGTCAGGAAGTCGGGGTCTGGGGTGGGCTCCGAGATCTCCTCCAGGCACTGGTTCTCCAGAGGGACAGTGGCCACCACGAGACCATCTGGCAGTTGCTGGTCTAAACCACGAGCAAAGTTGTTCTGCCTAGAAATGGGGCAGAACTTCATTTCTGAGTGTTCAGGTGAACCCCATGTGTTGGTGGTCAATCTATATTTCAACCCACAGTGTAAAAATTCTTTCTGCACCTTTCTGCATTCGTTCTTTTTCTACAAAAAGTTCCCCTTACCCTGAACCCCGTCTGGTATACATGTCAGAAGTAAGACACATGGGTGTGGGAGGTCGGGCGAGGGCTGGGAGACATGAGAAACAAACCAGCTGAAAAAGTTTACTGAAAGCGTAGCAAATACTCTTGCCTCCCTCCTATCCCAGGCCCTACTCCCTGGCCCTCTGTCGACAAGATCTGGACACACTGTCTCATTTCTAGATTATGGTGAAGGCTACAGCCACCACCACAAGATTATTTGCAACACTTGACTTCTTGCCTTTGGCAAACAAATATCTAGGCTAAAAGGCAAAATATTAGTAAAGTGTACTGTCTGCAATGGAAAAAGCAACTGACTCCAAGAACTGTCTTGGAAATTTACAATTAGTTTGCTCATAAAAGTCTAGGCCCAGGTTGCTTGCTATCAACTGCTGGTCCATATCATAACACTGATATCATCATCATCATCATCATCATCATCTCCTGGAAGTATTTTCCAATGGGTTGTGAAAAAGATGTACTCAAATAGTCTAAAGTAGAACATGGAAAAGTGTCAAATAGGGAATCACGTAGAAATACTCTAAATCAATGGTTTGAAACATTTTGTTCTTAGGACCCCTTTACGCTCTTAAAAATAATTGAAGGCCCCAAGTAGCTTTATCATATTTGTATAATAAGATCCCAATTATATCTATCAATATTTATTATATAGAAATTAAAACAAAAATTTAAAACATTGTTAATTCATTTTAAATTAACAATAATGAATCCAGTCAATGTTAACACATTTTATGACAAATGAGAGGAGTGGCATTACTGAACATGTTTTTGCAAAGTTTTAAAATGTCTGACTTGAAGCAGCTGGATTCTCACTTCTGAATTCAATTTATTGAACTATATTGTTTGGATTGACGTATGTAAAAAAAAAATCCAGCTTTTCTGTAGCTGGAAAATGCGGACCTTGAATACACCACACCCTAAAAGAGTTTCAAAGACCTCCAGAGATCCTTAGATCCCACTCTGAGTTCTGCTATTTAGACTGACTCACAACTTGATTCTTCCATTCAGAGGGAAATGGAACTTGAGCATTTTGGTGTGGCTTCCATGCAAAATCTTGCCGTCCCTCCCTGGGCAAAGTAAAACCTCATTTAACATTTTACTGTTCACCCAGGAAAAGCCTGGGTCTTGGATTCTGGAAGAAGGAATATAGACTTGGAGAAGTCCATGGGTGAGAACATCATCTATCCCTTTAGGCATATCACATTTACCTTGCTTCAAGATACACAACTTTATGCTGAGTGTAAAGCTCTCTAGAGAAGAGATCCACCAACAGACCTGAATAATCAGTTCCATGCACATGAAGTTCACCTGAATGTTCCTTTCAGCACCTGTCCAGCAGCCACTTCCTTGGAATGGTTGTTGTAACCAAAGAACATCTCCCCAAAGAGGGTCTGGTTCATGGGAAGCTCCCTGCTTTCCCCACAGTCACCTCCCTCCGGGCAGGTCTCCGTGACGAGTTGGCAAGAGCGGCCGTCCATACCCAGCTTGTAATCCTCAATGCACCTAGCATGGTGAAGAGCTCAAGATAAGAAGGTATTTCATCAGTGCGCTGTGCAGGCAAGTCAACCTGGTAAATTGGGAAGGAAGGCCTTTGGGAGACTGTTTCATGACCAAAGATTGGGAATATTCCAATTTGATTTTGACCCCTTTATAACTTGGTTTCTTAAGCCTATAAACTGAGGCTTTTTCTGTCATGTGATGTATCAAATCTCTCACCTTTCCTTTGCATATAAGTGGTTTCAGAACTTCAGAATGCCCTCTCCTCTAATAATTATGATTTCCCAAATAGGTCAGGGAAAGACTCACTGAAGATAAGCTCATAAATGAGTTAACATACTTCAATCCAAGATATGCTAGAGCCTTTCTCACGAACCATCTATACGGACAGACACTGCATTTGTTTGGAGGGTAATTAGGCAGCAAAAAGAATGACACTGTTCTTAGGAAATTAATAACTTTCTAATCTGGTCCTGTGACAAGTCAACTAAGAAATTAGAATGATTTATCATCTCCTGGCTGTATTCTGTTTGAGTGTAACCAAATGCAAGATCAATGCATAACTCCCCCCATTCAGACAGAGTAGCCTTCCTGAACTGAAGCGACCTAGGCACACAGTGTGAACGCCAAGTGCGCCATTAACCCGCAACTGCCTCCTTGGCATCCTCCCCACTTTGCATGTGCAGTAATTCTAAGGGAAAAGCAATATTAATATTGGTAAATATAGGTCAGGGACTCGTAAGTCATTAATCAGACCTTATTTGTAGTTATAATGAGAAGAATAAACATTTCTTAGCTTAAGTAAGAACTACTTTGATAAAGCTGCCATTGAAAAAGAATATTGATTTAATTTGGGTCTCTCCTTAGAAATATACCAGATTTAGAATTTAAAGATGCTCATGATATTAAAGTACATCATTTATTACTATCTACAGTAATTTTTAAAATAAGATAAGGATCTCTTTCCTATATAGAGGTACAAATGATCATGGTTTTCAGTGGTAAGAAGCAATATTGTGATAGCAATGACTCTGCCCTTTACTGGGTGACCTTGGACCAGTTGATTAACCTCTCTGAGCTTCAGTTTCCAAAACTGTAAAAAGGGTAAAAAAGTAGCTGTTACACTGGGTTGCTAAGAAGAATTGAGACACTGAATGTAAAGAATGTATGCAGTGCCTAACACATAGCTAGTAATCATTGAATGTTGCTGTTATTAGTAGTAGTAGAGGTGCAAATAAGGCCCACTTTCATGCAACTCTAACTGCTTGCTTTCCTGTTTACCATGTATGTATCTATGTGAACAGACATGAGTAGAACTTTTTAATTATAAGTGCATGTGATTTGGTCTTTATGTAAGAACCTCAAATCAAGGACTTCTTTGGCAGGCTATACACAGTACCTTGGCTAGTGCTAAACACACAAGTGTGTCTAATTCCCAGGCAACAGATGTGACTCGAGACCCACAGAGGCTTCTACAGCACCAGCTTAGGTCTGGGACAAGACAGCGAGGTGGCTCCTTCCTTGAGCCACGGCACAGTTTCTTGGAAGAATTTTAAAGCTGATTGGTTCCCTCTCAGTCCCCTGAACATCTCGACAACTTCCCGCCCACCCTGCCTCGTCCCCCCACTCTCCTGGCTGTGTGTGCCTCTGCAAACTCCTTTGAGGGGAGATCCCAGGTTGGGTATCTGTTGTTTCTCCTATGCCTGACACCTCACTAAGGTTCTCTGCACAAAGCAGGTGCTCAAATATATGTTTATTGAATCAATAAGTTTATGGAACTGGCTGAGTTGACCTCTATCAATTGAAGTGGGTCAGCCCTAATGATAACATGATAGAGAACATTAAAATTTAGAACAAGCTTCCATTTATGGAATGGAATTTTACAAGAAACTGAATATGAAAATTTCTCAATTACAAAGAAATAAAATAAAATGAAATACAATAAAATAACATTACAACTCTACTGAATAATCTTTTCATGATTATTCAGCAGCCACTGGCTTTTAGCAACAAGCCAGCATAGTTTTATTACTATAAACATTGATTTTTATTGCAAGCCTATTAGACTGTGAGATCCTTGAGGGCAAGGACTGCACATTAGAACATTTATCTTTGCAGCTTGGTAACCAGCACATTTTATGGCATAAACTAAGCACTGTCCCTGACAAGCAGGAAGAGAGGGGAGGGTATGGGGGGAGGGGGGGCAGGGCAGAAGGGGAGGAAAGAAGGAGGAGTGAGGGAGCAAAGGGAGGGCAGGATAGACAAGCAAACCACGGGTATAAAAGAATAGGCTAGATCCTTATTTACTTTATAAATATAGCACAAAAATGTTTTTAAATACAATTCCAGTCAGTGGTGTGAATTTAAAGTTTGAGAGAACTGCAGAACTTTTTAAAAAATCACACAACACCTAAATTCCAGTCCTAATCCTCCTATTTTTTCCCAGTCTTGAGGGAGTCACTTCGACTCACCTTGCATCCGTTTTCTCCCCTGTAAAACGGGGAGGCAGGGCCCGCCCCGTTCGCCGGCAGAGCCGTGCTGAGAGCGGAGGAAAGGAGGGCGCAGAGCTGCCCGCAGAGGGCTCCGTGCAGGGAGCGGCCTGTGCCCGAGCAGGGCGCGGCGCGAGACGCCGGGAGTTGGGGCGCAGACCTTAAACACGTTTCCGCTTCTCCAGAGACTCTCTTCTAAGTTTCAGAACGCGGAACTTTAGTCACCACACACCAACCAGACTCTGGGAGCGCTCTTTCCTCGGAGCCCAAGGCGGGCGCAGGTGACCGCGCCCACGTGCCCACCTGCCCCCAGCCCTGGCAGCGGCTGTCCCGCCTCCCGCGACGGCCGGGCGCGCACTCACCCGCAGAACATGAGGATGTTGTAGAGCGCGGGGTCGTCGGGGAAGGGCGCCACCTGCTGCAGGCACAGCTGCTCGCAGCCGCCGTTGAAGCCGTCCGAGCAGTCCACCCCCACGTGGCGGTCGTAGCAGCCCGAGCTGTCCTTCATGGGGCTGAGTCCCGACGGGCACTGGCACAAGCGGAAAGCATCGCACAGGTGGTGAACCGGGGGACTGAGTTCTCTGGGAACCGAGTGTCATCGCTGACACCGATTCTTAACGCTCAGCCTCGGCACTGTTAGCGTTGGCAAGCAAGCTGCGAATTTCCCACCACGCTAGACTCCCTTTAAAAGCAAGTGACCTTTTTTGATACCTTGCTTCTTCTCTCTGGGCACAAATCACAAACATTTGCATTAAAGCCTCGTCCTGCAAAAAGGCTGGGAGGGGGCACCGCAGCGGGCAGAGCCGAGGCGTGCGGCCTCCGGATTGCGCCTCTGGCTGGCACCGAGTGGGAGCGACCGGCCAGAGCTGGGCTGGGGGAAGGCAGTGCTGCTGTTTGGCCTTAGTATTAAGAGGGCTTTTTAAGTGTCCAAAGCACTTTGTCAACATTCGTACCGAACGGCAGTGTCAGAGGAGGGGCCGAGCCAGGGATTCCGGCCTGAGGGAGGACATGGGCTTTCTCCATGACTTGGAGAGCGGTGGGACCACTCTCACACCGCAGCAGCTGCACTCATCACCTTCCCGCGTCCGCGATGCCCTTGGAAGACACACAGACAAGAGCACCTGCTACATGCGCACCCACAGGTGCTGCACCTGGGTTGGGGCTAGACACTCTTAATGTGAAATGTTTAGCTTCTCAGCACTACCTTGTCCTCAATAAACTCCCCAGGAATGACAGCAAAAGAGAAACTCTAGGAGGAGATGCCCGCGCGTGGGGAAGGCAAAGGGAACCGGTGAACAGGAGCAGCGCTTGCGCGGTTCCCATGACACTCCAGGCACTGGTCTAGCTCAGTCTCTTCCTTGCGTAACCCTCAGAACATCCCTAAGAGCTAAGCAGTGTGATCATCCCCATTTTACACATGAGGAAACTGAGGCACAGAGAGTTTAAACATTCCTAAAGTCACACAGCTGCTCCCGGCAGGACCACGCCTGACACGCTGGCAGGCTGGCTACGGAGCCCATCATCAGCTCAACAGGCTCTTACACAGCAGTCACCGCTCACTGACAGCGTGCTAGGAGCTGGGCACTGTGCTAAGTGCTTTAAGTTTCTTGTCTCACAACCCCTTGTAGTATCCCTATTTAGAGATAAGGTAACCATTAACACTGTAATTTATGCATAAACTCCTTGCTGCAACTGGGTTCCACTTAAAAAGCCTATGACTTTTTCTTATTATTGTTCTGTTGCCATCCTTCTCCTTCTGCCTGTGCAAGGGATTCTGCACATTTGCACTAGAGCTGACCCTTCTAACATGCTAGAAGGGAGCAAATAACTTGCCCAAGGTCTAGCAGCTAGAACGTGGCAGAGCTGCGATTCTGTCTGGATCTGACTCCAGTGCCACCAAGGCTTCTTCTAATGATTGTGCTATACTATACCGTCAGCTAACTAACACACTCCTCCAAAAGCAAAACCAAACCAAAACAAAACTTTCAAATCTCAGTGGAATGCAATATGAAACATTTCCCCTCCCTGCTGCCTGGCTTGCTCTTCTCCTGTGCTGGCAAGCACCTTGGCCTGGTAGCCCAGAGCTGCCACAGGCGTGCCTCTGAGTCCCACCTCTCCTCCCTCCTCCTTTCCCAGGCAAGATCACAGCAGGACATGCACTGTTTGCTACCACTAATTCTGCAATTTCCCAAACAAATGGCCCCCTGTGGGCCTGCCAGGCTCCCAGCCTGGCCCATCCCCCCCTCCCCATGAAGGCAGCTGGAGTGCTGGAAGGTGACGGCAGTTAAAGAAGTTTCCAAGGGCTGCCCCGTGCTGTGCAAGCCCAGATGTGCCAGATGATGGAAAACAAGCAAATGAGGCAGCCAAGGACTGCACCCCATGTTTTGTCAGCCCCCGACCCATCAAATGCCTTGGCCACCCAGCTGTTAGGCCAGATGTGCCACCATAAGGGAGCTGGCTTCAGCACTATGTGGCTGCCCAGGCGTGGACAGGGCTATGAAAACACAGAAAACCAAAAGTTTGATTTGAATTACATGGGCTGCACTGGTTGCTATGAGTTGTGTTTTTGTTGTTGTTGT
>VBSM01000662.1:12707281-12720789 GCA_008086735.1 Cheirogaleus medius
AAAATGGTAGCATCAGACTTTGGGCCTAGATTGTCTGACCCTTTCGGTTGTGTGTGCCGTGCTGCTTCTCAAGTGCCATACACCCTGCATTCATTGGAATCCCTAAAGGAATATAAAGTCAGTGTGTCAGCTAGGTAAAGCAATCCTGCAGACTCGTTTGTTTGACTGTTTCAAGCAATTTCCAGAGTATATTCTGGGGTCAATTATGGATTTGAAGATTCAGCTTAGCATTTTCTCTCTCTCTCTCTCTGTCTCCTTTTATGAGCACACAAAACATTACAAGTGCAAATATTTTAGAACGGAACACTGCGAATTGTCCAGAGTGATGACCTTGAAGGCAAGACAACATCCTCAATCACTGAAAAGGATGCAATTATCTTTACTGCACTATAACTTACTTGGGCTGCAATTCAGAGTAAAACATTTTAGAAAGACTTCCAGAAAAAAAAAGGCTAAAACGAAAAATAGAGTTTTCTTCTTAACCCTTGGCAACCAGAACACCCATTCTCCAATGAGTTAATCAATCAAGTTTCGTATGGTATGACTTTGTATTGTTTTTTGTCTGACTCTTCCTTCTGTTATATTGACATCATGGGTTCCCGCAAAATCTATATTTAAATATAAAGAAGCCACAGTCTCTAAACCATGCCACTCCTCCTAGAAGTCTTTTCAGCCAGAGCTCAGTTGTCAGGAAGAAATCCTGCCTCCAGGAGAAGCTTGCCCTTTCTATTTTCAAGGGCTGGGTGTTCTTCTCTCTTGGCTGTGGACGATCCTTCCACTTGTTCCTTGAAAGAGAACTGTTTGCTCAGGAGAGAGTACCAAGGCCATATATTAACCCTTCTTTGCAGAGGTTACATGAAGCAGTCCCAGGGACTTTATAAACTACAGGCTTAAGAAGAAAACTCCATTTATTACAGCAACAACTCTCCCCCATCAAGAAGGCCTAATAAATTAGCTCATATTTCAGTGACCCCTAAAATACACAAGGTTAATCATCTTTCATGAGATGTTCACGGCTTCTTGACTTATTACTGGTCTCAGGCATAATTTGCTAATGAGATTAAAATTATTTTTCCCATTCGACTTCTTTTCTTTGTCATCCTTCCCCTCTTTTTTCTATCAATGGTTTTTAGTTGATTAATTGCTTAGGAGGCTAATCAAATCTCGCTAAGTTGGAGACACACAGACCTCAGTTCCCGATTAGGAAGCGGACGCTCTGTTGGCAGACGGACAGGAATACTGGACTCACGAGCATATTCAGGGCCCTGGGAGAAGAGGGACGAACACGTGCAGCTGAGCCTGCCTCGCTTTACCTGGATGATTCACACAACTGTAATTCCTACTCGGAATAGGTTCTCTTTTCCCAGATGGAAATCTTATTCCCTTTACAAATAATGATTTCCAAACTTTCTGATGGGCTCTGACATGCAGGCCCAAGCCATTCAGGACTGCTTCTCCCAGGGGAAAAATCTGATGGAGTTAAATTTATAGTTCAGGCTGTGAGACCTTCCTGCCCCCATTTCTCTGGAAGCCTCTGAGGCATATTCTTCTGCTTACTGTCCTACAGAGAGAAAGAGAGATGGTCATCTGTAATGGCCTCCACACATCTGTGCTCCAGTAGAGGTGAAATGACACATCTCACGGCAAACCGTTGTGGGCAGCGTGTGGAGGGAAGGGTGGCGGGGTCACTGGACAATTGGAAGTCATTAGAGCATAATGCCCCAGCAAGGAAGAGCTTGTGTTCAGTACACGAGGAAGCAGGCAGCGACCTCTCCCCGCTCCATGGCACGGCCTGCTCACCTAAGGACATTCAGGCATCTTACAGAGCATAGGCTTTCTTGCGTGTGTGTGTGTGCATGCGCGCATCATATTGGAAATTATTTTCAAAGTTTCAAACGCAATTTTATGTTAAGGCTCAACAGGTAGGCTTGATAAGAATGAAGACGCCCTGGCTCAGGCTCCCAGCAAGCTCGCAGTCCCGCCTGCCAAGTCTGCTCCAGGCCTCACTGCCACCCCCCATGGAGGCTGGTTCCCCCAAAGATGTCCACGACACAATCTTAGACGCCTGTGAACGTGTCACCTCATGTGGCAAAAGGGACTTTGCAGATGTAACTATGTTAAGGGCCTTGAAATGGGGAGACTATCTTGGATTATCTAGATGGGCCCAATGTAATCACAAAAGTCCCTTAAAAGTGGAAAAGGGAAGCATCATTGGAGAGAGAGAGAAGGAGATGTGCCACAAAAATTATCAGAAAAATGCACTGTTGCTGGCTTTAAAGGTGGAGGAAGGGGGTTATGAGCCAAGAAACTTAGGCATGTTCTAGAATCTGGAAGAGGCTAGGGAAGGGATTTCCTCTAGAGCCTACAGAAGGGCACGCAGCCCTCGTGACACCTTGGTTTGAGCCCAGTGAGATCCATGTCAGATTCTCATCTACAGAGTTGCGAGATAATGAATTGTGTAGCTTTAAGCCACGAAGTTTATGGCACTCTGTCACAGCAGCAGTAAGATAATACCACACCCTGGAAGGCCCCATGGGGCTCTGCAGAACAGGGAGCGGCTGCTCTTGTGCTTCATGCGGAGGGGGGCACAGCTCCCACCCTGCACATGAGGACAATGAGTAAGATTTGGTCACCAGCAGTGAGGGGCTGACCTCTGCTCTGGGAACCCTCCTGAAATTTCTGCAATCCCCAGCTGTTGAGAGTGGTCTGGTTTGGAACAGTGTGACTGGGGTTTATACAGGTCTGTGCCTTTCACGGATATTTGTTTCCTGTCCTCAGAGGCTATATAAACAACAGGGTAATTAAGTGGGTAGCAATTAACCCTGCAGGAGTCCATGCATAACTGAGAAACGTGCCCTGCTTCCTAGAAAGAATGAAGGTTGAGCAGTGATGGGGACCGAACGTGAATCCGACCTGTCTGGTTAGAATTGTCAGGAAAATATACAGGTACATGCTGTGTCTCTGCCCACATCTCTGCCCCTTTCTCAGGTTCCTTAAGGGCCAGCGTGTTCTAGTTTCTCATCTTTTTCTCCTTTCATAAAAATATACCTACCTTGGGAAGCCTTTCAGTTCAGCACCGAGAAGACTGAGTGTGAGGGTTTAGGTGCAGAGGAGGGCAGGCCAGTTCTTAAACTGCAGCTAGTGCAGCTGATGCCTTTGTCCCTGATCCACTTCCAGATGACAAAGGACCACTCTGCTAATAGACCAGGGCTATGGGACAGTGCTAAAGCCCACAGGAGTCAGGTCAGGCTCAAAGTTCCGTCTGTGGTCTTCTCAGTAGGGTGACAGGGTCACGATGGGACGCTTCGCCTCTCACCCTTGTCCTCCTGCCCCAGGGATCGCATGCTCCACAGCCAATGGGAAACAGAAAATAGAGTGTGTCTGCCAATCCGCCTGCCGCCTCCCTCTCCAGGAGCCACGTGGACCAGTGACTTCAAAGTATTATGCTAATGCCAAGTATTGGTATAATTCGGTGACTTTCTGCAGTGGCTCCAATTCTAAAATGCAGCAGCCTTATTGCAAATGCATATTCATCAGAACTATTCTTGCTAGCTCTGTCTCACAGATCACAGTGTTAAAAGTACAAAAATCCATCAGCACAGCTATGTGCCAAGCAAAAGGGGCTAGGATCACCAGCAGAAGGCATCTGTCAGGCAAGCCCTGCGGGGCTCAGGAAGGGGCAGAGAAGTGGCAAGAGAGGGAGAGTGTATCCCGTGTGTGTGAGTGTGAATGTGTATACACGTTAAAACTCACATGGGGGTGGTTCACACACATGTGCGCACGGTGTGTCGGTACTTAGAATGAGCCCAGAGACCAATGGGAAATGAAAGATTGGAATCTGGATGAAGAAATGAAGGCTGAATAGTTGTTTTTGTTTTTTTTTAAGTGCCTCAGCTGGGAGCTCCATTAGATAGTGAAATTGTCTCTTGAGAGACCCAGCTGGGAGCTCATTGCTTAAGACATGTGAGTGTGGACCAGCCAAAGGGAGGGGAGCCCTGTGGGACATCAGTTTACCTCCTGGCCGCCTTTGGAAGATGTGGCCTAAAAGAGCATCTTTCTCTGTGTTCTCCTGATTGTTCCCTCTGTTATTCTTGTCCCTCTTCCTACCTACTCATCAGCTCTCTCTCTCTTTCCCTTTTCTCATCTTCATTTTCTCTCCCTTCTCAGATGAATCAGGCTCCTGTCGACTGCTGCCTAATTGGTAAAGGCTTGGGGAGGCCTCAGGGCCGGGAGAGTTGCGCCCTGGCCGCAGGTACAGAGACCCATCTTTGACCGAGAACAGCTCCCTGAACAGAACGGGGGCTCTGGGATGGGGAAGAAGGGAAGTCAAAAGGGTACTGGCTCCGCATCCTCGCAGCTCTCCCCTGCTCTGGGTCCCCTCACCCAGCACAGCTGTCAGGCTACCTCCCTGCTACCACCGCAGAACTGATCCTCCCCCTCTTCTCTGCTCTCACTTTGCCTGGCTTCCCTGCGTTCTTCTCTGTCCTATTCCCGCTCCTCTCTGGAGGACTGCATCATTCTGCCCTTTAAAGAAGGGAGAGCTGGAAAGAGACAGCAGTGTGAGGGTGTGAGTGGCATGAGAATGGCCAACACACAGGAGCCGCGGCTGAAGGCTGCTCTGCTCCTGCCTCCATCTACCTGCGTGGTGCCACAGAGTCTTCATACCCACGGCGCGGCGATGTCTTAGCCCACTCTAGCCCAAATCCTCTTACTAGTTAATAGCATCACATGTTTTAAACAGAGCTGAAAACACAGTAGAAACCCACATTTGGAGAAGCAGGTGCTCACTGCTGTGGTCACAAAGGGAACACATTTTTATTCTTAGTTTTCTCTACCATTCCTGCAATAACTTACTTCTTTCATCACTCTAGCTTTAGGTAGGTTTCTCCTACCATTTCCTATTACATTTCACATCAATGTCATGCTAATAAGCAACCAATTAGTTCTCAGATAGTTCTCATCAACTGTCTTGCAAGACTGGAAAGAAAGAATCATGCTATGTAATTCATGAAATTTCCCTTGAATACTTACGGTACCCATGGTAGGTGCTCGTAGGTACTTCTCTATTATGTACTGGTGATTAGCTCCTCATCTCTATCAAGAGAAGAGTCTTAGTTTACACTAGATGATGTTGCAAGTGGGGATCAGGCACACTGTGGTCTACACACCTGCATTGTGTCTCGCCCTGCACCTTCCTCCCCATCCCACAAACCAACTAGCTCGGCAAGGCAGACCTACCGCGCAACCAGTGGAATCCAGCTTGCGATCTGAAATGCAGCGGAAATTCTTACTGCAGCCCCCGTTGTCTTTGCTGCAGTCCCGCACGGGCCCAAAGGAATCTAAGAGAACCTCCAGGCTGTCGAAAGAGGATGAAGTCATCAGCTCTTCCCTGTGGGGAGAAACAGCGAGAGGCAGGGAGAAGTCAAGGGGCTTCCAGAAGCAACAAGTAGCGTTACATTCCACTTTCCTATCTGGTCAACTGGATCATGTCTCACTCTCTCTGATAAAAATTGAAGATCAAACAGACTCCAAGGCTTGAACTAACAAATTATGGGCATTCTCCGTATCCGGGAAGTGAGCCAAGACTGTAATGCCCGGTCAAAGATGGAGGTCTAAACGTGGGCAAAGAAATTAACATTTTATTGCCTGTCAGTCCTTAGGGTATGTGGGAAGTGCTTAAGAACTCTAATTTTATGTCTTCTTCCAGTGAATGAGCCTTGGGGTGTGCAATATTGACCCAGATAAAGAGATCTTGGCACCACATGTGGGGAATTTGAAAGCCGCCTGCCAATTTCTCCCTTTAGCTTGCATGATTCCTTTCCCAGCACCTGGAACCTTCAGGTCATTTCTTTCTTTGCCTCCGGAGCCCACTGCAGGCTCAGCTCTGAAGCCAGACTCACCTGACCTCCACAGCGTCCTCCATCACGGTCATGTCCGTCTTGCACTTTGCTGATGGATTGATGGCCAGTTCTGCTGGCGGGATCACAAAGCTCTTGCTGAGGGGCAACCACATGCCCTCCCCAAGGGTGTAGGTGAATCTGCAGGGACACCAGCACCAGTGGTCAGTACTGGGGGCCAACCGCCTGCTGGGGGGCCTGGCCTTTGCGTCTACCTCCTGCCAGTAGTCCTCTTCAGAGAGGGAGCTGATTGGCATTTTATGGATGTGATGACTGAGTCCCAAGGAGGCAGAGCAGCCAACCTTGCTCACGTGGTCAGACAGCTGGAGAACTGATTATGCTGCCCTCTCACTCGCTGTTAGAAGTGTTTTTGATCAAGTCAGAAAAAGCAAGTTCCAGCTTTCTTCAGATTTGAAGCTGGGCTTCCCCTGTCTTGAGTCAGATATAATTGGAGGCATTTTAACTGAAGAGAGATGCCAGCCTCCCACCGTACCCATCCCACACTGCAGACCACAGTGGCAGCGATGGCATCTCTTTGTGCCTGGAGGAACCCTAACAAGGAAAAGAAAAGAAAAAAAGCTCCCCTTCTTCTGGCTTCTGTGTGATGGGAGCAAAAATGACTGAAGTCAGGAGCCTCCAGGGAGGAGAAGGGGGGAGGAACATGAACAAAACAGGCCCGGATTTATTCTCAGCAACCCCACCCACACCCTTAGCTAAGGCGCTAACCCTTGGGATACAGGGAGGATTTTTTAAAAATTCTTATAACAAGGGCTAAAACGAATAAAAGAATCAATCAACATTTCAAGGGAGAGCTTAAGAAAACCATGAGAGATTATTTGTTTATTTATTCATTCATTTCATTTCAAAGGCATTCAAATGCTCTGTGTTCATAGTCAAAAATAGTTTTGGGATAAAAGCCAGTGTGGGTGGGATATCAGGAGGTTGGCAGTCTGGCATCCCCTCTCTCCTGACACGGGGAAGGAACAAAGGAAAGATGCTCGCAATTAAAGGGAACCAGGCCCTGGCTCCATTAGCATGCTGGCCACCAAGGCTCTTTCAGAATCCTGCTTCCTTCCCTTCCCTAACCCACACACTTCCCTCTAACCTCCTCAGGTTGCCTGAGGTGCTAGGAAACCACATTGATGACTTTTTATTTATGACCTTTTATTTTAAAAAATGCAGCCCTGTCCAGAATGCTGGCCACAGAGCAGACCCACTGAGCGGGCTCATGAATTGAAGGGCAGCCAAGCCACACGGTTTCCGCCCACGACCTGAAAGAGAGCCTCGGGACAGAGCAGCTGGAAAGGGGACACGTGCCAGCCTAGTGCAGGGGAGTCCAGGGGCAGAGCCACTGGTGAGACGAAAGTGACCAGGATTAGGAGATTTCTCTCCCATTTCCCACCTGACTCTTGGTCCTCAGCTTCTCTGGCCTGTTGGGCGAACCCCTGCAAGAAGCAGCATTGATCTGTCAGAGATCCTGCTTGCTTTGAAAGAGGCACTTGAATCTTCCCACCCACAGGGGCCAAGGCAGCAGGTCCTGCAGGGAGGGGCCTGCACCAGGGAAGGAAAACCCATTCCTCCAGGGACAAAAGAAGACGAAGACCGCCACTTCATTCTTCTGTGAAGTGGTTGGCAAAATTAAAGGCATGACAGCCCCTTCTCTCTCTCTCTCTCTCTCTCTCTCTCTCTCTCTCTCACACACACACATTTCATCTAGTAAGATTAAGAAGCCCATTCAGGGCTAATGATTGGCTCAAGGTACCTGGAATATGGGACTTAAGGATGAATGTGGGTTGAAGGAAACAACCTCCAAGAATCTGTATGATTTCACTTTGCATTTCATAGTGGACATTCTTGAGATGGGAACATTGTAATAGACAGGCTGTGTGTGCATGTGTGTGGGGGGGGAAGAACAACTGCTCTTATGTTGTTTCAGAAAGAACATCTACATGTTTGAATGGTACCAAGGTGAAGGCAGTTTATTGGATGTAGGAATGAGTTTTTGTTTTCTATTTTAGTTTTAAAATTACAATTTTCACATTGATGCAGAGCAACAAATCCGTGACCTGTAGTTTATAATTTATGTAACAGGTTTAGGCAGCTGTCTGTAGTTCTAGCACATTTCTGATAGCTAATTTTTCTTTTGGAAGAGGAGGCTCCATGCCTATCCATCTACCAGTCTTCCCTTCTTTCTCTGCATACAGTAATATCTCTAAGGGAAAAGCACATCACATCTTCCCCCAGCTTAAATTGCCAGGGCACCCCATGCCTGCAGGACAGAGCTCCCCCTCCTCAGAGGCGAGCCCCCCTCGCCTCCTCAGCTGCTTCTTTCACCAAGCCCTGCTTCTCACTCAGTGCTCCTACAATGCAACTGACTGTAGTTCCTGAAGTCGTCCTGATTTTCTCACCTATTTGCTTTTGCTCCTAAATATTCCTTCTTTCTGGATTTTCTTCCCCTTCTTCTTTGCCTGACTACTTGTTTTAAGATGTAGTTAAGGCCCCACCCCTTCCAGAAAGCACCCCTTAACCTTCATTCTCCACCCTTAGGCCAAGCAAGAAACTCTCCTCTGTGCTCCCGATACAAAGTCCCTTGCTGCTCCCGAGATACTGAATTGTACCTGGTGAACCCACCGCCCCTTATGAGAATGTGCACTCTTGTATAGCAGAAGACAGCCCTTTGTCATCTTTGTATCCCCACTGCTAACACAACTTCTGGCCCAGGGAGGTCGCTTAATAAATAAATTGACTGATCAATAAGCAGATGTTGTTGGGTTCTGTAGTTTGCACAAGATGTTGGAGGCTGCAATCTCAATGTTCAAACTGAAAGGTGGAAGCAGTGGTGAGGATTATCCCTCATGTAGGGCAGGACATGGGTTACCTCTAGGTTTAAATGGATTTAAAGTCAACATGGATCTGGGTTTGACATTGTGAGGAACTTCCTAAGTGCACAGCAGCTCCTAGGACACTGCACTGGACCAAGTGAATGAGAAAAGCAGTCTGTGGTAGGGTCAAGGTGGATCCCTGTGGAGGAAGTAAAGTGAGGTGTGGGTGAGACTAACCCTTACTGAGAAATGTCAAAGGGGCAGGTGCTCTGCAGAGCGGCCTCGTTTGTTCCTACATCAGCCCTTTGAGGTTGCTCACTTAGCCCCATTTTACCAACTTGTCAAATACTATTTTAAGAATGTTAGGAACCTCCCCAAGGTCACCCTTCTATAAATGGGAAAATCGGGATTGGACTGATTTTCAGGTATGGATCACAGCAGCTTTCGAGCCCATGCTAGCTCAGGCCTATGAAATTCTAAAGTTTTCTTTCATCTGCAAAATCTACTGAGTAACTCCAAAATCCAAATATAGAACAAACTGTCAGAGAAAAGCTGTGTCCTAAAATCTCATCTGTCCCTCATTCATGCAGATTTGGCAGGAAGAACTACAAAAAGCCACCCAAGAGAAGCTGGGTGAGTGTCCGGAATGCTTTCCCAAGCTGGGTCTTCTCTCGTGACAGCTGGTGGTGACCAGTGCAGTTGATGGCTCAGCTGTGCACTGGGTCCTGCACACGGCCCTATTGAACTGGAGCTTGAAATTTCCATTCAGAAGTAAACACTCGCCAGAGAGTGCTGGAGAGAGTAAGCCTGTGCTGCAGCCACGGCTTGGCATGAAACAGAACGTGGGAAAACCGATACACAGCTCTTGACCTGGCCTCTTCACTCTTTTCCAGAGCAGGCCATCCCAGGAATGCAGGTACCCACTCGGGAGGAAGGTGTCTGAGGGGTCGGTGGGTGGGAGCTGATCCCTTCTATCACAGTCTGGTGGGATGGAGTGGTTCTAGCCACCATGGAATGGATTTCCCAGACACTAAAATGGGTTTGGGGAGAAGATTCAGTCATGAGGTTTAGGATCCTCTTGGACCCTTTGAGTCTAGCTTGGATCACTCCCAAGTTATTTGGGATTGCCAATCACCAAGTTTAGTGGGAGCATCAAGGTCTTTTCCTAGTCTGGGTTCATGAGTTCAAGTCCTTAGGAAATACCTGAAAAGATGGTCTACAGATGTCTATCGAAGACCTACAGTATTCAAAACCATACATTAGATATTAAATATTTAAATCTATATAGAATACTACTCCTCTCAAAAAGACAACCATTTCATTGGAAACAGACAACTTAAAAATAAGTAAAAAATAAAATAATTGACAAATAAGTATTATAGTTAGTATGTTATAGAAATTTGTAGGAGGAAAAGTCATTGTAGATTGCTGTAGTGGATTGGAGAAGCTTTAGAGCAGTGTTTTTCAATTCTGGCTACAGAGTAGAATCCCCATGGTGGTTTTAGAAAACACTCATGCCCTGGCCACACCTCCCAGAACTTTTGTATTAGTTGGTTTGTGCTGGGTAAGATCACTGGTCATTTTTAAAGCACACTGGTGCGTATAGAGGGCCAGGGTTAGAGACCGCTTCCTAATTGAGACTGTAAATTCTTGAAGTCAGGGACTATTTTGGTCATAGTTGTTTGGTCATATCCACAGCATCTCAAACAGTGCCTTGCCATAGTAGGTGCTCAATAGATATTGGGCTTGGTTGAGACTCAGTCTGGACCATGAAAACGGGTAGTATTTATATTAAGAGAAGAACGTGAATTCTTGCTAGAGGAAAGGGTTTGAGCAAATGTGCAGTGTGGATGATACTCAGGCTATTAGGGCAATGCATCAGTTAGAAGACAGACTCAACTGAAAATGGAAGGTTCCACAGGAGAAGAGCAGCTTATTTAAAGGGAGTTGTATCCTGGCATTCAGTGGTAGAAAGGTTTGAATGTCAGGATTTAAACTTTATTCCATATTCTAGGAAAATGTGTGATGGCTTGGAATTCATCAGGACACTAAATCATGACTGAGCAGAGTAGTAAGTAAATAGCTAATTATAGTCACTGAACAGGCCATAGAATTTTCCAGAGTGGCCATTGGTAGGTGGTTTACTCAGATTCCAGAGTAGTTTCAATTAAAGTTCCTAGTACCTAAAATAAGCTGATCATGACCCATTGCTTTCATTTGAGAGACTAATTTGTTGTTATGTTAGGGACCAGAATTGTAATGACTTATTGACTAACCCATTGGCTCCTGAGATAATTGACCTTATGAGTCGAACCATACAACTGGTCCCCTCTATAGTGCTTGGGTATCACATCCAGTTGGCACCCAGTAAATGTGGGGAAATATGGAGCTTGTGGGGTTGGAAACACAGTTTTTGTGCAAGTTCTATTTTAATAGCCATTTCATTAAGGCCCTGGTTTTTCAAAGAGTTAGTTTCTGACTTTTAGGGAACAGGGAAGTTATCCATGTTAATCAGCCAAATTCCACCAGGCTTCCAATCTTCCTTATCTTTATCATCCTGTGAAGGTTCTGGAAGACCAGGAGCAGGAAACCAGGAGAAAAAGTCAGCCAAATAATAAATCATTGTTGGGAAGTTTTAACATCCAAGTCACAGTCTAAGGAATGTAGCTGACATGTCTTGCAGCACAAATCCTCAACAGCACCCTGCAGCCAGTGCCATTAATGCGACCCAGCCTGCCCCAGGAGAGACACTCAGGAAAGACAAGGGCAAGGGAAGGCCCTCAGAGGAAGTGGTTCTGCAAATCTGCACTAGCTTGGAGCATGCCTCAGGACAGCACCAAGGTGGCCAAGCCAAGTCCATCCCAAGCTACCACGAGGAGCAGCAGAAGCTTTGCAGAAAAGTGAGCTCTAGAAGGCAAATACAGGAGCAAAAATTCATACCTAGGCCAGGAATGGATGACAGGGGCTCTGGGATGGGGCTTGAGGTGGTGGCAGCAAATATGTGAGATTCAGCAAACCCTATGGGTGCAGTGAAAAGGAAGCAAGTCTTCCATTTGCTTCCAGCTGCTCACCATTTCTCTGACAAAGGCATGCAGTAGCTGAACTCATCCTTTGCCATCAGCATGTGAAGGACTGCTCGCTTCCTCTACTAGAGGGCTTGCTCATGGAGGCAAATGCATTCACGCCCATACTGCCTGGCCAAGCACAGTCTCTGGCACTTAGTAGATACTCAGCAAATGTATGCTAAGTGCAGGACAGATTGACAAAATGAATGGGTGATAAGATATTAGTTTGGAAATAAGCTGTGCTCCAGCTAAGACCTAGTGTGAATTCAGCTTTGTGAAAATCGAATAGTTCATGACTGGCACTCAAATTCTTCCTCTGCTTGTGAGCCTTTCTAACATGTGCTATTTCCAGGTATGTAAGTAGAAATCTGGGAGGAACTAGAAGCATCCAATTTGATCAGGAGAATAGTAGATTTAAAAAAAAGCAATAATGAGATAGAGCTTAGAGAAGGAGAAAGCTAGGGCGGGAGACATTCATATCGAACAACTTAAGACTCCGTGAGGAAGGTGCAAATTAGATACAAAATGGAGAGGCAGGAGCTGACATTAATTGTCTGCTCTGTGCCAGTTTCTGTGCCAGGGACTTTCCCTGCATTCTCCCTCACGGCAATCCAGCCAGGCATGTAATATAGCCTCATTTAACACATGCGGAAACTGGAGGCTCCAAGAGGTTAGTTAATTACTGAGACTCACGGAGCTGGCAAGGAAGGAAGCCAGGACCCAAACAGAATCTGTTTAACTTTGAAGTCCTCCATGTTGTCACTGGATATGATTTGGGGGCAAGCACTTTTGCTACTAGGCCAGCAGAACAACTAAGAGTGTTTCCCATTTTGTACCTTACCACTAGGACAATAAGTTCAGTGGGAAGTAAGGCGTAGGGCTTGCAGACATATGTAAGCAAGTCCCTAGACAACCACTTACCTGAATATCTTATCAGAGGGCTGCTCTCCCAACACCAGGTCAAAGCCTCGCTGAAATATTGTGTAAGGCCAAGGCCTAAAAGAAGAAACGTTATTCAATTAAAGGAGCTCAACAAACACTTGCTGAACACCCACTTTGTGCCAGACACCGTGCCAGGTTGTACAGACCCAGTGATGAAGGGGAAATATCCCCTGCCCCACAGAAGCTCACTAATGCGAGCTCACACATGGCCTTGAATCCTGGAACCTGACCAAGATCAGGATCAATGTAAAAGTCCCTGAACCACTAGGAAAATGGAATTTAATAAACATGACAATTGGAACTACATACAGAGTAAAATTATACTAAAGTGGACCTCACATATCCAAAATTCATGGTCCTTCAAATGTAGATTTACAGAAACCTAGCTTGGCCTCACTTAAGAAAGATGGGCAGCACGATATCTTGAAATAGTTCTGGATTCAGACCCTGCTGCGCTATTGAACCAACTGCCTGACTTTGAGCAGACTATTCACTTTGCTGAGCCTAATTTCTTCATTTGTCAAAATAGGGTTAATAAACAATAGCTGCCTAACAGACCATTATGAAAAATTAAGCAAACCTCCTAGGCCAAGGACCACAGCTCATACAGAGTCTTCAACATGTTTCCTTGCTCAAAACGACATGAAGACTCTGAGTCCGGCCGGGCGCGGTGGCTCATGTCTGTAATCCTAGCACTCTGGGAGGCAGAGGTGGGCGGATCGCTCAGATCAGGAGTTCAAAACCAGCCTGAGCAAGAGCGAGACCCTGTCTTTACTAAAAAT
>VBSM01000662.1:12729127-12743400 GCA_008086735.1 Cheirogaleus medius
AATTATGACAGTGGTATCTGCGTATCTAAACATATGTAAAAATAGAAAAGATACAGGAAAAATACAGTATTATAATCTCATGAGATCACCATCATATACACAGTCCTTCATCGATTGAAACATCATTATGCAGTGCATGACTGTATTTTCATCTACAAAATGTGGGTAAAATAGTAGCTAGAGTTGTTAAATGTTGATCATCAGATGGTATACAGAGCCCACTTGAAGTTGGTAGAAAACAGGGTCAGGGATCTAAAATGAGACCTATCAGTATGGCGGCCAACTGCATCCCTTTGTGCAAACACAGGAACGGAGTCACAGGGTCATTGAATTTAACCATTGTTGGAGAGTTCCAGTGGGTAAAATAAAATGTTGATAAAACAGCACTTACAGTTGTTAAATGAACACATATATACTTAGCACAGTACTGGCACATAGAAAAAAATTCATTAAATACTAGCTATTACTATTCATTATAATTAACAGTCTCACTTGGTGAATAGAAAGTGTATTTCTAACCTTACTTTTAGAAAATGAATTGTGATGCTCATTGTGTTATCTTTTAACATATATATCTCATATAAATAAAAATTAAATATTGATGTGATTGTATTAATTATTTAATGCCTATTCCTAAGTAAACAAATTCATTTAGAATTTTTTACACATTAAAATAACATACTCATCAGTAACCAGCAAAAGTAGTTAGGAGTGAAACCAGACTGAGTCAGTTTAAAACCTGGCCCTACCACTTCTTAACTCTGTGGCCTTGGCTGAGTTCATTAATTCATGCCACCAGCCTGCTGCAGCCAGGCCAGCACTGCCCCTCCCCAGCCTCCCTCCTCACTTCAGAGCCTGGATCTCTGTTCTTGCCAACATTTCTCCATAGTTTTTGTTAAGTTCGGTATCTACTTAGATGATCCTTTTATTTTTGTTTTAAACTCAAATTTTATTACACCCTACATTACATTCTAATATTAAACAGTTTAAGCATAGATGATCCTTTTAATATTCAAGTCAGTTCCTCCAACAATCCTGTCTGCTACCTTCCTACTACCCTGCTCATACCCTAGATTACCATATTTGCCACCCTTGCTTGGTCTCAGTTTCAAGAATCTCAATATCTGAGCGTCATCTCCTACCTTCCCAGCTTACTCTTTCTAACATCACAACAATTTTCTACCTGCCCTAAAAATCCATCCATCCTACCACTGTTTCCCTGGCCCTCACCCACCCAATATACTCTCTTCCTTCTTGAATCAGATTAAATTCTGTCATCCATTCTTGGAATCATCCCTTGCATGTAACCTCAACTCCCACGGCCCTCCAGTGCCTCATCACACTTGTCTGAAACTTTCCAACACGGGTTCAACTCAGCAACCCTGTGGCTCCATTTCTGCGTTCGCACAAACGAATGCAGTTGGCCACCACACTGGTCTCATTTTAAACCCCTGCCCGCTAACCTCAAGTGGGCTCAGAGTATTGCCCAGCAATTAAACTACATTTTCCTTCTCCATTTGCTCTCCCTCTCTCTAGATCATTATTTCATGCCTTCTTCTTTCTCCCCAAACCTCTGACACCACCTCCCCCATCCTCTCCCTCAGCTAACAATCTACTTCTTATATAACTGAGGAAATAGAGGCGGTCAGATTCAAAGCTCCACCGCCACATCCACCCACCTGCCTGCTCTGGGCCTGCGACTCGGGCCTCCTTGCAGTAATTCGGTGTGCACAGTTCCTGCTGCTGACTAGAGTGTCGCCACCCCAGCTCATCTTTCGGCATCTTATAAGAAATGGGATATGAGGAAGAAGCCCTAGATGGAAGTTACTGGTCCAACTTTCTTCTGCTCCTCCGACCTCAAGCATACAAGAGCACCAGAGAGCCTCCGCTTCTCCATATGTACAATGGGAATCATAACGCATGGTATACGCCACACAAAGCTTACATTGTTGAAAAAGTGGGTTTCAGATCCTTGATAATCTTTGGTTACTAATTTTAAACAACTTGTTGGGATAGTTTTCATTCTCTATTTTATATATATGTGCATGTGTGCGCTTTACATAAATTGTCTCATTTAAAGATAGAGCAGTGAAAAGGTGACACAATTCCTGCCTCTCTGTGGCTCAGTTTTCTCATCTATAAAATGGGGATAATAATAGTACCTACCTCATCAACTATACAGGGTGGAATGATTTTTTTTAAATATAAGCAAATAACTTTCAATTACCTTGGACTATAGTAAGTTCTGAATAAATGTCACTATTATTATTCACATGTTAATAGGAATTCTGGTCCTGAATGTTGAAAAGGGGTTTTGCCTGAAGAAATTTTAGAGACATATATGATAATTTTGAAAATGATGATCGTGAACAAAATGTTGTAATTTTCACCCCAGATTTTGGAATTTAGGGATACAACCTTGCCCCAAAAAGTGGCAATGAAGACAAACACACACATACATACGTATACGTACACAAATACAGAAGTCACGCTTGGTCTTTCTGTTAACAAAAAGCAGGTCAGAGAACAAGGGACATGAGGAGACACTGCCAGAGACCCTGGTTATGCAGGAGAGATTCCTGCCTTGATTCCCAACACCTGACTTAGAGGGGAAAGGTTAGGTTTCCCTTTGGCTTTAAGGGTCATCAGAGAAGGCAGAGGCAGATTCATCTGTCCTCGTATGGGTGAAGTTGGCACAGGTCCTTGTAGGACCCCTGTATATTGTGGGGTCAAGGATTATATAAGGCAAAGAGAAGACATTTTGAGTGGGTTAGAAAAAGCAGCTGCCATTTATAGGACATCCCACATGCCAGGCAGGCACTGTGCTCAGCGCCGTCCATGTGTCATTTCACAATCACCTAGCGAACTCTACAGCTATGTAGCTATTATTCCCATGTGGCAAAGGCAAACAGAAGTTCAGCAAGGTCACCGTAGTTGCCCGAGGTCACAGAGCTAGTAAAGGCAGAGGCGAGGGCTCTCACGGCCTGCGCGGCCTGCGCTTTCTCCCACATTGTGTTCTGCTCCTCTCGCCGTTGCGGACATAAAGCTGATGGAGAAAATGCACCAAGACAGCACTGGGCCGGCACGCGGGGCTGGTGCTGGGCATCCGCTTGGCTGGCCCAGCACTGGCCTGCAAGTGCAGAGCGGTGCGTGGAGCAGGAGTGAGCAGGTAGAGCAGGTAGAGCAGGTAGAACAGTGCGTGGAGCAGGAGTGAGCAGGTAGAGCAGGAGTGAGCAGGTAGAGCAGGTAGAGCAGTGCGTGGAGCAGGAGTGAGCAGGAAGAAAGGCCTGCTCCCTTGCCTGTCTTTTCACAGGGCAATTTTAGCATACACTATGCTGCATTAGAGTCTCTTGTTTATCTGTCCTCCTCTTCAACTGTTCTCTCATTGACATAGCTACTGAATCTCTTTTATCACAGCATCTCTTATAAGTGATGTCTAGCAGAACTGTTCTCAAACTTTGGGGCATATCAGATCCACCCCTTGTATAGCACACTCGTTCTCAAATTTTGGGTGCTCTCATTCCACAAATCTAGGGTTGGTCCAAGTATCGGCATTTTTAAAAAGTTAGCCGGATGATTCTAACGCACACAACAGGTTGAGAATTGCTGACCTAACGTGGGCATTCACGCCCTAGATGGTCTTTATGGATGAGTTTGGCATTTTGTAAAATGTGATTGCCATTAAAACAGAAATTGCAATCTACCCTAGGAATTCATTGGAACCCATTTTTTAAAAATTTCTGAATAATGAGAGGTGAAGCACATTGAGTTCCTTCCTGTCCCCTTTATTGATGAATCAAGAAGTCCCAAATCTCATTACAATTATATAAGATGTACATTCCTTTTTAAAAAATTGTCGGTCATTTTTATTTCCACAGATCAACAGTTCCCTTAAAGCAGTATTATGCAGAATTGAGATTTCCTTACATTCAGATACACACCCACAGGTACGGATGCCATTCCCACATACACGCATGTGGCAGTGCACATGTGACACGTGCACACACTCGCAAACTCACACACATTGTCACAGCTGCAAAATTGTCTTTGTGTGTAGGGAGGTCAGAGGCTGGTGGGACTTGGCAATGGCTCTCTTCCTCCTCTCCGGCGCTCCCGGCAGCTGCTGCAGACACTGAAAGCAGTCAGGCAGAGCAGAGCCAGCTGAGGGCAGGGTGCCTGCAGTCACACACACAGAGCGCCCCAGAAAGGTCTTACCGTGGCTCGGGCTTTACGGGTGAGCTCTGGAGACAGACAGTTCTCTGTTCAAGTCCAAAGTCTGGATTCAAGTCCCTTGCTAACTGCTTGACTGACACAGCTAAAGATATTTAACCTTTCCAAGCCTTACTTTCCTTTTCTGTGAAATGGTGACAATAGCAACTACCTGTTACCTATAGGACTATAAGAAGATTCAATGAATGAATAAATGTAGTTTCAGTACCATGACTGTAATATATTAATAGTTGTCACCTTCTGAGTGTAAATTTCCTCCCTCCATTTCTCTCTGGTTCTGCATCTAAGGGCTCAGTTGATTTTTATTCCAAGCTATTGCAGCCAGGGCTTCAAGTTCAGTCCTCCTGAAAGCTTGTTAGTCTCGCTTACTCCTGTCCACAGGCACAGCCTGCTGTGTGTCCCTGGACACTCATCTTTGCTCACAAATGAACAGGACGGGAGCTTGGCAATGGATCTGTGCAAATCTATCCCTGTGCAAGAAAAATATCTCAACACTTACTCACAGCTGAATGCAACTTCCCTGTACAAAGCAGGGTGAAAACCTGGGGCCTCCTCCCCCACCAAGACACAGTAAATTCCAGCAAGAAGGCGGGAGAGTGGACAGCACTAACACAGAGGCAGGCAAAGGATAGGGGACAGGGGATGTGCAATAGAAGACACAGCTTCCTACGCTTCTATGAGTTAATGTCAGGGGAAATCAACAATGTAGATAAGCCAGGGAAGAATAAAATATCCATCAAGGAATGGCATTTAGTATAGAGGTATTACCACTTTCCCAAAGTCTTTCCTGTCTGCTAATTTGTTTCAATTCAACATATACTCAGCAAGTTTCACTATTAATCACTTGTTCATTTATTTATTTACTTGAAAAATTATTAATTAACCAATTGCCATGTAAAAAACATTTTGCTAAACACTGTCAAGGGACACAGAAATGCCAAACACATTCTCTGCCATCAAGGGCTTCATTAACGTACTGATTCATTCCTTGAGCATTTATTATACACCTCTGATGAGGCAGACACAGTGCAGAGCGCTGGCCTACACAGAGAAAAGGCTGGGCCTTGGCCTGGATCATGGTCCAATGGAACACGAATTACACATAAACAAACCATGGCATTTATTTTGTCAATTTTGGCAATTGAACAAGTAAAAGCAATTATTTATTGTACATTTAGTATTAGTCAATGAGCCACGTGCTTTGCATTTATTTCACTTAATTCTCATAAAAACCCTGAGACACAGCTATTATGGTAATACTAGCTCTATTTAATAGATAGGGAAAGTGAGACTTAGGAAAGTTAGATAACATTAGCTAAAGTGTCATAGCTATCGAATGGCAGCATCAGGGCTCACGCCCGGCACTCTTAGACACCAGAGCCCTGGCCACGCCCTCTGCATATTACCAACACCTGGTGCTGCAGGTGAACAAGGAGAGTCACTGAGCTGCGCTGGCCAGAAGGGCCAGTGAGGTGGGGACACATCCTCGGTCCCAGGAAGAACGAAAGTGAAACTCCAAGTGAAATGGGAGTGATTGAGTTCAGCGGAAGAAGAGACCGCGTTCTGTTCAAGGAGCATGGAAAAGGCTCGGGCAGAAGAGCTATTTTAGGTGAGCTTTGAAGGATGCACGGAGTCTGGGCGCTGGAGATGCAGAAGGGAGGGAAGGCTGGCTGCAGAAGGACAGTGTGGACAAAGGCATGGCAAGAGGATGGTGTGAGGGGGACATCACAAACAGTGAAGGGTCCAGTTCATCCCAAAAGGAGGATCCAAATAGAGGGGAAAGTCAATTAGAGCCCTATCATAATGGTCCATGAATGTGGACCTGTACCCGGGAGGTCACCGGACCACTCAGAGGCGTTGAACAGAGGAGCACTTCCACTGCAGGGAACGCAGGATGAATGGGACAGAGAAGCCCAAGGTAGAGGAACCAGCAAAGCTGCCTTTTGCAATCAGGATAAAAAAGAGTAAATAGGGTCTGAACGTGGTGGGTAGATGTGGACTGGAAGACAAGGAGCATCCTTAGGCAGAACGTCGTAGCAGCTGTTTTAAGCAGTGGTAGAGGAATAGGAAATAGCATAAGGTGGCCTCAGAGTTTTGAGCCAGAAGGACCAGGAAAATGATTTTGCCATGAACAAAAATGAGCAGTTCCAGAGGACGATTTTAGGTGTGTAGAGGTAGGGGCAGGGCTGGAGGGGCAGGAAACGAGAAGGTTGGACTGACTGCAAAGGCAGAGTTTTGTCTGTGAGCATCTGGGAAGGCATGCAGCAGGTGGCTATCTGAGCAGAGCTGACATTTAAAACAGAGAGAAGTACAGAAATAGTGAGATTGGGGGTAAACATAGAGCACACGAGACTAGAAGACAGTGAAATCAAGCCCAGTGATTCATCACTTAATATCCCCATTTTACAGACAAGCTCGCTGAGATTCAGAGAGGCTAAAGTGCCAAAAATCATACATAAGACATGAAGAAATACCATTCATTCATTCATTCATTCAGCAAATACATATTCAGCAGCTGGCAGGGGCCGAGCTCGTGCTCAGGGACACAGACGTGAGCAGAAGCGAAGCTGGCGGGGTCTGTTCCTAGGAGTCCGGCGAAGGCACAGTCACAAGTTGAGGAGCGTGCTCTGAGGAAAGGAACGTGGTCCTTGAGCACGCACGGCTAAGTAGAGCCTCTCTGGGAAGCTGAGGGTTAAACCCGGGGCTAGAGGATCACGCCACTTCCTGTCTTTGAATTCTTACCAGGACATGATGACTCCCTCCTGATCTAGCCCTTGCCTATGGCACCTCTCTCTGCCGCCCGCTATGACAGAGACGAGTGGCCCAGAGTTCCTAGAAGGGGCCGGCTTTGTCCTCCCGCAGGGCCACTCAGGGTGCCCGAAGTCTGGACAGTTCTTTTGCTCCCTGCCAAGCTGGCTGGTACTTTCTCACCTCCCAGTTTCCACTTAAACACACAGAGCCCCGTCCCCAGATTTCAAGTTGGCCCACTCCTCCCTGTTTACCATGAACACACATGCTCTGCCGTCAAGGACTCCATGAATGCACGGTTTCATTCGCATTTGTGGTGCATTTATTTCCTTGTCTGCTCTAGTGGCTCCCTTACCAGAGTGCTAGTCCCTCGAGGACAGGGGCCCCGTGAGTCCTTCCCCCACTGCATCTGGAGCAGGTAGCAGAGCCTAACACACAGCAAAGCCCGCAGGAAAAGCAAAACACAAAAACTAAACTAAACTATTTAATTGAGCTTGTGTGTGTGAGGGGGGTGAGGAGAGAGAGAGAGAGAGAGAGAGAGAGAGAGAGATTGCCAAATTGAGTTTAAAGTTTCAAGGTAATAACTGTAACATCAGCATCAACAATCTTCATTTAAAAATGAACTGATGATAAAAACAAAGAAAACATATGTGTGTGTTTTTCTTAAGAGCTGTAGGCAGTGAAAGTAACTGAGAAGGAACATATGCAGAGTTAAAGGGTCGGGTATCATTTGACATCTGAGTAAGGAATAGAGGATGTCTCAGTCTGATCACAGAAGCAGGAAATGGTTGACCGGGACGTAAACACTGCAGAAATCTTTAAGGAGTTGGAACGAAAAACGAGGTGGAGCATTTAGCCATGACACTGAGGACATACCCGTTTCAAAGACAGGAGTGAGAGAGGACAAGGAGGAGGAGAGCCAGAGGAAGGCGGAAGGAAGGCGAGGGAGCTCACGCCCCAGGGTTCTGACTTCCCTGGGCCGGGTGGGGTCCAAGGCTGAGAGGTAGGGCCAGGACAGACCTGGGTGTTGGAGAAGGGTGGATTGGTTTTCGGCACAAGACAGAAAATGTAAGAAGATTACAGGAGCGCCTGGTTGGATTACAGAATGAGGACCCACGGCGAGCTTCCGCAGGATTCTCCCCAGCTCTGGGGAGCCCCGGGCAGCAGAGGCACCTCAGGAAGCCACCCCAAGGCTTGGCATGGGCCAGGCTGGTGGCGCAGACAAAAGGGATGAGGATTTGGAGGTGACTGTGAATGTATTTTAGAAATGGCTTTTCATGAGGTCTAGGTTGGCTGGGGAGGCAATAAAGCCAGAAAGGGGACACTGGACTTGATGGGCATTGAGAAATAAGGTCAAAGAGTGGAGTTTGGGGAGGGAGAGGATGGGGCAAGAGAAGCCAAAGAGGCTCTGGAAAACTTCAGTTCAAAAGCTAAAGGCAGGATGCTTTTAGGATCAAAATGACACCAAGGAGTGAACTTGCTGGCAATCACCTAAAATATAGAAGAATTTGAAGATACTGATAAACTGAGAAATCTGTTAGAAGCGCAGTGAATGTGTATGTTTTTTTATTCATGCAATCAGCAAACAATCGCAGCGTCTACGATGTGTCAGACACCACAGTAGGCACAGAGAAAATGAAGTCAAATAAGACATGGCCACTTTCCCCAGGGACCTACAGCTTAATGAAGAAAACAGATGAATAAGCAGATTACTCTTATACTCAGTCATACGGGTTGAATTGTGTCCCCCAAAAAAGATACGTTGACGTTTTAACCCCCAGTACCTCAGAATGTGACCTTGTTTGGAAACAGAGTCTTTGCGAATATAACTAGTGAAGATGGGGTCAGACTGGAGTACAGTGGGCCCATAACCCACTAGGCCTGGAGTCCTAGAAGACAACGGCCATGTGGGGCACAGACACACACAGGGAGAACACCACGCCAACACAGAGACAAGGGCACAGACGGAAGTGATGCATCTGTGAGCCAAGGAACACCTGGGGCAGCTAGTAGCTAGAAGAGGCAAGGAAGGATTCTTCCTAGAGGCTTCAGAGGCATGCTGGCCCTGCCAACACCGTGATTTCAGACTCCAGACTTCCAGCACTGTGAGACAAGACAGTGCCGTTGTTTTAAGCTACCCAGTTTGTGGTACTTGGTAAGATGTTCCCTGTGGAGAGCTATTCGGGGTGATATGCATGCACAGAGGAGAGGTCTCTACCGGGAACTGGGGGCAAAGAATGCTTTGCAGAGGAGGTGTAAGCAGCTCAGTTTTGAAGGATAACACTAATCAATTTGACAAAGATGTGGAGTGCAGTGCAGAGAGATACGTTCTTGTACTTAGAGACTTAGCACAGCAGGCGGATCCAGGCACCGGGAGCCCAGCAGCCAGGACACTGGCCCTCGAGGTGGCCAGAGGGAGGAGACAGAGCAGAGGCCCCAAAGGGAAGGCTTGGTGCAGACATGAGGAGCTGGAACTCTATCCTGAAAGCCAATGGGTTTTAAATAGTGGAAGCAAGAAGAGCCGTTAGGAGGCTGGGGCAGCAGTCCCGGAGAGAAATGAGAAGGGCGTGAATGAAGGGAGAGGAGAAGTGAGACGCAGGAGAGGGGGCAGCCCTAAGTGATACTGAGGGAGCAGACCTGATAAATTGGCTGGCTGTGAGGCTGGGGGAAAGCGCAGGCGACGCCGGGAGTTCTGGTTTGAGCACTAGGCGGTGGCAGCTGCAATCACTGTGCTACAGGAGCCGCAGGAGGAAACATCTGGATGAAGAGTTTAGTTTTGGACACGCTGAGTTGGAACTGTTGAAGCTGCATAGAGATGAGCTCGAGAGGCAAGAGGGTGAAGGTCTGTGCCTGCTTTGTTGTGCCAAATAAAAAGGGCTTTGAGAAGTAGAGGGTGAGGCGGTAACGGGAAGGACAGGTCAGCAGAAAGAAGGAAGAGGCCCAAGCATGCAGAATTCGGGGAGTAAGGGGCTTTCACAGCTAAACATGCCCAACGGTTTCCAGTTGCAGGACAAGCACCAGGCAGGGGCTTTGCAAGTTTCCTTATCCGGGGGCTGGCCAGTCTGGAGAAAAGTCTTGTGAGTTACGTAGGGTTTGTTATTAGTTGATTCCTGATGGAAAGAAATAGGAGGAAGACAGAGAGCAAGATTCCCAAACCTTGGCTTTATCAAGTGCATTCATTCTGGAAAGTAACGAGGACTGGGCAGCCCAGGGACAGACAAGTCGGGATGAACAAACACCTCAACGGTCCAGTTCAGTGGTTGTTTACTGGTGCCTCTAGTAGAGCAGTAATTCTCAGAATCACCTGGACGGCTTATTAAAATGTAGATTTCTGGGCCCTACCCCTAGAATTTCTGATTCAGCAGGTGTGGGAGGGAGAATTTGCATTTCTAACAAGCTTTCCTGTGCCATGGCTGTGCTGCTCTGAGAGTCACACTTTGAGAGTCATTGTATCTAGTGGTTCCAACCACCACTGGGCACCAGGATCACCTGGGGGGGGGCACCAGGATCACCTGGGGGGGCACCAGTCCCCAGGAATTTCTGATTTAGTGGGTCTGGCATGAGGCCTGGCCATGGATGTGTTTTACTATGCCCAAGGAGATTCTAACGTGCGGCCTAGCTAGGGCACAATCGCTTTGCTCGATGCCTGACCACATGGTGGAAAACCCCAGAACGCAGAGTGAAAAGACCTAGCCTGGACCGTCCAGAGTTCCCGGGCTATCCGGGAGAATCATATGTGTGTGCATATTTATGAAAGGTAAGGGAGGTAGGTCACAAGGGGTGGAACAGTGCGCTGTGAAGCTAAGGGGAAGCGGGGCAATCCACAGATGATGATCGAGTTGGGATGTGCACCAGGAGACTGCAAGATAGAAAAGGATGGACATTTCTAGGTTTACAAATGGGGAGGAGAGAGCAACGGGTGATGTTGGGGTGGGTGAAGTTCGATGAGGAAAGAGGAGGGTTCCAGTCCAGGAAGAGGAGAGCCTAAGAATGTGTGAGGATGTGGTTTACACGGGTAATGCAAGTGGTTCAATGCGGCCACTGCACCAGGGCCATGGAAGGTAAAGGCCTGGGAGAGCCTGCATGGTCTGGCAGGAGGCAGGTCCGAAGGCAGCGTGCATGCCAGGCCAGGCGGAGCATGTGGGTCATGCTCGGAGTCACGGTGAGCCCCTGGGGAGCTACCTACACTGTCCCGGGCATTCCCACCAGGCTCCCTTCCCTGCCTCGCAGTTATAGCCTGCCCTGAAAATTGTCACGACTCCCTCCATTTTCTTGTTACTTTTCATGTAAAAGACAGATAGGAAAAGCAATTCAGCGCCTTGGTCTTGTTAGACTCGCAGTAGATTTCAATCCCCTTTACTTATTTATGGACCTATTTTTCCCAAGTGCTTCTTGTCCCTGGTATATTTGTAAACACCATTTTTATTCCACTTAATCCTTTTGGCAGCATTAACTCATTCTGCTCTCACTGCCCTTATCTTTCCTATGAAAAATGTTCATGGACATAGTTAAAATTCACAGATTTTTTTTGTTGTTCTCTTCCAAAACTTTTTCCGATTTGAGGTTTGGGAATGTTTCCTTGCATAGGCCACTTTTTTGCTAAAGGCAACTCACTCGTCAGCTCAAAATGTATTTTCTGCTTTCGTATCTCAGGGCCCCTGCGCTGTGTACACCAGCCTCTTTCTCTCTCTCTCTCTCTCAAGCCTATGAAGTATTTGCTCTGACCTTGGACTTGGGCACAGTGGTGGGGCAGCCTCAGGGCTCTGGGCTAACAAAAGATTTCAGATCCCTGTGGCTGTTGCTCATGCGTCTCCCACCAGCCTTAAATCCACTCATACAAATGACAGCTGCTGGGCCTGCCGCTGTTGGATTGTGCCGCCGTAGAATGTTCAATGTTCTGGCCAGAGCCTAATCCATTCTGTCAAGCTGACTGCAAGTGGAGACTTCAGGAAGTCCAGTGATTCTAACAGCCCAGCCAGAGGCAAGATAGAGAAAGAGGCAGCAGCTGAGGCCGTCCTCCCTGCCTCATTGATACGGTGAATGCTTTGCGATTTCTTGGGCCTCTTAGCATTCTCCAAGATGGGGCCTTTATTCTCCCTGCACAGGGCTGGTGCAGCAGCCAGGAACAAAAAGCCAAGGCTCGGTAATTGTTCAGTTCAGACAGCACGGAGAATGGAGTGTTAGAAAGTGCCATTCTGCAGCATTGGGCTTTTGATTTCCTGTCTCTCCAATTTAAGCGATGGGGGATGGTCAGTGTTGTTCTGAGGACAGGGAAATGCAAGGACTTCACCTCCATTAGAAACATCCAGAATAAAAATCACTGCCTTGCAAGGGAGTGAGGTCGCATCACGCTGAGAGCGCAGAGGCTGACCCTTTTGGAAGTGTTGAGATGATGACGGCCTCCAGGGAAAGACGGGACTCGATGAGATCGTGAAATCACAGGGCTTACGCACGACACTGTCACTGCAAACCCGCTGCTGTGTGCCCGCCAGGCGCTTGTGAGCCTCGGCCCCCGCATTTCAGAGATTTCGGAGCATGGGACACTTGCTGCCTTCCAGGGCAGAGCATGCCATTTTGAGCTGGCAGTAAAATTTCTGATTTGAACTAAGATCTGCTTCCCTCCATACATCCCTCTGGGGCAAAGCACAGCAAGGGTAACCTCCCTGATACAGTCTTTAGCACATCCTCCCTTCACTCCTCCTTCTCCAGACTAAACATCTCCAGGTGCTCTACCCAGCCTGCCAAGTGACCAAGCAGCCTCTGGTCACTATCGTCTGGATACTCTCCAGTGTGTCCCTGAACCGCCCAGACTCAAACCTGGAAGTGGACCGATAAGTCAGACCACCATGTGTGGAGCGAGATCCACACAGGCCTCCGTGCTCCCCCATCAGCCCCGCCTGGACGCACTGACCCACTGGCGACCTTAGTGGCTCAGATAAGCACTCTCACACTCCCTGTGGGCCGGGCACTCAGGGCAGGTGGAACGAGGGCACCCACGTTCTCACCACTCTGCCCTGCCGCAGTGTCCTGGGCACCCCCAGACGGCCCCTGCAGGACGCAGGCACCCAGCACCCCAGGCTGGGAGTGTGGCTGCTGCTGAACCCCCGAGGCCCTCTCTGGGAACCCCCCCGCTGAGGGAGCTGCTTTGCCTAACAGGGCGTCGGTGTCCAGCGGCTGGTTGATGTTGGAGTCCAAAGCCCAACCCCTTGGCCACAATCTGGGACAACTCTGCGGCGCCATTCCAGCTCCGGAGCTCCCTGGGGTCTGGCTGAGGCCTCTGTCACAGCCTCAGAGTGGAGCATCTCCTGCCCCACCTGCTCCTCTCACGCCCTGGCAGGGCTTGCTCCCGAGAGCTCTCCCTGGAAACCTCCTGCAGGCAAGTGCCACCTGCGAGTCTGTCCTGGGGAGGCTGACCGACTGCGCACACCCCACGCGCCTCCCTCCCACGCAGGCCTCAAGTGCAGCCTTTAGGCAGTGTGGAGAAAGCAATGTTGTGCCTTCACCTCCCATAAGTTCTCACCTGCTGCTGCAAACCCAGGGACTTTTGCCCTCTGAATACCAGTGTGTCCCGGGGGAGAAACCCCCTGGCCTGTGTGCACTAAAGGTCCTTTCACTCTCTCCTCCCAGGAGAGAAACAAGGCCTAGAAAAGCCTTTTCTAGGGCAAGGAAATGGCAGTGAGGAAGACCAGAGCCCATTGACCTGCGCAGGACCCGCCCTCCCCCCTCCCCTGTGGTCACTGCCTCCCCCTGCAGCGCTGCCCTTGCCGGCCGCCACTGGCCACACCCTGCCACGCTGCTGTCCCGCTCCCAGCCTCATTCCCCTCTCCCCAGTCCTCAAGGTCACTGCGGCTTCTTGCTTCTGCTCTTTGTTCCCTGCTCTTGGCCATCACTGCACCTCTCACATTCTTTGGAACTTAAAAAAGAAATGGGGCTGATCAAAAACGGACTCTGGGCTAGATCAAGTGAATTACAAAGCCTGAGCGACAGGATTCTGCTTTCATCGTTACCTTTGCTGTTTGTTGCTGCCTGGCGGCTCCCTCGTGCCAGCCCACAGCCAAGGGAGCAGGTTTGTGGGCACAGATTCCGGCGGCTGCACCTCATTCCTCTGCCTGAATCTCCAGTCCCAGCTGCTAAGAGCCCCTCTACCTGGACAGGTGCTGACCACTCCACCCACTCCATCCTGCCCTTCCGCGTACGGCTGTTTGACCTCTGTGCTCCATTAGGTGGGATAATTTACTTTCCAACTGCCATCTTTAGTCCTAGCTACTTTATTGCTACCCCTTCTCCACACACAC
>VBSM01000662.1:12743500-12765691 GCA_008086735.1 Cheirogaleus medius
ACACACACACGCCCATACACACATGCCCCCACACACACGCCCACACACACCACACGCACATGCGCATGCACACACACACAGAGACTTTTGCCCGGCGCCCACGCCTACACCAGGTGCACTCAGGAGGCGAGAGCAGGCAGCACTGGGTGACAGGTTTCCAGGGGCTGGGACAGGCTCCCGGTGCTGCCTCTGAAGCCGATTCCTGGATCTGCTCTTTTGTCCCTAGAAGGGTCGTCGCCCTTTATGAACGGCTTCCCGCTCATTTCACTTTTCCAGATTCATCTTCCGCCTGTTTCTCTTCACAACACTTGCGCTCTGTGTGGACAGGATAACTAGGAAGATGACAGGACTGTCGTCAGGGCTAAACAGGAAATAAGTTAACGACGGCACCGCGCCAAGGAAAGGGGTTCTGATCGCTTCAGAAGAGGGAATAAGAAATCGCTACTTAAAAATGTGGTTGAGTCATAAGGAATATTAACACCAAGAGAAAAGCAACCACCGTGACAGCCCAAAGCTCATGTGTATTATTTCTGATTTATGTGCATTTGTGGGTGGGGGCTGCAGGTGGCTGAGGGTCACAGGGTGGCGGGTGTGACACCCTGAAGTCATGAAGGTACCTGGAGAGATTCTCCAGCTGTTTGTACTTAGAGGAAAGTAAAACGGTTTGGAAGTGGGAGGGGACAGCTCAAATGTCTATTTTCCACCCCTCCCCACCCCGTGTACATGGAGCCACCAAGACACATAAGTTCTTTTTTCATGTTACTCAGTTTAGTCTCACGGCTCAGCATGTGGATTCAGGAGCTAGACTACCTGCGTTCAAAGCCTGACTCTGACACTTATGAGCGAGGTGACCTTGAGTAGATCTTACCTACGTCTCATTTCTTCCTGTCTAGAACAATGTTAATAATGTTATTCACCTCATTGGATACTAATGTTAAAATAGTATCAACCTGATAGGAAGGTTGAAGAGATTAAGCGAGTTAACACATGTAAAGTGCCTACAGTAGCAGGCACAGTATAAGCACTATGTAAGTGCCCACTGTCACTATTACCAACATCACTACCTGTTTGACGTCTTCCTGAATTGCCTCCTGTGCTGCTGGTCTCACTATAATCAAATCCAGTGGTTTACAATGGGGGCTGGGGGATGGAACCCCTCTCTTTCCTGGAAATGTCTGGAGACAGTTTTGACTATCACAATTGGTGAGCGGGGTGCTACCTTGTCTGCGGTGGGGGAGGTCAGAACACTGCTGAACATCCTACATGCCCCACAACAAGAAATCATGGGACACAAAATGTCAACAGTGCTGACGTTGAGAAATGCTGATCTAATGCAGGGGCCATCAGACTTTTTCAGCAAAAGATCTTCGTAAGTACCTTTGGCATTCCAGGCCACACAGTCTTGGTTGCAAATACATAGCTCTGCCTCTGTTCCATGAAAGCAGCCGTGGATGGTATGTACCATGTTTCCCCGAAAATAAGACAGGGTCTTATATTTATTTTTCCTCAAGAAGACACCCTAGGGCTTATTTTCAGGGGATGTGTTATTCTCCCCTCAAAGCCTCAGCTTGCAGCACGCACAGGATGGCCGGGACCTGACGGGGGAGCTGACTTTGTTGGTGGGGCTGCCCGCACCTTTCCGGTCACCTCTGGGACAGCAGCTGTCACGATGGGGCAGATGAGAAGGGCTGCTCGTCTTCTTTACCGCTGGGCGACGAAATGCATGAGTTGTGCAGATAGGCTGCGTAGCCACGCCCATCACTAGGTCTTATTTTTGGGGCAGGGCTTCTGTTGAGCAAATGCTTAGAAATCCTGCTAGGGCTTATTTTATGGGTAGATCTTATTTTCGGGGAAACACGGTAAACGAAAGGATTTTCTGTGTTCCAATAAAACTTCATTTACAAAGGTGGCCAGCCGGATTTGGCCTGAGGTCAGTAGTTATCAGGTCCCCCATCTCATGCCTCTGGTGCCTTCCTGTAATATATCTTCATCATCCCCTCCTCTGCTCAGAATATACTCTACAGCTTCCCATTTCCTTCTAGATAAAATCCAAGCTGCTTGTTTGGAATTCAAAGTCTTCTGGCCACTGCCTGTCTTTCTACCCTTATTCTCCCTGCCCTTATCAGAACCCCCTGCCCCCAACACCCAGCATTCCCTGAATAAGCCGTGTGCATTTCTTCCTCCTCCCCTTGTACTATGCCCATAGTAACAGCCTCTCATTCCCAGGTTCTTTCCATCTTTCCTTTCCTTCCTCCCTCCCTTTGAACACATGTGAGTGCAGTTAGGAAGTTGTTACAAATTTCTAAAGGCTATGGATTTGACCTAGAGTAAGGCAATCGCTTTGGGAATAGGAAGAAGCAGCTAGGTTCGGGAACAAAGAGGATTTGGATGTGTGTGAACACAATAGAGGGTGAGTATTGAGGGGCAGTCATGGAGCACGAGCCCAGAGTCTCTCATCTGGGAGCCTGAGTGGTCGCCGATATTGCTCACACCAGCCAAGAGTGATGGGAGTCCGTGCAGGCAACGGGCTGGGAGTAGGGCTCATTTTCAATTTTGGACAGTTAATCTGAGGAACTCTATTAACAAATATCCAGAAGGAAGTTGGAAATGGAGGCCTGAAACCAAGAAAAGAGATTAAGACTGGAGATAAAGATTTGGAACCACACAAGCTTATAGATCTCCGTCAAGGGATTATGATCTCTGGGAGAAGGGAGATCACCAGGGAAAATATGTAGTATTAGCAGAAGGGAACCAACGACGCTGCCAAAACCTCCAGGAAGAGGTAGGAATTGCAGAGGATGCTACTGAAAAAAAAAAGTTCCTTTCAGATCTTAGAATGTTTGGATTTAGTCCAGGACAGTTTATTATGGGAAAAGCTGACGGCCAAGGTCTCACTTCAGGTTGTTTGCAAATTAATGGACATCAGGAAAAAGAAAACTCTTATCCCTTGGTATAGTAACAACGCACTTTTCAAATGAATTCCTGACTCCTTCAAAAGAACTTGGCTCTGGGTCTCCCCCTAGATTCTATCCAAAACTAAATGTGTTTGAGAGTCTCCAACTGATATTGATTCTACCCTTGGATATGACACTCGGAGGCAGCATTTATTCCTTGAAGGAGGCTAAGGGATACAAATCTTTTTGTCTCCTCTCTTCAAAGATATTTTGGTTTAAAGATCTTGGAGGTTTTTCAGAGTTGCACCTAATACTTTTATATATATCCATATGCCTGGCATCTACTACCAGGTCATGACTACAAGTTGAGGAGCAAGAGGAATAACTCAGTGATGAAAGAAAGCATGATTCAGGACTAAGATGCACAGCCCAGATGCAAATAAATGTTTGTACAAATACACACCTTCTTCTGTCTGTTCAACTGAGGCTAAAATAATTGATTTCTTGTGTCAGGAACATTGGCTGTGCTAGTCACTCTTTTGTTAAAATCGTAAAGCTTTGAACAATGGGATAGCATCAAGACTAGAGGCATGAACTGTCTATAATTATCCAGGTTGACACTTCACCAATGGAGAGGTCTTAAATACTTAATGGCTTCAAACCCAGGAGTCCAAATGGGAACCTCCCCAACTTCGAGCTTGCCCTGGCTTGCTATGGAATTGGATTTGGGAAAATAAAATAGCTTTGTCACTATATTGCCTACATAGGGTTGTAAGTGTGATGTGGGAAGAATTCTATGACAAGATGGTCCATTCTGGTGTTTGGAATTTGTGTTAACTTCTGATCAACTCCATCTTATTGACTCCATTCTTATTTAGCAACGTCTTATCCCGCTATCAAAGACATTAGATCTAATTACTGCCACTTTCTTTAAAGAACAGTTACTTCTGCGGGGAGATATTTCTCCTCCTTTCAGTGGCGGGAAAAGAGCCAATTAGGCTTTATCCTGCAGAAGTACAATGGCCGAACAAACAAAACATAAACCTAGCAACTCCACTAAACTCTTGCATTCGTATCCTGAGAAAAATGAAATAGAGAAAGATGATGTCAGCCACTTTGGGTCTCAGAGGATCACTTTGTTTTTTAAATGAAGAGTATGTGTGGCCCCCTTTATCCAGTTCATTTCTTCTCCCTTCCTACAGAGCACTGGGAGAGGAAGAAGAAGAGAAAAGCAAAGAAGGAGTTAGCCAGGACCATGATTTTTGCTGCTAATGGGTGAATAATGGCTCATTCCAGGAAGACAGAGACAATGGGCTACATTAGGAAACATTTCACAATGCGGGGCCTCGGTATCAAGTTGAGTCAAACTCAATCCAGCACAGCAATCTCCCACCTCCCAACTGTTTCTGCTTTGCTTAAAGCGAAGCTCCAATTATATCTGCCTGAATGCTTCTCCCAAGACTACTACTCTTGTCCGCCCTCCCCTGCCCCCATCTTGAGCTCTCTCTGGCTCAGGAAAGGAGTTTTGACTGTCAGTGGATGTGAGCTTCCTCCCCTCCTTCAGCTTTCATGAGCTGCCTCTCTTTTCTCCAGTTTCTTTTATTAAAAATGCTAATGCTACCATTTTCTGCTTGGATTTCCAACAAATACAGTCAAAAGGAGCTGAGGATGGGAGGGAACGTGAGAGCTGAGATGATCTGAACCAAGGAGCAGCTTTTTATCTGGCTGTCCCTCAACTGCTGCTCACAGCCCAGAACCCAGTGAAAGCACAGCAGGGGTGGGGGTGGGTGGGGAGAAGAGGCTGGAGGTTTTTTTTCCTTTTTAAAATTAAAACCCCTAAAAAGAGAAAATGCTGTCCTTGTAACTTTGGCAGGGACTTTCAGCTTTTGTTCTCTTTGTCAGAGTGGCAAATTTCATCTTCTATTTTGGAAGAAGAGAGAGGAAGCGCGATGGCCTGGAAACTTGGAATATACCAGGTACTAGAGAAAGACAAGGAGGAAGGCGAGGAGGAAGATGAGAATGCGGGAGAATAAGCAGAGGGGAAAGAAGGAAACCAAGAGTGAGTGGGAGGCCCTGGGGGCAAAAAGAAGTAAGAGGGAATAAGAAAAATGGAAAGAAGAGGCTTAAACAGACATAAACGAATAGCAAAGGAAAATGTAGAAAGCGTAAAGAACACAGTAAGACAAAAGAGAAAGATATGGCTGTAAAGGAGCCATGAAAATTGCAAGTAGGAGAGACTAGGTAATTGCCCTGGGGTCAGTGCGATGGCCCTTGGGTGCTCTGCACACTGCCTTCGCGCACTCCGCTTTACACCAATTAGGCGATGCAGATGCAGGGCCTTCCACTGTCCCCGCCCCGCCACTCCCGTCTAGTAAATATCAGCATCATATTAGCAGCCGAATTTTCTTTCTTCTTATCCCATTTCCTGGATATATCCCCTAAATGACTTCTCTGCATTGTCCTGTGACATTTTTAGATATTAGTAGATAATAGCCACATCTCATGTAAGTATGCTTAACCCAAAGTAGACATTGCATGTTTGTTCTTTTCATCTCTCCCTGTAAGCCAATCCCTCTGCCCCCATAATTAGTTTTGGTGTTCTTCCCCCAAAGTCCTTCATTTTTTTGTGCTTCAGGTAATAAAACATATTCAATGTTTGACCATGAAAATTGTAGAGCCATAAGGAGTGGCTATCCGAAGCTGGGAAGAAAGAGAAGTACAGTGGAGAGGCAATAATGCGGAACTAGGAGCCCCAAGACCTGATCCCTAGATAATTCAACACTAATGAGTTGTGTGACCGGGATAGATTGTGAGTCTGGCTGGATTACTGCCGAGGCCTGTTTCAGTTCTGACAGTCTAAGATCTAATCTTCATTAACTCTGCAGTAGAACAAGGTTTTGGAGGAATAGGTTTAAGAGCCTGACAGTCTTAGGCTCAAATCTTGGCTCTACGACTTACAAGCCATTTAACCATGTAGTAATTTATTTGACCCATTGATCCTTAGTATCCTCAAGAGGTAAATTTGAGAAATGTCAACCTTATGGGGGGCAATGTATGAAGTAAAGAGGGGTTTGCACACTTGCTTGGCTCGTAGCACCCAAAGCCACTCACTAATTTTCACAGGCCAAAAGAAATATATACCAGCTTCATTTATTAAGTAATTAGGTCCAAACAACTTAACAAGTATTTACATCTGAACAACTTAGCCATCAGAAAAAACAGCACCCATAAATTGAAAGCAGTTCCTATGGTGTCTGGTGGATACTGCTACATTTCCCCGACAAGTAAAGACTCCTCACGGAGCCCGTAGGGTCACTGTGGAGCCCTGGCCCTTCGATGCACAGTCGGGAAACACGGGAGTCAAGTGGCAGTAAAGCTCTTGGTAAGCACAGAGCAGGCGCCCAGCAAACAGCAGCTATTTATGCTACCAGTGGCAACATTTCCCAGCATCTGAATTGCACCTAAAGAAGTGAATTGATGTTGAATCCATCCAAATTCGTTTACTTCTCCAAAGTGTTAAGTACAAGGTCTGGAGGAGATGGAAGAAGTGACCTCCTGGGTTGAGCCCTGCCTTTAAGAAAAAACATACGGTGAGTGAAAATTCTACTTCCAGACTCACTGGGCCCCTGAGTTGGGTCCGTGTGGCCACTGACGTGAAGAGCAGGTTGGGAGAGGGGCGGGAAGCATTCTCCGCGGCACTCCAGATTGAAATGGCAAAGGGAACACTGTCTCCCTTCCTCTCTTTCCAGTAAGATTTGGAATCTCTTCTAAGATGGTTTTGTTGCATCCTCCCTCATTAGGTACTATTTTGATGGGGCGTGCGGGTGTACAGAGGCCCAGAAGGGCAAGAAAACCCCTATTACCCTTTGCTCTCAGAAAGTGACCACACTGGACCTATCAACCACCCAGCACTATTTGTTCATTGATTCTGTCATGGATTTAGCATTTATCGAACACTGCTATGGGCTGAATTGTGTCCCCTCACTCCAAATTCATTTGTGGAAGCCCAAACTCCCCTTGTGACTGTATTGGAGTTAGAGCCTTTAAGGAGGTTATTAAGGTTAAATCAGATCATAATGGTGGGGCCCTGATCCAATAGGACTGGTGTCCTCATAAGAACAGGAGAGATGACACCAGAGCTCCCTCTCTGTCATGTATTATAAGAGCCCAGCAAGAAGGTGGCCGTCTACAAGCCAAGGGGAGAGCCCTCAGAAGGACCAGCTATGCTGGCACACTGAGCTGGGACTTCCAGCCTCCAGAACTAGGAGAAAACACGTTTCTGTTGTTTAAGCCACCCAGTCCATGCTATTTTGTTATGGCAGCCCGAGCTGATTAAGACAAATACCTACTGCATGACTAAGAGGCTTAGGTATCACAAGCATAACATCTAAAAAGGTACAGTCTGTGCCCTTAAGGAGTTTACAGTCCAGTGGGAAGATGGACAAGAATGCCAGTGGTTATACTGAATTGAGCTTTCACTTGGCGATGCGTAGGAGCTGTGGAACTCCAGGGGAGAATCCTGTAAATCATGACAGCAGAGATGGGAGCAGAGCAGAAGCAAGAGTGTTCTGGAAAGGCTTTTTGGGGTAACAGTTAGAGGTAAATGGGAGCAGGATGAAAATTACCCCTAAACGCCCACACCACCCCCTTACCCCCTCGAAATCTAGTATCTCTGCCAGGAACACCTTCCTTCCAGAAACCCACAGCTATCCAGCCTAGCTGCATCCATCCCATCAATGCATCCCTGGGTGGCCTGGCATAGGTCAGTGGCAACTCCATTAGCTTGTCATTTTGCCATAGGGACAGCACTGTCACATCTGCATTAGGGCTCTGGCAGTCAGTGGGGTCATTTCATGACTACTCTGTTTTCCTCTACAGTATCTACCTAAATCATTCTTCAGGACACTTCTTTCTCACTGATTTATTCATCTCCACTCATTCATTCATTCACTTATTCATTCAATAGGCATTTATAGTCAGCTTCCAACTTTCCTATATTCAACTCTATTGTATCCTATACTTCCTGTACATTATACATTGATGTATGCCAAATGTAAATTTTCGTCGTAATTCTGACAGACGTTCCTCACTTCCACACTTGAAGTCAGTCCCTATCAGAGACCCATCTGGATGTGAGATGTGTGTGTGTGTGCGCGCGCGTGTGTGTGTGTGTGTGTGTGAATGTGGTGACAGCCTGGGCTTCCTTGACATTATGGATATGCATGGACGTTAGCACCCCGCCCCCTCCCATTGAGAACTAGGGGACTGGAGAGAAGCAGTAGATAAACTCCTCTCCCTTTCTGCCTGACCTCCACGCTCCATGGACCGTGTGGAGGTGCAGATTTCCATAAGGCCTGTCTATTCTACACCCTGTATGTCCCAAACTGTCCTCTTGTAAGGCTGTGGCCAGCTTACTGATCTACCACTTTGCATTTGCATTTCCTCCTTCCTGCCTCAATTATCTTTTCTCCTCACTCTTGCTGCCATGGGATTGTACCTGCTTAAGAGGTATTAGCAAATAAGCTTTGTTTCTGGAGTACTTAGCTAAAACAATCTAAGTACTTCAATTTTCTGAACTGTAAAATGGAGATGTACAATAATGGCACCCATTCATAAGGTTGTTGTGAACATTAAATGAGTTAATATTAAATGCTTTGAGCAGTGTCTAGCATACAATAAGCCCTAAGTGATTGTTGGCCATTATTATTCATCTCTTTTTTCCAGGTACCTAGCATAATCCCTGAGCCATGGAAAATCTACAGTAAATGATTTTTAAATGAATGAATGATGGATGGATGGATTCTACTTTAGTGGTATTTGGGGGACAGATGAGTTAACTCAGAAAAGAACACCATGCCATATATTAAATATAAAAACACTGATTTTTCTTCTGTGGATGGAAAGACCTAAGCACTAGGAAACACACTGAGAAAGTCATAGAAAAGTCTGATAGAACTGGCACACATAACCTCATATGCAGCCATTCACTTATTCATTCAACGAACATGTATTCAGTGCTCAATAATGAATGTGGCAGGAAACGTCATAGGGTGACAGAATGAATAGCCCTGAACTTGCAGTTTGGGACAGCAGGGGCAGGGGCAGACAAGTGAACAGATGATTATAGTTATCAGATCATTGTAATTATGGCTTGATAACAATGGCAGGGATGTGCACGGGTTTCACAGGATCACAGAAGACGGCGGCCACTTTGTGAAGACTGCGTAGCATCAGATGGGTATCTCAGAGGGGCTATCTGGATGCAGACTTAAATAGTAAGTAGGGGATAACCATAGAAGTTTGGGGTGGTGGAGGGAGGAAAGTAGGAAAAGCCATTCTAGCCACAGCTCACCCTGAGCAGACGTGCAGAGACACAGTACAGCACGGCGCATGCGCAGGCTCTGAGCGAGATTCATGCCCTCGGAACACAAGATTCCAGGCAGAGAGTGACTGGAGATGACGGGGCTGCAGGGGCTGGCGGGGCCAGGCCAGGAAGAGTTTGTAGGCCACCTTAGGACCCTCCAAATGTATTTTCTGTAGCGCCATAGGGGTCACTGGCGACTTTGTCAGGGTGTCAAATGGACAGGTATTTTAGATGAGTCTTTTGGTGGTGGGAGCAGGACTTGGAGATGAGTTACGGGGCAGAGAGGCAGGTAAGAAGGCGGCCGTGGTGCTGCAAGTGAGAGATGAAGTGCACGCCGAGAGCAGTGGTGACGCGGCCAGTCTGCGTGCGTGTGGCAGGGGCCAAGACAGAATGCGCCACACTGGACCCCGGTGAGGGACCCTACAATCTGGATTTAACACCCCCACCCCCAGCTGAAGAATTCCACGATAGAGTTCCACCAACTGGTCTTCCAAAGACAGAGCAGGTGAGGTTAGTCTGGAATCCTTGGACTTCAGTGCTGAAATCTAAAATTCAAATTCATTCAGAAATCTGAGTCCAAGTAAATGGCTGTGCTAAACACTATTTTATTCACAATAGCCCCTGAGCTTTGAGGAGATCAAGAAACTGAAAATCAGAAAGGCTCCCCAGTTCCCCAGGTAAATGGCAAGTCAGAGGCAAAGCCATGATAAAGACCCAGGCTCACTCCCCGCCCCCCAACACACACACTGGGATTTCTAACTTCACAGAAGATTCCTCACAGTAATCATCAAGTCATTCCCCAGATCCAGATCTTCAGAGCCAGTTTCCCTTCCCAGCCCCCATCCCATAACGCCTTACATTACCAACGAGAGCCTTAACCATGCCCTACATACTGTATCCCTAGTCCTAGCAAGTTTAATTGCTAAATTGGTTGAAGACTGAAAGAATGGGGAGAGGTTTTGCGATAGCACCACCAGTCCTCTCCCTGGGCTTCAGTTCAAAGGAATCGTGGTTCTGGGCCAGCGGAGAGAACAGCAGACTTAATGCACATGTAGGATCTCCTCTCCCTCCCTCTGCAATCCTCCTGTGCACAAGGGCACAGCAGGGGTTGCTGGGAAACGGAGTCTTTGATGATGTGCTCTCCCTGCTGTGAAGACTAATGACTTCAAAGAGGGCGTCCTGCCATGCTAGGGGCTTCCATGGAAAATCTGACTGCAGTGTAATTAGGCTGGAGTTCAGGTTAGTGTGTCCAACAACGCCCTCTCTTGCCCTGCGGAAAATACGATTTGGGGAAGGGAGAGACAAGGCTTTTGAAGAGCAGAAGTGCGTCTTTGATGCAGACAAAGAAAGGAAGAAAAGTTAAAACCAAACCAAACAAAACCCGGCCTGCCTAGGGACTGCTGGCCAGTGGTCAAAGTTGAAAGATTTTAAATAACAGAAGCAGGACCTCCCTTCTGAAAACCATCTCCCTGACAGGTGTTAGGGTGTGCAATGGCAGGTTCCCTGATTCATAGGGGAAGGACCATCTGATCCCATTGCCACCTGGTATTACCAAGTGCCCTCCATGAGCCAGGCACTCTTGCTTCCATTCACTCCTCACTGCCGCTCCATGAGGTAGGTACTATTAGGGTCCCTAGTTCACAGCGAAGGAATTTAAGGCACAGAGAGCTTAGATAATGGACCCCAAAGAAGTGGCAGTTAGCAAGTGTTAAAGCCAGGATTTGGACCCAGATGCTTCACTTACAGTCTCAGCCCTTATGTTCTGCTGGCTTATTTCCTTATATATTTAAGCTTCTTGTCTCTAAAATGGATTGAACCTTAGAGGACTGTTGTGAGGATCAAATAGGGTGTCTGGCACAGAGGAGATCCTAGGTAGATGTGATGTGTTGCAAGCAATATTAAGACATTCCCTCCTTCCTGTCCCTAACATAAACATCTTCTCTGTTAGTCCATTTCTCATAAAGTATGAAACCTTACCAGTAGCAATTCTTACTGAGCACTTACTATGTGTACTTGAGAAAGAGACTCAAAATAAGCCCTTGCTCCAAAAGTCTCATGACCTAGCATGAGTCAAGACAAGAAACAGAAACGACACAAGGCCCACTGTGACAAATGCCATGAAAGTGAGTCACAGGCCTGAGGCAGCCCAAAGGAGGGAGACATGGCCTCCCACTGGGGAGCTGGGGAAGGCCCGTGGTGGAGCCGGTGTCTGGGGGTGGGCCTTGGAGAACGGACAGCATTGACCAGGTGGGGTGCTGGAGAGAGAGAACTGGAGGGGAAGAAACGGCCTGAGCAACAGTGGGGACAAGGTAAAGCAAAAGGCAAGTGTGGCGAAAAACAAGCAGTTCAACTGGGCTGGGAAGGAATGCTGGGTCTGTCTTGCTAGGAGTCTTGAGTACCAAAGAGGCTCTGTCCTGAGAGCTCACATGGTGGCCATTTCCATCTTCACGCATCACACTGACGGCATGGACTCAGAGGCAGACTTGCGGTCATTCCTCGCCTTCAGTTCCTACTGTGTGCCCCCAAGCAGGTTACTGGACCCCTCTGTGCCACAGCTTCCCCGTCTGTAAAGTGTGAGGAGGGAATAGTAAGAATGCCCTTAACACATTTACAAATAATGCCTGTTACCTAGAAAGCACTCAATAAATATTACAAGTTACTATTATTTCAGTGAAGGAACAGATGCAAAAGCATGCAGAAGAGTGCCTGAGTCATAGAAGCCTGGAACACCGCTCTCCTCCCTCACCTACGCAGGCCATGGAGCACCCCAAACATTTCTCCAGATGTGCTTCATTGATGCCTGAACCTGGATTAAACTCTACCTCTCCACAGGCTTCTTTCCAAGTACAAATGCCCCTGGGACCTGGGGGAAAACCCAGTAAGTGGCTGACAGTGCAGAGAAGATGACAATATCAACTCAATCCCCTAAAGCTGGAGGCTTGGAGCACCAGGTGGAGGCAGTCCTGGACTGGAACTACACGCACCTGACCATTGTGCACACAGCCAGCTCAGCTGTCTGACTCACATTGCCCTGCACTTCAGAGGAGGGAGGAAGCAGGGGGAAAGTCATAAAAATGGGGGGCTCTTGCCACCCTCAAACTGCTTGTCTATAGAGTTCACTGCCTTCACTGTCAGGCAACCAACTCTTGAGAGTTTAGCGCGTGGGCTGTGTGAGACTGCACAGGTTCGAATACCGATGACGCCACTTACCATGGGTGTGAACTTCAGGCAAGCCACCAAACTTCTCTGTGCCTCACTGTCCTCATCTATAAAAAAGGGATAGCCTCACCGAGTTGTGGTAAGACTAAAATACAGAGAGCTCTTAGAAATGTGCCAGGCACAGAGTAAACTCTCAGGGGATATTAGCTATTATTATTATCTTCACCTTCACTTATTAGATAAGAACCATTGAGGACCCCGATCACTAGAACTCCTTGTAAGGCAAGAGATGGCCAAATAGCCACATGGAGAGTGTAGGGGGAAAAATCTCAGCAGTTTTGCATCTCTAGACACATAGGATGGATCAATTACACACAAAAAATTTAAAGGATGTAAAGATGTCTAGGAATTAGAATAGATTCACTAGCAAAACAGAATCCCAAGCTAAGCTCATGACCATTTTGGAAGGCATCTCTAGGTTAGCAACACAAATATAGGCACAGAAGTAAACTTCCTTGCATTCAGAAAGGCATTCACTCACTGGCTTAGAAGATGTATTGAGTGCCCATTTTGGGCCAGATGCTTGATAAACTTTTTATATGTACTAGATGGAAATATATTCAATGACTATATGTACAGTTGATGAATTCCTGTGTGATTGAACAAGGTCGCCTGCAAGTTTTGAGTAAGGGGTTAAGGTCCACCTGCAGAAAGGTCTCTGACCAAAGCAGGGTATGACCTTGTTCTCATTAACATTTTCATCAGTGACTTGAAGAAGATCACTGAATATATGTTAATTAAATTTGCAAATAACATAAAGTAGAGGGGATAGCTAATACATGGGATAAGCCAGTCAAAATTCAAAGGATTTCAATGGGCTAAAACTAAAATTTAAGAGGATTTTGTTTAAGACCTGTATCTAGGTTAAGGTAATTGACCGTAGTCTTGAACATACTTTGTCTTTTTGACAGTAGTCCCTGTAAGAAACATCTTTAATTGACCACAAACTTAATATAAGCCAACACCATGACTTTTCTGTTAGAGGTCCTAACATAAGCTTAGTTTAGAATTCATTAACAGAAAATACAGGGAAAGAAAGAGGCATGATACATTTTACAGAGTGATTTGATGAGTCCTGGGCAACATATTCAAAAAGATATAATGTCAAACCAGAGAGATACAGAAGACAGCTAGTAGGATCTTTAAGTTTCAGGTAACTTGCAATCTGAAGAATAGCCGAAAGAATCAGATATATTCAGAAGAGAAGACTCAGGGGAGAGATCATCCTATACACAATTGCCTGAAACATTAGCATGTAGCCAGCCTGTGCATGGTGGTCCTATTTGTTCATCGGCATCTACCCCACGCTCTACAGCAGATGAGCACACATATTTTTCTAATCCATACAAAGGTACCATATAAGCTAGCAGTCCTGAGCACAGGAGAAGCAAATCGATCACACCGGTGGAAGTTAAGGAACACACACTTTGGCTCAGCCTTAGGAAGAACTGTCTGAGGATCTGCATTAGACAACGGACTGAGTTGCCTCTTCTAATAATGCAACCCCTGTTACTGAGAGCGTTCAAACAGTGCTGGGCAGCCATCTGTTAAAAAGGCCGTAGGAGAGATTTCTCCACCAGGTGGCAGATTGGATGATACCACCTAGAGGTGGGCTTCCAACTCTGAGTGTTTACGATTGTCACCAATTCAGCTGATATTCCTACTCTCACTTCCTGAAATTACGAAGGTGATTCGTCACTCCATGAGAGAATCTAAAGATCTAATTAGGTTAAGAAAACAGAAATTTGTGTAGATTCTGCCCAAATCACCTCTAAACTTGGTGACATGTGGAAGACAGTCGCTGCTATTATTCTTAGGTATTGCTCATGAAGGGCCACTGAAAGATGGGCACATCCCTTCTTTTATTTAACAAATATTTATTGAGCACCTGCTATGTTCCAGGCAGCATGTTAAGGTATGGCAATGAGGTGATAGATAAGAGGCATTGTTTCTGCCCTCATGGGATTTACAGTCTAGAGATGGGTTATTCTAAACTCAACTGGGAAATTGACGTTAAGATCATGTCACTTGGTGTAAGTTCAAAGACGTAAGTGAAGCCAAGACCAATGCAAAACATCACCAGTGAGAACACTCACTGCTATCGTATTGTATGCCTGCATATTTTAGGTAACATTATTGAATGCAGCACATCTTATTGAGATTTTCTTAATAATCCTTATAACAACTCTATGAAGTAGATACTAGTATTCTAATTTTTACTGATAAGGAAATTGAGCTTATGAAGGTTATAGAACTAGCCAAAAACACAACACTTTTATTTAGAAGAAATGGGATTGCGCCAAGTCTGTCTGATTCCTCTTCTACACTATTCCCGCTATGCTCTGCTGCCTACCATAAAGATACGAGCAGGTGAACCCTCTTGGAAGTGAGGTGTACACAGTCACCTGGCTAGGATAAAAGAGTTGATCGAGGCTATTAAGTAAAGTCAGTTAGCAATATCCAAGACTAGACCTGGAAAGGAAAACCTCAGCACATGTCCCAGGCCACCTTCTCCCTAGACCAGGTCGCTTGAGGGAAATAGATGGCCTGTCCTTCAAATGTGAAGAAGATGTCACTTGCCACGCATTGGGCAAGGGCTCTGAAACCTTTGCCAATAGCAAGGACTTTCCTTGGTGGTTTTGTTTCATTCTCCTGCATCTATGCCCATAAATGGGCACAGCAAATCCCTGGACAGGGTCCACGGTGCAGGCTATGCCATGCCCTCTGCTGCAACAGGTCACCTTGCCTCGAACCCACGGCCCTGTCGTCACAGCGGCCACAGCACAGAGGCAGTCAGCAGCAGCTGCTTGTTCCCAGGGACAGCTTCCAGCCTAGGGCCCTCAGGATATGACCAGTTGAAGTGTTGTTGTTTTTTAAACCTGAATTGGGCAACAGCCAAGGGCATTTACTATGTTTAGGCATCAAGCTAGGTCCCCCCACTGACTCGTCACTCTGTTTGGGACTCCCCATCATTCTGAAAGAGATTCTCAGCTCAGACCACATACTTATCATTGTTTTAATTTCGGCCTCAAATCCTGGAGCCTCTGCCCCCAGAGCCTCAAGGACGAACCACGCCCTCTCTCCTGCTGGCACTCTGAGACCCTCATGAACAGCAGCCCTTGGCAGGTGTGGCAAAAGAAGGTCCTCTTTAGGGACCTCTTTTCTTGCCTATGGGACTCTCAATATTGCTGCAAAATTAAATAGATTCACTTGTATCATGGACACAATAACAGCTCTTACCTCACAGTGCTGAAATGAGAAATAAATTTGGTGGTACATGAACAGTACTTAGAAGAGAGAATGGTGCATTGCATGAACCACATAAATGTCAGCTGTTGTTACTACTAGTATTAATTTCGTTACTGTTACTACTGTCCTGTTGCTACAGGACAGAGGCTGGGGAATGCTGTAATAACAGGAATGCAAAGCATCACAGTTTACTGGTATTGATGTAAATTCATCTCCAGGTAGGCTTTTGCCAGTGTGGAATATGTTCCCATGCGTGACCATCTCACAATGGTGAGCACTCATTCCCTTAAAGTCTGCCTTCTCTCATGGCTACAATCGAGAAAGTCCCTGTTGTATGTCAGGATGGGGGAAGGCCGTGCTGAGAACCGCGGTCTGCGCGGCCCCACGGGAGACTTCTACCTCCAGCGCCAATCGGGCTAACGCAGCCTTAGGGCTCTGAGCAGCTGTCCACCACCTCTTTCCACAGTCCTGCGCAGCGGAAAGCTGGGCACCCGCTGACACCCGAGGGCCTTGAATCCCAGGGCCAACCCCAGCTGGCGAACCTGGTGTTGGTTATATTTCTTCAAGACAACAACGCTACTCTCAGTGTAGAAAACCATGTGGAAAGGTTAATAAACTTCATGGGAAGGACTATAAAGGAGGGAGAAAGTGATTCCAGTTGTTGAACTATATTGTGGCTTACTGAAAAGGCCTAGATGTTGGCATCAGGTGGTTCTGTTTACCACTCTGCGACTCTGCTCAGTCTACTATTGGACCTCAAATAATAATATGCACCTTTCTCACTATATATACACACGTGTGCATAGGTATAGGTATCTATGTATCCACACATGTGTAAATACATGAACAGAGCAAGAGAGGTAACAGTATAATATTATTTTGTTAAAAAAGTATGGTGCCTAAACAAATAAAACATCAGTATAAGTGCTCTGGAGGGGCTGCACTTCAGATGGCTTGGATTTTCTCCTTTTTGCTACTCTTGTTTTGTTTCTAGATTTTCTTTTTTAACCAATCACATACATTCCTTTTGTAAAATAAAAAATATAAAGTAAAAACCAATCTGTGCAGTGACAAAATGATCTCTACGTTTTGAAATTATATAAAGTTAAAAACTTAGGGAAATTAATTATAGTATGAGTGTTTGAACAAGAATCCAAAGTACTTGTACAGGAAGAATAAACCTTAAGATTACTTTTGCTTTTGTGTTTTCATAGAAATTGTAGGTGGAATAAATATCACTAATTCATTACCTCTTTAAAAATACACAGTTTCTAGGATTTTTATTGAGATTAGTGATATTAAAAAAAAAACTGAACACAGTGTCCAGCATTATATGCTTAATAAACGACAGCAATTAATTAGCATTATATGAGGGATTGCTCCAAGTCTTCAGCGACATCGAAATTATGCTACATTTAATGTTGTGTGAAGTGTATGAGTCACTAGATGGTGTTCAGACAACTTTTTATTACACACAGACTTACTGAGATTTAACTTAGAAGAGTTTGACCTGAATATTAGACCCTGAACCACTTTCTTCATTCCTCTAAAAATAGTTTAAATTTGAGGGTTTTAAGTTAGTAATTACGAATAAATTCCCCAAGGAAAAAGCTTTAGGGATAAATAATGTGCCACAAAGATACTTTTAAAACTTCCTCCTTCATCCTTTTCCCCTTATTTTGTGATTATAAAATAATACATGCTCATTGTTAAATTATGAGAGAGAACAAAAATACACACAGAATCAAAGGGGGGGTGGAAGCACAAGTTCTGATGAATAGAAAAAGAAATTGGGAGGAAACTCACCAAAATGGTAATGACAGTTTTCTCTAAGCATGGATAATGAGTGGATTTCTTTTTCTATTGATTTTAAAGATAAATAGCCAAAATCTTCAAAGCCAGAAAAAATAACAGCGCTCTCAAACCCAGTATTCTTAGACTGAAACCCAAGGAAGCTAAGGTCCAGGGAGCATTCCTAGTGGAAAATATCCATGCATGCAGTAGAATATATAAATTCAGGACACTATCTGGAAAACATAGGCAAGACATAAAACATTCATTTCTATAAAATTGAAACAATTTATCTTCCATTCTTGAGCAGATGGGAGGGTAAATTGAGGTTGATTTTTTTCACCCTGGTGGTCATGTTGGAGGAAATACGAGTGTTCCCGCCTCCGGCACTGTTTAAAATAAGTTTCTTGGTGCCGCGACTGGACTAGCCAGAGCCAACAGCGTGATCGAGGCCCACCCCACGTCTGGAGGGTGGGCAGTACTGTGGGTGGACTCTTGTCATGTAGGGGGAGCACGGAGATGAGTCCCCTCAGTCCTGTGGAGGAGGATGCAGAGAAGCAGGCTGTGGACCACAGACTGTCCACCTGCCATCTACAGCTGGTAACTGCCTTTCAGGCTGTTACATGCTCCTCACATTGCTCTTTCTTCTATAGCTTTATCTACCCAGCTGACTTACCCAACACCCAGTTTACCCAACACATAGCTTGACCATCAGCTATGTGACCTTGGGCAAGTCGCCTCACCTCTCTGGCCCTCCATTTCCCAATTAATAAAAAGCAAAAATCTTTTAGGATGCACTCAGCCACTCATCTACAAAGCCATTCCTATTTTCATTGGAAGAGGATCGTACACTGATAAGAGGATGCCCTCCTCATGTGTCTGGAGTCTCCCTGTCTTGTTTAAGTCTGGCTGTGCTTCAGAATCATTTGGGGGAGTTTGTTAGATGTACAGATTCTGGGCCCTCTCCAAGACCTGTGAAATGAAAATATCTGGGCATAGAAGTCTGCAATCAGTATTTTAAGTAAGCTCTCCAGATGACACTTGCATAGCTGTTTCATGGTCGAGAATGCAGGAGTCACTTGCTGGGGCCTATTTTGCTCTGGTATCATCTGAGCAACAAAGAAAGTTACAGTTGCCTCTTGGAGGGGAACAAATGGCATCACCTCAAATGACCACAGGGTCAGCACTAGCTCATCAAAGGCCTTCGTGTGAATTAGGAAAAGGCACCCATTTGAACAAATATGCCCTTGTCTCGGAGGTGGCTCACCTTGGCAAGCAAGGGCTAGGTTTCAGCTCTCCAGTGCTGCATAGACATCCTCTTAGCCTGACGTCTGTCTGCAAAGGACAGAGCATTTCGCCATACTCACATGACTGACCTCAAAGTTTTTGTGAAAACAGGTCAAGTTAGACATGTTTTCACTCGCAATCCCAAGCCAACAAGGTGGGGGCAGGATCCTGTTACACCTGTCCGTGGAGGACACCCTCGGAGGCGGAAATTTGCTTTCAAGCACTCAATTCCTACCTGCGTACCCAGGTAAGGGTCTGTTCTTCTCCTAAGGGGCAATTTTTTTGCTGAAATCAGGTCTCTCCAGAGAGAAGGAACTGGGAACTTTAGGTTTAATCCAAAGAGCCTCTTTATCTGTTTTGAGACTGAAATGGGTAGAAGAAAAGACAGGCACATTTTCACTGACTCCTAAGGAAAGAGGAGGAGATGGAGGTAAAAAAATGAAAAGGAGGGAACAAAAGAAGAACAAAGAAGAAATAGGCAAATGAATACACTGGAAACCCTTGTTAGGAATAATTGACACTGATGAGAGAGACAAAGAAAGAGAAGAAGAATTAAAAGAGCTAATGGGAAGATAATCCCATTTGTGGATGGCACGATGACAATGACAGGAGCTGGGCTGGAGGGAAGGGGAGGAGGGCACCCAGCGACAAGGCCACAGCTGCAGCCTGGCCAGGGCTCGGTTTGAGGGGTCGGAGGGAGGGAACGGGACAGCAGTGACACAGAGACAAGCACAGGGGTAGGAAAGTGACAGCCAGACACCGAGCTAGAAATAGGCACAGGGAAGTCATAAAACGCCCTGTGTCACACAGGACTGTCTGACCTTAGCTGAGTCACTGCTGAAGACTCTGGGCTGGTCAAAGAAGACGGGGGCTTGGAATTAGAGCTACTCCTCAGCATGCCAGTCGGCTGCCCTACAGTGATTTAGCGTTTGCACTTAAGATTGGCAGGCAGCTGTGAAGAGGTTCTTGCTCAGGTTTAGGTGGCCAGGAGAAGTGAGGATAGGTTTTGGATCTTTTTGGGTAATCAGTGGAGGTGGGTCTCGGCTCAATAGCTAGAATTCAGAGGCAAAGGTCTCCCCCAACTGGACTCGGCTGTTGTTCTGTTAGTGGTCTTCGGGGAGATGCTAAGGACGGTGTCATTCAGGCAGGCTCCTGTAAAACAGCTTCCTGTCAAGGACATGTTTTGAGCAAGACAGAGGAACGAGGCCAACCGTGGTGAGCACAGTCCTCATTCTGGGTTTAAAGTGAAAACTGGCTTCTATGATTGGGGATGTGTGCTCCTGAAACAGATTTAGAATCCCTAAGCAGTCTTCCCTGGGAGGGTGAGAAGTAGGGAGAAGCTGGAGAAATAGGAGAGACAGTAGGCACCTGGGACAACAACGGGAGGCCATATTAAGGCAGCAAGGGCAGTGCGTGCATGCGTGTGCGTGTGCGTGTGCGTGTGTGTGAGTGTGTGCACGGGAGCACCTACCTCGGCACGTCACAGTGAGTGTGTTGCCTCCCAAGCAGGAAGGGTAAGGAGGAGGCATTCTGATGAGCAGGACCATTCCTGCTCACAGCTTTTAAGACTTGGGAGAAACACCTGTTTATTTTCCACTGCAGGTCTCTTCTCATCTCATGAATTACCAGCCTGTCTCTATCCCTCAACACTGAAATCTAGTGATATTTTATATTTCTCTAGTGGGGAATCTCCCTGGTGTTGCCCTCTGTATCTGAGATGCCAGAATAAGAAATCAGGCTATTATTTACCTGGAATCTTCAAATACATGAATTTAATCTAATTGTGGTATTCTGAAAAATGTATCTAGAGGCCCTTGGGTATACTTTTAATTTAACAAAAAAAAAATTATTATAGCCTTTCTTCATAATCTCCAAAGTAGCTAGATAAATTTGTTTTTTCTCCTCTAATATTTTCATGTAAATCAATCTCCTTGCCTCCTCCATCCTCATTTATTGTTTTCATTTCTCTTCTGTGAAAATTTTCAATTTGTCCTTGTTGTCCTAGCAAACAAATATCAAATACAGACTTTAATAGTCCCTGGCTGTGACTATGCAGCCACAGGGGTGAGGCTGAGGAGTTATTCAGCTAATTCATGCAGGGTAGACAGAAGACACGGTGAAGTGTCACACAGGGGTAGGACCTGTCTACTCTGGGTCCTCTGCCTAGTAGCCGGGTCACAGGGGGTGCTGTGGCAGGGAATGATTGATTTTGTTGCTAACCTCGAAGAGCAAGGATGTAACCTCAAACATCCCATGTTCTTTTAATAACCCATTAGAAGTCTGTCATCCATGACTTTGTTTAAATCTTTCTGAAGCTGTTTTTACTTTAAGTGAATAGGACCTTCTTGTGTAATGAATGCAATGATCTTACAATCTGCCACCAGGCCCCTGCCACCTGGCTGAGCAGGAGTGACTAGCTTCACACCCCAGACCAACACACGAGTGTCTCGACCTGCCTCACTTCTTCCGTGGGCATTTCTGGCAGAGCTGGAGTCACCAGGAAATGACTGCAACCCTTTGATTCACATACCTGGTATGTATGGTCTCCAGTTCTCTGTCATTCTTGGCTGTTTGGTAGGAACACTTTTGTGTACAGGATAACTTTAGGAATACATTTCACTGGGAGAATCCAGGTAAATAAAAATCTAGATAGCTCCAAGGGATTTTGTGTTTGCTTTGTTTTTTGTTTTCTTTTAGTATTATCTAAATTTATTATGAAGAGTCTCGAAAACTGATATGTAGTGCAGGGATATTCTGCCCCAAATATAAAGAAACCTTGGAACTTCTCCCTCTTGCTAATAATTCTAGGGTTCTGCACATGGGAGCTTTACACCCAAAGCCGTACTAAACAAGACCTCTTTGAGATCTAGTCTATAACCACCTTACCACCCTCTTTTCCTGCCCCTGCAACACTGCATTCTTAGTCAAGACGGAGCTACTTATTCGCTGTTCCTGGAAAACCAAGCCTATGGAGATCTCTGTGTCTTTGTACATGCCGTTCCCTTTGCTTAGAATTGTATTTGTCAACTGTCAAATAGAACAGTTCAAAATCTAACTTCTCTATGAAGTCCTACTTCAGATTCTTTGACCTCACATAAATCACCCCTTAAACTTTAATCTCACGAACCTTTGCTCATACATTTATTTTAATAGGTCTTCAAATTCATTGCAATTACTTGTTATGCTTCGTACTATCTATGTAGACTACTAGTTCTTCTAGGGCAAGGACCACATCTTCTATAAACAGCGACCTCACATACCCTGAGCCACAATAAGTAGTGGGGTGAATATGTTGAAAATGTGAACGGGAGAATAAATGATGGAGTGGTAAGAGGATTCCTATATAAAGAAAGAACTGGCTCGCTCTCATGCACACGCTCACACACA
>VBSM01000662.1:12768244-12825758 GCA_008086735.1 Cheirogaleus medius
GTGGACAGTGGTGGCAGTTGCGCAACAACGTGAATGTACTAATGCCACTGAATTACACACTTAAAAATGGTGAAAATTATAAATTTTATGTTATGAGTGTTTTATCCCAATAAATACATTCCAAAATGTAAAAAGTGAAAAAGGAATGAGGGTAACTACTTTACCCAGTCGTGTGCACCTGGGGGAAATCAAAGCTCTTACAGGGAAATGGTAATTGGAGATCAGGCAGAAATATTCTTTTCCTCAACACAGAGCTGTCCCCAGTCTTCACATGTCACCCCTGCTGACAGTCCTGGTAAAAACAAGTTTCTGCTCACGTCAGTCTCGCAAAGCTCGTCAAGCTCTGGGAGACCTACACTGGAGTCCGTGTGGCTCTGTGTGTGTCTCCACCAAAATCACCAGCTAAATTCTGCCTGTGGAACCCTCGTGGCTGGCAGCCGTGTGAAAAGGAAAAGAGCGACAGCTTGGCTTGCAGATCCCGGCTGGGGCTGCGGGGCCTCGAGTCAGAGGCACCATCTCTTGACTCGTAAATGGAGAAAACAATATGGATGTCATTGGAATGGTATAAATATGAAAAGGCACAGTGACATTTTTACCCACTGACTGTTCAGAATACAGCCACCCTTTAGTTCCTCTCCATGCAGTTGCTCCGTGTCACGTCTGTGTAGGGACCAGTGACATGTGGGAACCGGCTCACTTGCGATCCCCTCACTTACCCCTGGTTTGTCCCCCATTCGTTGCGAATGCAAAGGTGCTTGTGGACGGGATCCTTCATGTAACCTTCGTAGCAGAGGCATTCCCCTTAGAAGGAGGGTAAGGAGGAAGAAAGAGAAACATGAATGAATTGAGCAATATATCTGCATTTGAGAACATTAATATGTGATGGTCAGACCATCACATATGTGAACTCAGACCCTGCTAGTGGCATGAATAACACAGTAAGTCCCATTTTGTCTCCACCACCTACACGGTGAACCCACCCACCAATCTCTCCATTTTCCAGGATGCGATCATTTTCACCAGAGGAGGAAACGAATCTTTAGAAAGCACCTATTGCATGTGGTCTGTAAGCATAAAGACCGACAATTCTTTGAAGGAAGTGACTTTTTCATCTCTATTTTCTCAATGCCCAGTATACTACAAGGCACACACCAGGTGATCAATAATGTTTACAGACTGCATAAGTGAGTTATTTCATCAAATATTTCCAGGAATCTTGAAAAGTAGGTATTATGAGCTATGTTATGCTGATGAGGAAAGTTGAGACTTGGAAAACTCGAAGGACTTGCTGATAGCTTGTAAGTGGCCGAGTTAATATTTGAAACTGCGTGTGTCTGTTTTACCCACCAGGCCATGCTGCTGGCCCACAGAACAGCTGCTATATTTAGAGGAAGCCACTTACACCTATTACTGTTTTATAGGAACTCTGGGTTTTAGCTTTTAAGTGAAAATGGCTAATTATCATGGAGCTGGTAAACAGAAGCATCTCTGCAATTCTACATTCGTTTAGGATATTACCATGCTTCATTGTCATTGGTTACTCCATCGGTATGACAAGAGGTCCATGAACCCTCTAGAACTGCATATAAAACTGTACATATGTGTATATGCATTTTTCTGAAGCATAAAATTCATCTAATTTACAAGCAAATTCAAGATCCCTAAAAGGTTAAGAATCACTGGTCTATTTAGTACAGATCTTGAAGAATATTGTTGCTACTTCCTTATGCAATGATATATATCCCCAGACTACTACGCCCAGTTACATTAAAGCGCTGGTTTTTACTCTTCTAACATCTGATTATTTAATTTATAACTAGTGAAAGAACAGAATGCGACTTACTAAAATTTGTAAATAACAAAGGTGCCATGCCTAAGGAGACAATGGACATACCATTTCTTTTTCTTTCTTTCAAGACAATGGACATACCATTTCTTTTTCTTTCTTAGAAAGGATATAGAATAATAGCTTTGAGTAGTATTTTCTCTTTCCAAAAATAAAACCCAATAAAAATGAAGTGAAGGGGCCTCACAGTTAAGATTGGATGGGTTGGAGCAAGGGGTTTGTTTTAGCATCTTGGCTGAACCACTCATTTCAAGACTGACCTGTAAGCTACTGTCCATCAGAGCCTCACTGACCAGGTCACACCCATGTCCGTCCCCCCACCTGCTCAGCTCAGTGTGCTAAGGATTGGAGAGAAGTGAGTAACTTCTTAATTTATGAAAAATTAAGGGAGTATTAGATCAGGACATTGCCTCCTGTATGCAAATTCTGGCATCTGCATAGACCGGATCCACAATAGATTCAAATTTACTGGTTTCCGTGGTGCTGAGCTATATCTAGAAGTGGTCAGGGAGCTCTGAGTCAAACATAGAAACACACAGCTTGAAATTAGGCGGCTGATATGGCTTGTGGACAAAGGCTATTTCTCTGATAAAAGGAAAGGTAAAAAAGGCAAGTACAAGAAGGCAAGAGAAGGAAGTGCTAGGAGCCTGGCTTCGTAGCTTCTCAGTTCCAAAGAACTCCTGGACCCCAGACTCTCAGTTACCCAGGGAAGACTATCAGTTTCCCCTCAGGAGCAGGCCTTTGACAAGTGCTGGGTAATGGAAAATAAATTAATTGATTAGAGAGTTTGCCCTAAATGTACAGATAACATCACCCGCCCCGCTCCCAAGATGCAGATATCTAAGTCAATTAATAGGTCCAGGGCTCAGATATACTTCTCCCTTAGAAGATACTCTCCTGATTGTCCTTGTGGACAATTAGCCATGGGCAATGTATTTTAAAAAGCAGTGAGCAATCTCAGGAGGTTGTCAAACCCATCACTCTGTCTCTTAAAATGGTTTCGGCTGGACGCTTTGCCTAGAATTAAGGATTGACCAAAAAGGGAGTCCTTTTCCATATTTGATAGCAAGTTACCACAAAACACGTGAAAATAAATGCAGCAACAACTCAAAGAGTTCAAGCGGAGCCTTACTTTCCTAATGAAGGCACTACGCGCTATTTGGGTGGCACATTTCCCTTCTCAAACTGCCTTCGCAGTCATTATGTCCTTACGAGGCCTCATTCAGTACTATGTGGGACATACACCAACAACAGATAAAGCTTTTCTCCACAAAATGGCATATGCTGCCCAAAGTCCGAGAAACAGAGAAATTTTCAAACACATTATGCTGGAGTTCGAGAATATCCAAAAATTTGCCTCTCAAAGCATCCTCACTTCCGGAACCCACCAAACTTCCCTTGTCTGTATTCCTCCACAAAACCAGTTTGGCCATCTACACTGAAAGTCCAGACTTGATGAGGAAAGTTGCTATGGCAACCAACTGCTAAATCTTGACTTTAAGAGGGGTTTCATGCAGGCACAGGCTCCGACTGTTAGCTGTGAATTTTAAAGACCCCACAAGGGTGTTGGATGCCCTCCTAAGCTAGAAGTGTTACAGTCTCCGCATCTGCTGTGACAGATGGCGGGGAACACATGAGGCGCCGACTCTGTGGTGGTGTACATAGGAATCCAACGGAGAGATGGCGTGTCACAGCGCGGAGAAGTGCCCGGCCAGGACAGAGCGTGCCCTGCAGGAGGCAGGGGGCAGCAGCATGCCAGAGAGAAGAGCCCCCCCACCCCCGAGGTGGTCCATGCAGATCTCAAGACAGCCACGCTTGATTTGTGCTTGGTGCCTGAGGGCAAACGCCTCGAGGGACTTTGTACGATGGGTAATGCCTTTGGTCATTCCCTGTTCTACAGAGGGGCCAAGGCACAAATCTCATCCAAGGATTAAAGACCTTGAAACTAGGGCTTCTCAGACACTACTGGGCTCATCATGCGTTCTTCAGAAGGTAAATGCAGTCAAGCCTAAAAGCCCGGAGTCACCTCTACACTCAGGGAGTGGCTGGCTTTTACAAAATGGAACTGGGTGTGCTCCATCTGAAAAGGGAAATCCCTGTAAGGCATCTGGACTCAGTAGTATCTAACTGCCTGGTCTCTCTCCCCTGTGGAGACATCAGGCAAAAGGCAGGTCCAGGGTCCAACAGCCCCCCACGACTCTGGGAGGGAAGACAGAGGAAAGGTGCCAAAAGTATGTCCTGAAGGAAGGGGCTGAAATAGAGTCACAAGAGTGAGTCTGGAATGAGCGGGCAATCCAGGTGGCAGGAGCTAAATGAGGCCTGAGCTACCCTGCCAAATCAGGTTCAAAAGCCTGGGGAAGATTAGAGAGAGGCAGCGGTTCAGAGACAGGCAAAGGGGAAGAGGGCGGGATTGAGTCGGGACGCGGGTCTGATGCCCCTCAACAGGTTCACACATGTCCACGGTTGGCTTTGGCCTGTGGAAAGACCTGGGACAGAAGGGATCTCTGTGAACATCTTGGATGGAGATTAAAATTTAATTTAGCTTGGAAGCCTGTGCTCCTTGCAGAACCATAAAAGCTACGTATCCTGAAAAGGGCGACGAGGGTCTGTGGCCAGGATTGATGAGGGCTGTGAGGTGAAGCAGGTGCGTGGGCCTCCGCAGCTGTCCATGTGGCAGAACAAAGGCCAGGAATGGTGGAGAGAAAAGTTGCCGAAACCAGGCAGTCTGTTTCCATCAGAAGACAAAACAATCGCATAATCATACAACCACAACAACATCCCTTAGAAAATGCAGGAAAAGTCAACCTCTGGCTGGGTCCAGTGGGGCTCTAAGCCACACAGCCTTAATGCTCTGCTGTTGGCCCAACTTGACCAGAGACACTTGGGGCTACAAACCTGGGAGGGCCTGGGAGAGAATGTCAGCATGCCGCTGGCAAAGGGCTTCATCAGGGGTCTGGGGCTCAGAACAATCTAAGCCTTCCAGCCCATTCCCTTCCTGAAGCTTGAGCAATGGTGTGGGCTTGCACAGTGATCAGGAGGCTGAGTTTTGAGTCGGGCAGCCTGCGTGTGAGTCCAGCTGGGCCATTAATGAGGCAAGTGACCTTGGGCAAATTTGTCAACATCTCTGTAAGATCGGTATCAATGTAGTGTGGACGTCACAGTGTTACTGTGACGCTTCGATTACATAATTTAAAGTTCAGTGCTTGATGCATAGTGAGCTCTCAATAAATACTACTCATCCTTATTTTTACTGAAAACCATTTTCCACACATTTTCCCCTGGCTTCCCTTGCCTAGAAGGGTGGCATGGAGCTGGAACACAGGATGCTTTCTGAAGTTGTCAGCCGGTGAACCTAACCCATGTGCATCTTGAGTTTCCACACCACCAAATGCTGGAACACAGCTTGACTAGGTCCAGAACTGTGAGAAGAGGGTCACAGAGTTCAGGAAGGTTGGAAAGCACAGATCAACCGTGGAGCTCAAGTCTACCATTTCTCAGGTACATCCAAATTCAAATCAGGAAATCCATGGACCCTTGATGATTAGAAGAACATTTGCTAGTGCTTACTATATTCCAGGTATTGGGCTGAGAGCTTTAGGTACATTACATCCCTCCCAGGTAGCACGTTGCTAGAATATAAATGGAGAGGGAGGCTGGAGTGGAAAACAGATCAGCAGATTTCCTCCAGCTCTAGTTCTTCCATGGCTTTCTGACACATCTTTAGACAGTCTATAAATTGGGCTGGGAGACGCGAAGAGGGAGTATAACAATGCTTGTTCTTTCTCTCTTTGTCTTTTCCTTCCTTCTTTAGTGTGTTAGTTTTCTATTGCTGCAGTTAAAAAAATTACCACAAACTTAATGGTTTAAAACCGCATACATTTATCTTACAGTTCTGCAGGCCAGAAGTCTGACATGGGTTTCACTGGGCTGAGGCGAGGTGTCTGTAGGGCTACGTTCCTCTGTGACGGCCCCAAGGCAGAATCTATTTCCTCGCCCCTTCCAGCTTCTAGAAGCTGCCCACATGCCTGGGCTCGTCCCTTCCTCCCCCACACTCAAATCCTGTAATGGCTAGCCGAGTCCTTTGCACAACCCACCACCCTGACCCCCTCTTCTGTCTCCCTCTTCCGCTTTAAGAACCCTTATGATTACACTGGTACCATCCCGATAATCCCCCCAGATCATCTTCCTATTTTAAAGCCAGTTGTTTAGCAACCTCCATTCCACACACAACCTTAATTGTCCTTTGCCAGGTAACATGACACACTCACGGGTTCCAGAGATTAGAATGTGGACATCTTTGGGAGTCCATTATTCTGTCTCCTACACCTGGTGTTCCTGAGTGCTGTGCAGGTGACAGGTGAACACGTGCTCAGCTTTGGGGCGCTCGTAGGAAGGACGCCTGAGGAGGGCTCCACCCGCACCAGAGGCGGCTCCTTTGCAGCGACTGAGCATCTGTGTTTGTGCATTGTTTGTGTGTTTATGCACTTGTACGGGTGTGTGTGTGTAAAAGTATACGAGTGCACTTGCACAGCTCCACGCATCCATATGGGCAGACCCCTCAGCATGGCTGGGAAAGTACGTGTCCCAACACTATGACATTTCCAAGGAAGCTAGCTGGAGGATTGCAAAAATAATGTCGACTTGACTTGAAGCCAATTCCCACACTCAGCTCTTTGGAGAAAGGCTCTAGGATGGAGTGTGGGAGGCGATAAAGTTTCTTACTGATGAGTGTGTGGGATGACCACATCATCCCTTGTTCAGAAAGAAGCAGGGGGAGCAGGGGAGGGCTTTCCACTTCCAGCATTCATGAAAATAAAAGTATTTGCAGCATTGTTTCTCAGCTGTCACCCAAAATGAAGGTGTTGCACTTTAGTTTTGTTGTGGGGTCTGTGTTCTTATTTTTAGTCTTCCTCTGTGGCTTTCCAGTTGGAAATTCATTAGCTGTCACAGACACTGGGAGGCCATAAGTAGGGGAGGGGCTTTCCAAAGTCATTTTCAGCAAGGACCAGAAATGAGACATCTGGAAGGGACTGAAGAGTTGATGGGAGAGTGTCGCTCTAGGCAAGCAGCTTCCTAGGACATGGAACAGTAGCCTTTAGTAATGGTTGTTGCTTAAATAGTTTTGAATGACAAATACATTGGATCTGATATGTCAGGAGAAATTAAGCAATCTTTTGTAATCCCACCCCTGCTCTGATTTCATGACAGATAGAATATAGACCCTGCTTTAGGTAGCTGTGGGACTTTGGACAAGTCATGTAACTTCTTGAGAAATTTAAATGCTAATCTAAAGTAAGGAAGCAGTTTATCACTAAGACCCCTTGAAGCATAAAACACCAATCCCTTCTTTCCACATGGAATTGGAGGCACTTTCTGTTCTTTAAAACCCAAGTAGAAGCATCCAAGGTCCTCTGGAGATCATACTTCTCTCAGAAGTGAGTTTAACAACTGAGATTGCCCCAAATCCTTCTAATCCAAGCCAGTTGGAGAAGTAGGGTAAAAGATACTAACTCAGTTGCATGGAGGGCCCTCACCTCTGAGATTAGCTCTTTTTAATTTCTCTTGAGCAAACTAGCTTTTAGGCATGCTACACAGCCCATCTGTTTGGTTTGGTGTTTGCCTGACAGCGTGGGAGGAGCAAGCAAGTAAGTACAGTCTTAGACATCAGATGTTTAAAATGTTGTACTTTCTCCTCCATACGGGGGCCGAGAATCTCTGTGATGGGCCCACGTAAAACAAATTTAAGACCTAAGAAAGTGAACTGTAGATGTTGCAGTTACCTGTTACTCTCACAGACAGATTTAGTAAAAGATTATAACAGAAGTAAGGACTCATCCTCTAGTAAGATCCCTCTACCTTGGTGCCTGAAGAAGATGTGCATGTGTATGTGTGTGCGCACACGTGTGTGTGTGTGTGCGCGCGTGTGTGTGGGAAGCGGGGCTGCATGTGACATACAAAAATCTTGAGGAGTTAGCCTCTAACTCTGGCAACATTTTGCTTGCGGGTCTTAGATATCACTTTATCTCTTTTCTTTGCTCTGAGACATCATACTGCTTCTCTGGGAAGTATGTGTGGTTCTCAATTTACTGGAAACAGGTCATTGTAGAGACTACTGTAGATGAACACCTTCTACAGTGAAAGTGCAAAGCAACTTGAAATAAGAGAGCTGTACTCCTGGCTACGTTGGAACTCAAGGAGCAATGCAAGTGCTCTAATTCACGCCATGCCTGAATTTGGACCCTCACTCAGAGAAGCCCCAGCCCCATTTGATAGTGTAATAGACTCAAAGATGTTCATATTCTTTGATCAAGCAATCTCTCTCTAAGATTTATCTGAATAACTTTAAATGTGCCCTGCATTTATGTATAAAAATGTTCATTTTAATAGTATTCATAAAAATTAAAACTTTATGTCAAATAACAGGAGACTGTTTAAATGAGCTATGATAGAGACATACAATGGAATAACAAAAGGCCATAAAATTATGTTGTTAAGGATTATTTAATGATTCTGGAAAACTCTCATGATGGAATGTTAGGTGAAAAAAGCAGGGAAACTCCACTAGACTTGATATGCTTTGGGAAGCCTCTAAACATCATTCATAAAAAAGAGATTGAAAGGGAGGATATTAAAATTTTAAAAGTGATTTATCCAGGAGCTAGAAATATAGATTATTATCATTTTCTTCTATAAGCTTTTCTAAATTTTCCAAATTTTCTGCAATAAACATGCATTAATTTTATAATCATAAAATGTCTAGCCCCAGCAGCTAAATATCCAAAATGGATGACACACGGGCTACGGAGGTCCTCCTAAACCAGTCTTTCTGACTTGGAACTACACTTAGGATCCTTCCAAGGCTTCTGCCAGAAAATGAGCACACAGAGTCGGCCAATAAGCTCAGGTCGCCTGCATGCCGAGGCTCGAGATGGCGATGGGGCGGTGGAGTTGGGAGGGATGGTCTGAGCTTCAAAGGAGTGATTGCAAGAGGCATGATCTCTCTGACAGTTACCCGCTGCCCGGTGCTCCCGCCTACCAGTTTCGGGGTCACATTGGTGTTCGCATGGGTCCAGGAGCCTCCGGGCACAGAGGTCCACAGCCCAGGGCCCGCTGGAGTTCTGCTGGGAGAAGAGAACCACCTGGGCAGGGTTCAGCCAGTCGCTGGCATCCAGCTGACTCCCCTCCAGCAAGATGAAGCGGCTCCCTGCAGGGGGAGAGAGAGGAAGCGTGCCTGTGTGTGCACACACAGCACACGTGCACTGGTCACTGAACACGGAGGAAATCCCAGCCTGAGGATTAGTCCCAACCCAAGATCATTACTCCCACCAGTCCTCGCCTGGCATTAGCCCCAAAGTGAGGGATCAGCCAAAGGCTCAGCCATCACCTGAACTGCTGAAAAAGACCCGGGGACATTACGCCTCCAGCCACATGGTCCCCCATCCCATCTCTCCAGGGTGTTCTAAAGGGACACAGGGACAGAGTGGCTCTGTGATGGCCATGGCATGGCACAGCTCCATCAGACCCGGCCACAAGCACTGGCACTCATCCAAGGAGCAGCCCACCCTGCCCTGCCTGTCCCCACAAGCAGTAAGAAGAGCAGACCCTCCCAGGCTGCATGAGCAGGGCCGCCCGGCCTCAGTCTTGCAGTGACGGAGAGAACAGACATTAACAAGTCAATTCGGTGCTCTGGGCTTAAATGATTCAGGGACTCTCAGAACCTATTTTACTCCCTCATTATATGGGGTCCCCCTGGATGAAAGTAAATTATTACTTCTGAGTTCTAGGTTTACAGCAAGTTACTGCAATTAGGAATTTCTCACCCGGGCATACCAAACCGAAGCATGGCTAATCCTTACACACCTCTACTACGCCATGTAGCTTTTCTCTTCCCAAAGGCTAAAAGAATCTTGGTGTCTACCTACCTGTAGCCAGTATGCTCTGCATTTCTCTACAAAGACAGGGGTTTATTTAAAAATGAACAAAGATGAGAGTGGGCACAGAGAAGAGGAGGTGATCTCTTCAGCTTATTTTTTAACCTGCTTTCTGAGTTCATCTGTGGGCAATCCAATCTTGTCCTAAACCTTGTTTATTTGAATTTAGTTTTCCCCCAACTATAGCAACAGTGACCACTGGCTTTCTAACCTTTGCCCAACCTGAACACCTTCCTTTCTAGGGGATAAGGTGGCATCCTCAGAAGAAGGGGCTCACCATCAGCAATCAGGTGCTCAGGGACGTGCAGGGTGATCTTGACAACAAGAGGACAGCTGACATGAGAGGAGCACACGAGGCCGATCACACAGCTGGTGATGCTGATCAGGGTCAAGGTGGTCTTGTTCACAGGACTTCGGGGAGAACCCACTGAAAGCAAGACACAAGCAAGACACATACATGGTGGTAAAAATCTTGGCATTGAGAGTCCACCTTGGCCTTTTGCTGCCCAGCCTGGGAGACAGAGGAGGCAGCTGGCAGATTTAGCCCGCGGCAGGAAGCGTCTCTGGCTGTACAACCTCAGCGACCTTCACCCTCATGGATGCCATGCCATCGGTTGCAGTAGGAGAGGGTTTGGCTAACTGATGGCCTTCAGGGTCAACAATGGTCCGTTGATCACTGTCACTCTTCCTGGGCCAGGTTCACAGGAGAAATCATAGCAGGAGGCACCCTCTCCCTCTCCTCTCCTTACCCAGCACCCAGCTCTTGCCAGGGGCGGCACGGCTTTAGCCCCACGCGGAGCTTCCCACGGCTGTCCACGGGGGCTCCCACAGCGCTCACTCCGCTCCGGCGAGCTGCCGCCCTGCAGGGACTCTCTGAGCTGGAGGAGCTCCGCCTGATCCAGGGTGAGGGCCCTACCGAGTGCCTGCTCGGCGGGCCTGGGACGAAGGGGACAGGGAATGTCTGTTCTGTGTGCGTGGACGGTGTCGCCCGGCAAACCAGAAACGCTCCAAGCCCCGCAATAGCCGCAGGAAATGGTCGTTGCTGGGGAAAGGGACACAGTGCCAGGAAAGTGGAGACAGGGACCCGGAGGGAAGGGTTGGTTTGTTTGTCTGTTTTGGGGTTTGGGGTGTTTTTTGTTTGGCTATTTAGTTTGTTGTTTGTTTTTTATGTGGGGGAGAGTTTAAAATGATAGTTAGCAGAAGGACCTTATGCTTATGGAGGCAGAACAGATGCTTAAGAAAGCAAGGCGACCAAATGTGTGGGTTCTGTGTTAGTATTTATTACTGATAATACTAAAAGGCATCCATCATAGCAGGCACTGTGCTAAGTGTTTTACATACATTATTTTATTTTTAATAGTTGTTTCTTTCCAATAAACCCATGAGTCTGTCTAGTAACTACCCAGTTTACAGATGAGGAAAATAAGTCCCCGAGATGAAGCTCATTGTGACAGTTAACACGTATGAGGTGGTGACTGTGTCAGGCACTGGTGCTCAGGGTATTACACGCTCACATCACAGAATGCTGACGCCAACCTTAGAAGGCAGGGCTTCTAGAGGAACAGAGGGACAGAGAGGCTGCAGGGCAGGTCTAGGGCCAAGCAGTCACTAAGGAGTGGAGCTGGGACCAGAACGCAGGTGTAGTTGGGCTGTGGCCCATAGGAACCACACACTATTCAGCCTTTGTGCCCAGTGGAGCCTTTGGAACTCCTGTTCTCATTGCAGAATGAGCTTTGGGTTCATGGCTGCATCCCTCCTTTAAGGGAGCAGGGTCCTACAAGGGGGTGTGTTGGCATTAGCTGGGAGAGAGAGATGGAGGACAGAAGGTGGCCTCTGAGCCCCCTCTCTTTGCTACCTGAGAATATTCTGTGCCTGTCACTATCCTTTCACAGTGGAGTCTATCTCCCCACACATGCGGATCTCCAGCCCAGCCCAGGCCTCAGCAGCAAATCCACCACCGGAACATCCCTCAGGCATTCGGATGCAGCATATCCGAAACTGAACTGGCCACCTGCTCTCCAACCCTGCTGCCCTCCTACTTCCATGGCCCTGAGAATGGCACTGCCACCTACTTGGTTTCTCATGTCAGAGAACTCCACCATGCCTAACTCTTCCTTCTTGTTCACAAGCCCTATGGCCCCTGCACCAATCCCCTACTGATGCTGTTACATTTTTTCATTTTGCGTCCAAAGTTTCCCTGGCCTCCATTTTCTCCACCCATACCTAACCCCTGTCATATCACACCTGGACTACAGCAGCAGCCATCCACCTGTCTCTCTGCCGCAGCCTCGCCCACTGTCTCCTCCCCTGCACGCTGCCCCAGAGGGACCCTTCATGAGGCAGAGTAGACAAGGGCAACTCTCTTTAAAAGCTTTAACGACTCTAACTAAGCATCAGGTCCAAGTCCCTTGCAGTCAAGGCCATGTCCTTGCTGGCTTCTGCTGATCTTCCAGCCTTATTTCCTATGTAACCCACAAGCCTGCACCCTAAGCCTCATTCTAGTAAACCTTTTACTGCTCCCTGACTAGACCATCATCGTTTGTCTCAGTGACTTTGCACATATTATTTCCTCCTCCACAGAAGGCCACTTTGTCACCTTGTCAGCCTGGTATACACCTACTCTTCATGTCTCAGCTCAGACAACATCTCCCTGTAAACACTTCCCTGAAACCTTCAAGAATAGATTCTCACTCATTCTTTGGTGTTCTTGTAGCCCTCCGTGCACCCTGCTGTTACAGCTCTTATCACAGTGTCCTCACTCTTTACGGGCAATTGCCACCCGTGTGATTGCAATAACTTGCTGCTGATATTCCTGTCTCTGTGGTCTTTCTGCATCATCAACCCATAATCCAGCATCTCCGTCTGGCTTCAGAACCTCCGTGGTTCCCTTCCACCCACAGAAGCAAGGGCAAACTCAGACTCGTGGCCTGTGCGTGTCCCTCGCTAGCTAGCCCTTTCTCTAGCCACACCCTATCATCTCTGGGTGCTTATGTACCTATATTCTGGATGCCAGCTGCTATGTTCAACCACTTTTACTTCCTTGAAAACACCATCTTCTTTTATGCATTCAAGGCCTTTCATGTGCTATTTCCCTTTACTGAAATGCCTAGATGTCTCCTCTTTCAAGAAATCCTACACCTTATATATAACCCATTTCTCATTCTTTTCTTTTTTTATGCTTCCTACTGCTGTCAGGTAGAATCATCTGGCCTCTCTTCTGAGTACTCATTTTATTTATATTATTAAATTAAGCCTTATGACTGTGCCACGTTTCCATGTTTCTACCAACTTATCACGAAGCCTTTCCCATGGTAGGGGGGTTATAAAATGTTTTTGCTGGTCTGATGGATATATCCAGTCCAATTTAACAAACACAAGCATATACTATCGGCAAAATCCTTCACTAGGCACTTTGGAAAAATAAATTAGGCAGGCCCCATCCCTAAGAAGCTTCTAGTCCGGTTAATAGCAATAAACAGTTGATGCCTTAGGAAAGCTTGGTATTTAAAAGAAACAGTGTCATGCTGTAAGGAAACTCATTCTAATTCCTTACCATGGATTTTCTTAAACAAGACTTTATTAAAGCAGGACACACCCTGCTTTGATCAGGCGTAGGCTGGCCGGGCCTAGGTTGAGTACCTGCTGTCTATAAACATGTAACGAGGATCAAAGAAGATGGGGAGACCCTAATCCATATCTCATTTCAGGAAAACCGGGGCATCAGACATCAGAATACCCAGAGCCCCACTGATCTCTTGGGGAAAATGGTGGAAAGAACTTTTATTATACTGAAAGCAATGAAGACTGTTGAAACTGGAATTTACAACTAAAAGGGCATCTTCCAGTTTCTGGGAAGAACACACTGGTATGAAGGGAACTCAGGTGAGGGTAGAAGACAGCCAAAAGGCCTGTGTCTTTTGGGGAGCATTGGTTGACTCTTGGTTGAGGGAATGCTACTGAATATAGTGTAAGGTGATGCTACTCAGATGTCCTACATTATATGTTAAGGGACTCTGTCCAGAATTCTTCTAGACAGGCACTGTAGAAACCTGAGGCTGCACCACAGAGAGTTCTAACAGCAACAATGGCAGGAATTTCACAGTGCTTTACCAGCCACCTAAAAAGGCACATTTTAATATAATTTAATCCTGATGTAGCCCTATGCATGAGCTATTGTTAACTCACTTAATGTGAGAAAGAACTAGGCTCAGAGAATTTGTTGCCTGATCCACTATAACATAGCAAGTAACTGGTGAAGCCAGTCAGTGCGTGAACCCAGAACTTCCTCTGTGATGATGGTGATAGCAGCAAAATCATGGGTAGTGGCAGCTGCAGTTGCCATGGCCACACTGAAGCCACTGGGCAGGAGAGTGGAGAGGCCCAGATAGTAGCCGTGCAGAAGGGCAGCTCTGCCAGTGCTGGGGAGGATGGATTAGCTACCTGAACCCTGCGGGAGGAAGGAGGGGACTTGGAGGCTTAAGGTCCTGTAGTGCTACCAGGCAGGGGTGTAGAGATCAAAGACAATTATACACATTTTCAGGCTGTAGATCATCCCCCAACTACCTGCTCTCACCCTTGCCTAGCTCAATCCCAAGGCCCATGTGGCTGAGAACACAAGGGGTACATATACTATCCATTTTTTTCACATATGACACACTTCATCAACTTTATTTCCTTTGTCTAAACAGCAAAATATGACTCTTGAGGCTTCCAGAAGGAATTGAGAATCTTCTGACCAAGAAATAGCCTTTCAAACAACTTGGAACCTTGTTTGAGAGTGCCATTATCTGGGAGAGATGATTCTCTGAAGATTTCTACTCTAGGTTCTTCTTTCTTCCTTAGAAGGAAACTCCAGGTGTGGTCCAAGAATTCTTCCTGAAGAAACTGGCTTTGGTCCACAGAGCCTCCAACCCCAGCCTCCCCTGCCCCCAGACCCCACCACCCCCTCCTGCCCCACCGTCCTTCCTACCTCTGCTGCGCCTCCGGCTCCTTGAGGGGTCTGTGTAAAAGGTCAGCTGGGGGTCGTTTTCTGCCTCTGTGCTAGAGTCCCCTTCAGGGTTCAAGAAGGCGGAACCAGCTGTAGTGGGAAGGAGCATGGCCAAGACAGCATTGTCAGTGTTGTCTTCATGACACCAAAGCATTGGGCAAGTCCAACAGAAAACCCGATAAAAATGGGAGCAAGTAGACTGGCAGTCTGGGAGAAGTAGCCAAGGGGCTGGGACCGCCTCACACACAATTTGCTTGGAAAGTAGACCCTCATGACAGCAATCACTGGAGCCTGGCCACACTCGGCCACCTCCCACTGACCAGGGCCATTTCTCATACCTACCCACCTAAGAAGACCCCTGGGGAGGGTGGCTGGAAAAGGAACAAAGGGAAATTTCCTCCATTACAGGCTATGATTCTGTTAATATGCGGTTTAAGTTATGTTTTAAGAGGTGCAGGATATTACATTTTTATGAATTTTGGGGGGGTTCTAGAATTAATATGTATATTTAATGCAAAAAGAAGAGAATAAAGAAAATACATAGATATGTGGGAAGGGAACAACCCTGATGTCCTTTGAATCCCCTAAATCTGAGAAAAACTCTGCTAATATTTGATATATATGCTCCTTGTCTTTTTCTAATACAGAAACAGATAAAGGTTTTTTAATCCCCCCCCTTAAAATGACATTATGCTGTACCTTCTATTTTATAACCTCATTTTTTCCCCATTTAATAGATGGGTGGGCAAGTTTCCATATTAACAAATACAGATCTGTATTATCATTTCAAATAGCCACACGGTGAGCCACTGGACAGTAGACAGATGTGCCAGGTAGTTAACCAATTCCCTGTTGATGGACATTTAAGCTATTTCCAATTTTTCGCTTGTTTAAACAATGTTGTGATGAACAGCCTTGTACACACTTCTTTGCACACCTGTCCAATTATTTCCTAAGGATAAATTCTTATTGGTGAAATTACTTGGTCAAAAGGTTTACACATTTAAATTTTTTGGTAAGTAGCATTTAACTGGCCTGCAGGAAGACTGTGCCAGGGCATAGCCCCTCTAGCCATGCATGAGAGTGTGAGTAAGGAGTATTAATGGCCCCGCCTCTGCCGACATTAACAAATCCACCTGCAAGCCCTCCATCAGACATGCATACCTCTTGCTTTGTTGTTGATCCGCTTCCTCTGACTACTGGAGGTGTGAGAGAGCAGGGTGGCCTGCTGGTGGTTGGAGTCCACTGGGCTGGTAGCAATAATGTTATCTTTATACTTGTTCATCAGCGACAGCTTGGCATTGTCACTGCCTGTATAAGGAAAAGTCAAGGCAAAGACTTTAAGAGAAAAAAAAAAGCAGAGAAAGTAAGAGCAAGAAAATCAGCATGAACCCAATAGATGAGGCTTCACAGAAATGAAATAAGGAACCTGCAAAGTGAGAGACTGGCAGGAAGAAACTGAAATACTCCTCTTTGATTTCTAGGGGACTGCAAAGTTATAGGAGAGGCAGTGAAGTCAGGGATTACAACTGCAGATCCAGTTCAATTAATTCTGTATTGATAAGGTCACCACTTGGAACCCTTTGGCTGAATACAGACTGCAGATTTGTTTCTTCTGGTCAGCACAGGGTTTTAAAAGAAGTGGAATCTGAGTGCACCCAGGCAGAACATGCCTCCCTCTTTCATCGCAGCCAACACCATTCCCTGTTCTCTGACCCCAGCTTCACAATTTGTGTTGTCTCTCTGCTACCTAAAGGCATCTGGAGTTGGTAACCTCTAAGTACCATATATCTCCCCTATTCTCAAGGAGTTCCCAGACTTTAAATCTTACTGGGAATTGGCTATTCATATAGACTCTCTTCCGGATAATGAGCAGAATTGAGACCTCTGTGCGATCCCACTCTTTGAAGCCCCACTGAAAGTCCATCTATCTTAAGCAACATTCAGCATCATATATGTCTTCTTTAAAGATAATTGGGCAGTTCTTTGAAGAATCACCGTCAAGGGTTCATCTACGGGGATTTGCTTATTCATAGAGGTTTGAAAGAGAGACGGGTGGGCTACTGTAAAAGAATAGTCCTCTCTGTGCATTTTTTAACCCTGGTCTTGTTCAGCCGGATTAGGTCAAGTCTCTTCCAGCCAGTGTCTCCACAGATACACAATGATCTGAGGTCTGATACTTTGGTTGCATTCCTTCATTTTTCCTTTAAAGAAGTACATCCCTTGTAGAGACCACAGAGATATAAGCAAGATAACACAACTAAAATACCCCAGGCCCAACTCACAGAAGTCATGGAAAAAACCAGATACCACTGTCCCCTCTACTTCATGGGAGAATCAAATTGCCAAAGCAAATACATGATATACAGATAAGTTGTACAGTTGTACACATATGTTGATTTTTCTTGCTATCTGCTTATTTCCCAGAGGGTTGCTCTTCATACACCAAAAAGGCTCCTCTGTTGGATGTAAACATATCTTTGTACTCAATGTGTGCTGGAAGTGGAAAGGGATCCAATTTACACTGTTCTTCTGATGATTGAGATTAGAAAACACCTCCCATTGTCCCAGGAAACAGGTTTTTCTTGCCCACCAAAAGGGCTCTGGTACATCCCACTATGCAGGACAATCAGCTGTTCCTACCCACTCCCCAGCTCCCTGAGACAAAGGACCGACTGCCACCCCGACCCCTCACCCTTCTGCCATCCCCACCTGGTGTGAGGTCCATCCCTGCCTTCTCGTTGCAGCCCTGCAGGGAGTCAAGGGTGCGGGTGACCTGGCTGGTGAAGTCCTCCCCTCCGTTCATGCACTCCCGCTGCAGGTGGTGGCGCAGGTCAGTGATGTCGTACTCATAGCCGTCCAGGATGGGTGTCTCCCGGATGCTCAGGGTGCCGCTGGAGTTGTGGCCCTGCACGCGGGCATTGCGCAGACTCTCCCGCCCATGCCCACCGATCAGCACAGAAGGGATGTAGTGAATCTCATTGGCTGCCTCGGCGCTGGCGCTTTTCTGGGGCTGGGGCACCCGGCGGCGTTTGCACCAGCGCCGGCGAGTGTACAGGATCATCACCAGGCACAAGATGGACAGCAGCAGAGCGATCATGCCACCCTGCGAAGAGAGGACCGCGGGTGGCTGTGGGCAGACGGGCAGGCCCTTCTGCTACCACCATCCATCACTCACTCATTCATTCAGGCGTACTGAGCACTCACAGCAATCACCATGCAGCAGCAGAGGGGCAGGTTGCAGATTGCTGCGATCGGGGTTTCAGGCGAGAGGAAAAGGGAACTGGGAGGGCCAGTGCATCCTTTCGAGTGATCCCACTGCTTCTGGCTTAGCAAACAGTTTGAAGAAATAAGTCTTTGTGATCGATTGTAAGTAAGAGTGTGTGTCTGTGTGTTTGAGAGAAAGAGAGAGGGAGAGAGGGAGAGAGATAGCAACTACAGAAATGGGGGGAGAGTTTATGTGTTAAGGGAAATCTGCTACACATAAAACTGCTTTCAGGCCATTTTTTTTAGCTTTGCAGGGTGGCATCTGGTTTCTTCTTGTCTCACATCTAAAAATCAATCACAGGTAGAATCTAACACTAGCTCCACCAATTATTATAAATTTTAAGCCTCAGATTCCTCCTCTGTATAATGGAGAAGACACCACTTAACCCCCCAGGGTGGTTGTAAGAATTAGGTTAGCTAACTATGTAAAGTGCCTAGGATAATACATCACACATAATTAAGGCTGTTCTCAGCATAACCTTAAACATTTCCATCTGAGTAACTGGCCCAGCAGGGAAAACCATTGACAAATCCAAAGAGAAATTTACTTCCATCTGGAATTTACCACCAAGTGTGGGCAGGAATCTCACCATTCGAACATGACTTTTTGGGCCACAGCTGTCCCCTAGTCACACAGTCCTGAGTGAGACTCCCTGTTCCTGCTAACACTCAGGGGAAGGGAGCAAGACCAAGTCCTGGAGTCAGGCCGGCAGAGGGGTTGCCTTCTGAATCTTCTGGTGCTCAAAGGCCCCACCTCGGCGGCCGTTCCTTACAAATCAGGACGCCACTCAGTCATTTGTGAGAGGCAAGGATGCAGGTCTCAGTGAGATTGAGTGCTTGCCTTGCCACCCACCTGGGGGCAGTGTTTGGGGGAGGGCCTTGCAAGCCATTACTGCACAGCACTTGAGCATGTAAATCTTCCCGTGCACAATCTGTATGCACTCCCTTTATTTCGGTCAATGTCCCTCCAAACATATCCCATTAGGCCAGGGTGTGCCAAATGGTTCTGCTCTCAACTTTGGGCTTCAATCATGCCACCCTATCATACAGGCTAGAGATAAAAATCCCTATTAATTCCAGGGGGCCCACCCACACAAGGCTAGGTCAGGAGTATTCCCCCAAACACATAAAAGTCTCATAATAACTGTGTTTTGGATTCATAAAGGTCATCTCCCCGTAAATTTTATTATTTATCCTCCCCCTGCTACCATCACTGTGAGCAAAAGAACAAACACACACAGAGACACTGCCGCTTCCACTCAGCCAGCACAGGGGAACAGAGGTATGAAACAGCGAGTCAGCTGCCAAGTGTGGCTTGTTGGGGAGAGAAACACTGACCTCCTGGTTTTCAAATTTTTCTTTTATCTACAGAACCCCTTCCCCTGGTGCAATCTCTCATGCAAGTACAGAGAAAGAGTAAACATGTTTAGGTTATATTGTGGGTGGTAGTCCAAAGCCAAATATTTATTCTACGTCCTTGATAACTGCCACCTCCCCTCCATCCATCCTGGTGGCCCTGAAAACACAAACACAGAGCCCCTGGGACCCCACAGATCACTGCCTAGAAGACACAACATCTCAACAGTGCATAACCCAGCCTGCACCAATTTACTGACACTTGAGTGTTTGTGTCCAACCAGCAGTTTCTCAGCAGACCCTGTATCTCAGAGTCAGACCCACTATCCTTTCCTTCACCCCAAATTGAAACTGCAACAATAGGTCATTAAGGCACACAGAAGGAGTAACTTCCCGACTGAGAGAAGCTGTCAGACACTGAATCAGGCTAGTGAGAACGGGCGGTGATTCTATTCCCCAAAGAGCTGTAAGAGCAGCACAAGCATCAGTCTCCGAGGAATCGCTTAACACTGCCTTTCCTGCTCTCGCGGGGGTTTCTAGGGGCTTCTTCCATCGCTCTTTCTAATTCTCCTTTCAGATGATCACAACACGGTTATGGTAAGATCCAGGTCACAGGTTCTTTCTCCATATCATGCAGCAATAAAACAAGATGAGCTGTTCTTTACCAGGCTTTGACCATGTATCAGACATTTGTCTAAAATGTTCTGCACTTTTACCTCGAAGAGGTAGGGTCAGTTGTTTTCCCATTTTACATCTGAGCCACAGAGGTTAAATTACCTGCCCAAGGTCACACAGCAAACAAGTGAGCGGTAGGACTGGAAGGGGACTGCAATGACTCTCATTTTGGAACCTACATTCTTCCCTACCGGGCTCCAGTCTCCCTGAATGAGCTTTGCTCACTGGAGACATCTGCACCTCGCGTCTGCCTCACAGACCGTAAGAGGATAGAGCAGGAGAGCGTGGAGGACCCTACACTGGTCTATCCTCACTTCTTGAAGAAAAAATTGTACTCTTCAAAGTGCATATCTCGCTGACAGCGGGTTGAAAGAGGAACTATCATAAACAAAAGATCTTTTACCAAGCGCCTACTAAGTACCCAAACTCAAGACTAGATGGTAGTAAAAGATGACACTCACGTTTCAAGTTCTCTGTGTGAAAAGAAGACTGTGCATATCACACATCACTGTGTGTCTGGAAGACACCATAAGGTTCTCAATTTAGCCGAATTTCAGCAGAGAAATTTGTGCCTCTTTCATCTTAGGGACCCACTGAGTATCTCTAGCTTCAGCCTATTTCTATTCTGATGAGGAAACTAAGGCTGAGAGAAACTACAGACCTAGACAGTGCAGACCTAACTAGCTCTCGTCCGGGATCCTCCACTCTTCTTCTGATGGTGCCATTTTGGTAAGTTTGTCTAGAATTCCCTTTGCTTTGTGTGGAGCCTAGGCACTCAACTAGGACTATTTTATGTTTATTTTCCCAAAAAACATAACTTATAAGGCGCTAAAACACAAGTTTTGTTTGACTAAGCCAGCGTATTTGGCTTCTCTAACCTTGTTTTGGTGAAGCATTTCCTCTGCTTAGAGTCAGTGACGCTCAGCAACCTCAGCTTTCTACTAATCAGTTACCAGCAATAAGCTTCAGCCGGTAGGTAAAATTCAGCACAGGCACATGAAAAAAGACTCTCAGGTACTCAAGCTGTGGTATGGTTTCTCTGCTTCTCTAACCCAAATTGGTGACAGGTGTCACAACATTTTGCAATGACTTACTAATTGTGGATTATTATGCAAATAATAACATAACACTGTTATGCAATATTAATATGTAATATTATTTAATACTATTTTGTAACAATAATAATTTATAAAAATCATACTATACAAATTCCTCTGAAATGCTTACCCGTTCTATTTAGTGCACAGATAAGTAGGTAGGAGAAATATAGGCCCTCCTGTAGACTAAGAAAAGGCATGTTCTATCCACCTTGATAACTGCCCTTCTACAGTAAGGACTTGAACAACTAGTGCTCACGTTCAATTACTATCACATTACTGCAATAGACCATAATTCTTTGACATTTTCATTATTTTTAATCTTTCTTAACTATTATTTTTAACCTATACTTCCATAGAGGATTTTAGACAGTTTTAATGAAAGTGGATGTTCTAGGATTTTTTAAAAAAGAATTTAGTTAAACGAAGAAGTGGTAGACAGAATGGAAAAAAAACAAAAACCCTAGGTCAAGGTATGTGGCTGGGAGCTTCCTGATAGCCAAGTCAAAAAGAAAAAGGCAAAATACACACATCTTATCCGACAAACGAAAGTTTATTGGGAGGAACAAACTTCCTCCAGGCATTCAGCTCCAAATAGACTTCTACCTGGCGTCCACCCATGAGCACTCTGAGAAGATGGGTAGCTATCACACAAAGCTTTACAGAGTGCACATGCTTTGCCGTGAGTTTTAGTATTAACTTAGCTATGTTCAGAAAGTATTCTTCATGTTTTTGTGTTAGCTTCAATTTTTATGGCATTAAAACACAAGAACAAAACATTAAGGTACATGTGGACTCAGACAACAAGTAACAAGATGCAAACTTTGAAACTTAAAAAAAAACGACTGCAAGCACTGGCTGCAAAACATGGAATTGTTTTGCTCTTTATTCATCTTTGCATGAGTTTTCTGATTATTCTATTGATTTTTCTCAAAACTGTTAACATTTTGTACTAGAAGTGCTTTGGGGGTATATGAGAACTCCACATCTATTAACGAATTTCTTGCCAAAAAAGTGACATTTTAAAATATATTTTTCTTTCAAAAAATCAATAAATCATTTCTACTGGCTTTAATAGAGATCAAACAAATGAAATCAGCTTTTATTTTATTATGAAATTGACATTTTCAGCACTTACCTGGGAGACTGATATGAGGTTTGTCAGATCATTTGTAAATTTTAGAATTTTTATGTAACAGTGTTTTATATAAAATTCATGATAATTGCCCAGGGATGGAAAATGCTAGGCAGATCTTTCTTTTATGCTCTTTCCAGCCCTCCAGGCCAACCACAAGACTGTCTCATTATCTGACCTGTATATTCATCCTGGGCCCTGGTCACACCTCCCTCCCTTAGCTAACTCCTACTCATCCTTCAAAGTCAGTTCAGGACACAACCTCAGCCAACTCTTCTCTACTCTCACCGCACTGCCCAAAGAACCCTCCACATAACTCTAACCACAAGCACTTTTACTTTTGATTTGCTTGTTGAGCTCATCTACTAGACTATAGACTTCACAAGAGCAGGGGCCAAGCCTGATGTCTCTCTTATAGCTCTGGGGTCAAGCATAGTACCTGGCATAGAGCAGACAGTCAATGATTATTTGTGGGACAAAGGAAGGAAGAGAGAGGAAAAAAGGAAGAGAGGAAGGACTCATCAACTTTGACTATATCTCAATACGTGCATCTTCTATGTGGCTGCACGCTAAGTTTATAGAGGTCAGCTGTTTACATGATTCCTCCACTCAGTTCATCACTACATCAGTCAACAAGCATTTCCTGGCACTTACTTTCACAAAGCATTTTTCTAGTGGTCACTGTAATGGAGACAATGTAGTGAATTATACAGGTATACTTCCTGATCTCATGGAGTTTCCATTCTAGTTAGAGGAAATAACCGCCATGATTTGGTGTTTAAAGGTAGATGCAGGCACAAAAGGAAGATAAAAACAAATCACAGGTGCTGGTAACAGCTACTCATTTCTTCTCTTCTCCAAACCAAAGAAACTTGCAGTGTGTTTAGACATCTTGGACCAGAGATGATCCTCTGGTAACACACCATGGGCCAGTGGAATCCTTCCCAATTCAGTGTCACATAATCAATAAATCCTAGAATAAAAGACTTTGGATCTATTAAATGTCACCAAAGTTTAGGAAGTCACCTGGGTTTTGTGAACCCTTGGCAGAGAAATGGAAAAGCAGAGATTATGTTTCCAGCTACCATCTGTCAAGAGACTGCAGCCAATCAATCAGCTCACATTTCAAAGCTCACTTTCACCCTAGGAGTAACCAGAAGAGTGAATCCAAGACATAATTAATTATTCCTCAAGGCAACTGGACATACTGAATTCAAATTATATTCCTATAGGAATTAAATGATGATTAAAAAATAAGAATCACATACACAAGCATGTCTTCTGTTTTTCCTCAATAACAATGCCCGAAGGTGAGGGGCAGACTCGCTCTCCCCGATGTGCCAACAATCACTCGCATCTGACTCTGGCTTTTACAAGACATTGATTGAGAGCAGGAAAAACAGTGTAGCCCAAATGGAAACTCTGTTCATATTCTAATCTAGAGCAAAAATGTCCCAGGCATACGGGCGTAGACAGATAACTATTCGAGGTCCCTTCTGATCCTGTGATTCTATGAGCCCACCATAAAATTAGACCTAAGTCACTAACCACATGAAGGTTCCCACTAGGATTACAGGGCCGAGCAGCTGTGTGGCTTGGTGCAAACCGCACAGCCTCTTTGCACCTAGCCCAGGCCCTCACACAGAATGAGGTGACTGAAAGAAATGCAGCGCCGCTCTAACAACAGAAACATTTTCCAGTTGTAACACTGATCCTTGTCCAACAGGAAGTGGCTGTTAACTGCTAAATTAATGTTGGAGAAAGTTGCTGTGAGTTCTTCCTGCCCAGTAAAGTCAAAAGCCGCAAGCCAAGGAAACGATGGACCTGCTCCTGCAGAGGAGCCCATCAGCCCCATTCAGCCTAGGAGCCCTTCGTAAGTGGAGCTCTCCTTCCCTAACGGAAACCAGATGGTGCCATCGAACTTGTGGTGACATATTCTTGACCTCGGGGACCCCTTTACTGCCAGGAGTCGCCCCAACTAGCAGAGAAAAAGCCATGGCTTGCATCTCTGGCAGCTTCTCTTTTCTGTGGTGGCTGGTGAATAGAAAGCCATTCTCCCCTGCCCGCCTCCTTCTCCAGTGAGAGACAAGTGAAACACACTAAGCATATTAAGCAGCAAGCTCAATTTATAAATTATTAGGAACATTATCTCCCCTTGGGGCTTCTCTGAAGTCTTTAATCGTGTGGAAAGGCTTTCCAGTTGCCACGGGCCACCACGTTAATTAAGAGGCCTCAATATGTCTTCTGGGGCTTCTGACGTGAGCCGCACAACCCCTGGGGGCTGGCCCTGCGGTCTGGGTTGCCTCTTGCTGGGGCATCCTTCAGAACCCCCTTCCCACTCTCCCAGGGCCAAGGGTCCAAAGCCCAGGCAAGAAATGAGTTGTTTCCCAAGATCTGATCTCATTACAATGCTATTTGCTGGTTAAAGATAGGGACTAGGCACCCTTCCCTCAACAAGAAACAGACTCTGAGACTAAGAGCCTTCCAGGTCAGGCCGCTTGACCCAACGAGGCTATGAGCATGTTCTTCTCAGGAGAAAATGCAACTTTATAGCTTTTTACTTGATAAACTAATTAAATTTAATTTGGTTTTATTTTGTGTTTTTCCTAGGTCTAGAAGGCTTAATCCTATTAGGTTTGATCACTGTCTTTCTTCTTTAACCTGGGCAGTTTGTCTTCAATCCCTTTACGAGACTCGAGGAGTTTCATCTAATGAGCCGGGAGCCCTACAGGGACAGGCTGGAGGCCAGTGTGCTGGAGTCAGCAGGGCTATTTCCAGTCGTCCTTTGGACCTTTTTATAGAACTGCTTTTTTGGGTCTTGAGATTTTTCCTGTCTCAGACCCTTGACTTTGCTGTCCCAAAGCAAAAGCAAAGGAGTGCATTTGTCCATTAGCCACTTAAGACTCTCTGACCATGAGCAGCTTGAGTTACCTGTTGTTTGCCTCAGTGAGAATGCGAAGGCCAGGCAGAACTGGGTGAAGCAGGGTGACAGAGAAGCCACTTGCCATGGGCTTGCCTGCCAGCGCATGGGTCCCTTAATTGCAAAGACCAGCCCACATCTCGGCAGTGTGGGAGAGCAGTGAGGAGTGAGGCCACCGGGGCAGAGCCAGGGTCCTCCCATCCCTCTGGATGTGAACGGAACAATCTCCTGCAAGATGATGGTGCCTAGTCAGAAATGATGGATGGGACCCCAGTGAGTGTCATGTGTTAAGAGGCTGGCCCACATATAACCCATATGTGGCGGGTGTGCATGTGCACACACGTGCACAAATGTCTATATTATGCATGACAGGCAGGCTGAGAGATAAAAGGGTCCACACAGAAGCAAAAGCACTCTAGGTCCCTGTCTCAGCAACCCATGGGCAGAGCTGCATGAGATAGGCTCCCTCCGTGAGCTATTGCACCAGTCCTTTAAAACTTCATAAGCCAAGCATGAAGCAATAAATAAATATGGCCAGCGGGATAATTCTCAATGCCTATTCTTGGCCACGTTCCTTTCCTCTTTTCCTCTTTGTTTTTATGCAGTAGGTAATCGTGATGAAATGAAATAATAACAATAATTTGTTCCATTAGGACAAAACATTAAGGAAATTATTGAAGAAGTAACAGAAGAGGCAGTGGGCACAGTATATACTAATGACCATTAGACTTCACTCCTCTTTCCCTCTGATCGTAGTGAAGTTATTGAGCCCTTTCCAACTCATTTCCTCAAAAGTCAGGCAGCCCGTCAAGGCGGGGAGAGGAGGTCTCAGGGAGTTCAGAGCTCCATGGGGAACAGCTGGGGCTGAGAAATAAAGATCCGCAATATTAAAAACTAGTCATCACTGAGGGCAAACCTAATGCAAGGCACATGTGGGGATTCCAATCACTTCAGATAAAACAGCCCATTACAGAGTTGGGAAGAGAAGGGGAGGGAGAGTCGAGGTGTCAGGGTTTCTCTGACTTTGGCACACACTCATCAGTAGCACTGTCTGAACCAGTGAAGATCGAGATCTGCTTCCTCCCCAGCCAAAAACAGAGATGGGCCCTAAAGGCTGCACCATTCAGACACGCCTGCTGGCCAGGGTGTGGGTGGAAGGCCTTTCACACGGCTGTGCTTGGCTCATAGTCGCGTCTCACACACACAGGTACAACTTGATCTGCATGATGTCTGTTGAGCCAGGCTCTAGTCAGGTACTCAGGGACCCTGCCCAGGTCCTCTTTTACAGTAAAACTTCCAATGGCACAGTCCTTATACTGGGAGAGGTGAAGACCACATAGCTGATGGTTAGTTTTGTGAAGATTTCAAAGGCCACGAATCACTATGAAAGGATTAAGCAGCTCTCAGCTTCCTATAGCAATTCCATTACATATGCTTAATTCCTCCGTATTTTGTTATCCTAGTCCTATGCTGCCTTGATCCTATAGTATTAGTACGATAGAGAAGGAATACTGACAATAACTACTGTTTGTTAAGTGCTTACCATGTGCCAGACATCGCTCCTAGTGAATTATATTCATTATTTCATTTAATCCTACCAATAAATATAAGTAGTAGAAATTACTATTTCCATTTTTAGATGAGGAAACAGAAGATCAGAGTAACTTAAGTAACTTTCCCAAGTTTGCACAGTAGTATGAGGCCAAACCAAGACTCAACCACTGACATTATTGATATTGCTTTATGACCTTGTCATGAAGGAAAGAGTCCCCCGCTGTAGCCTGAGCCCTAATTACCCAACTTCCCATGTTCTCTAAAGTAAACTTTGGACTCCCTTGTTCTTACACCTAACTCTTGGGTTATACAAGTGAGGATCCCCAAATGTCTACACTTAGTACTGTCTATACTGCCTTTCCCAGATTCCCCCAATCTCCTTCAGGTAAGCTTGATCGTTACATTGGCCAAATGCAAAGCTTCAAACAATAATTTAACCAGTATGGCCACAGGGGCCATACTTGTCAGACTGTCATTTTGATACAGGCAGGGGACCTCTATCAAGATATCTGTTCTTGGGTAGATGTTTTCTAAAGTGAAATCGACTGTCTTCAGAGTTTCAGGGTACAGACGCTCAACCATTTCCTTGAGAAGAGTCTGAGACACGTGCACACAGACTCGGCTCTCTCTGCCCTGTGTAAGCCGTGCTCTGGGATGGGAGCCCTAAGAGGAATAGTGCGTGTTCTCCACAACAGAGCAGCACGCATATATGACAGGCTGGGGAGAAATGTGGGACCTGACTTTCAGGGAAATTGGGAATTGCATTATAGTCAGGTCACCGCCCCTGCCCCCTCAAAAAAAACAAAAACCCTGTGCTGGCCAATAGATTTGGAGAAGATAGGAGAAAGCCTGCAGTTCATATTTTGTATGAGAACCCAAAGGGTGACAATGGTCATTCCTGGTGCAAGTCATTCAATGTTGATCAAATGCAGAGGTTAACAACACTTTTCTACTTTGGTTTGTGTTCATAAAACTCCTCCAACTAGTAAGGGATTTGACCCACAACACTCCACATTTGAATCACAAGCCCAAAATTCAAATGCAAACCCTGGGGAGAACAATGAGCACCCATGGTCACATCCCTCCTAACTCTCCAGCTGTGAGCTGATCTTGGCAAGGAAGATGCATATTGGAGCCGAAGAATTGCAGCAAAGGGAACAGCGAGGAAATTGAGGACTGAGAGGAGATGCTGACGTACGAACACGATTAGAGCGTCCTATGCCAAGATCCCTTCCAAGGCCCCCGCTCCTCGCCAGCCGGCTTTGCCTGCCATCAGAGCGTGGAGAGAGGAGGAGAGACTGGTGGTCAGAAGAATCTTCTCTTGGGCCGTGTACTGAGTGCCGTGGCTCTTATTTCTGCCTCTAACAAATTATTACATTTCTCTAGAACTAATTGAGCATAACCCTGGAGAAGAGGCTGGTCTGCGAAGGCAGTCTCTGAGTGAGGTACTGACACTCTCATTACGGCAGGCTTCGTTCATTAAACCACCAGCTCCAGCCTCAGCAGCATATTGTCTTCAGCTAATTATGTTTTTGCTGGCAAAGCTGTTGTACAAGTCTTCAGATCCTTCTCATCATTAATTTTAAAAAACAAACCAAAAAAAAAAAAAACCCAGAAAATCACCTAGCTGCCCCACTCTGCCTCCTCTGTCCCTGGCATCCCATAGCCATGGGCTTGGTTATTCTGGTTTCCCAGCCTTCATGACTCGTGTTTGACTTTTTCTGGAAGGAGGAAAAGGGGGTTGTCACAAAGAGAGGTAGAGAGCTCGCCGTGCATGCTTGATGTCTTCACGAGCTGAGCATGGCTCACTGTGTTCCCCATCAGGCGCCAGCCACTTACACTAGGACCTTGGGCGCAGGCCCAGTGCTCTGGAGCCAAAGATAGGCCAGAGCAAAGGGAAGCTGGATGCTGAGCCCCAGCCCCGCCAACCCCCACAGAAAGTGACAAAAGGCTGAGCGCTGCTATTGTGTGTCAGATTTTGATTTACCGATCAGTGGCTCGACCATGCAGAGTGAATCCATAGGTCAGCCAGAGACATTTCCATGCTACAGAGGCAGTCAGGGGTTGTGGCTTCCAAGGCCACTGATGAGGCAGACATCACCCCCGGCCAATTGCCTACTCCTGTACCCGTTTCCCTGACCTCTTGGGGCCATTCCTGGGCAAGCTGCAACACCATTACAAATTAATTTGTAGTGTAGCGTTCACAGAGCTTCATATTTCTACGTTTTAATAGTTGGGATTTATTTCTTCTACTCAACATTCAGCTGTATAGTAAGGGAGAGAAGGGGAGAGAGAGTAGGGATGGGCTGCAGGGCTTGGCTCATCGCCAGAGAGGCCAAAGTTTGCCACCACATTTTTATTGTATGATTTCAATTATAGGAAGTGCCGTACTACCTAGGGAATGGTGCAAAACAAAGTCCCTTTTCTTAGAAACTAAAGTGCTAATTTTTGTTTTTATTTATGTATATATTTATACTTACATTTATATCTCTGTTTCTGCAGAAGGACTGCAGGTAGGACGGAGAAGTTCTTGTTAACGCCATTCTCTAACAGGGGAACTGAAACTTGGCTTAACAGGAGGACCACACACTGTCAGGACCCACAGCTGCCCAGTTTCCTGTCACCACACCATGACAGTGAGGGCCACAAGCTGGGCAGTGTACTCCTGGCGCCAGCCACTACTCCATTTTTCTCTCTCTCTCCATCAAGAAAGCGTTTCAGGATGCAAGTTGAGTGAGAATTAACTTACTATAGGTCATCTGAAACTTTGACTCCCCTCTAATGAGAAAATGCAACCAGTCACAATTTCCAACACTTTCCTTATGATTTTATCAAAGGCACCTGCCACATCTCACAAATGACGGGGTCACACCAGGTATCATGACACTGCGGCATAGGTGTGAAAGCAGGCCGTGAGGACAGCAGACAGGAAGAACAAGGAGCTGCAGGCTTTGCCCAGAAGGCTGGGTCAGGGATGGCCAGGCTCCAGGCTCAGGGAGGGGCTCGCCTCATTGCACACGTGGTCTCACCCGGTCCTCGGACCACATCTCGGAACACTTGAAACTAGAGTTCTTACTCCGAAAAACTTTCACAGTGATTTTGCTCAGTATCAATTAAAAAATTATATTTATACATGCACATATATACACACAGAGAGAGGGAGAGAGACAAAGAAAGACAGAGACAAAGAGAGAGAGACAGAGAGAGAGAGATGATCTTGTGACCCAGCCACTTCTGGTGTGTATGACATTCTTCCCTGAGGTTCCTGTTCCATGAATAGGTGAAGGGAGGAAGTGGGTGAGGGTTTAGTGAAGAAAGGGAGCAGCAACAAGAGAGAAGGCCTGAATAGAATATTCCACCAAACAACAGAGCACATGTATAACTATACAGAGGAAAGTGCCCTGACAGTCACCTGGCTCCCAGGCCACTGACCACACAACCTCTCTGAGCCTCAACTTTCCATTTGTCTGACGTGCTCAGCCTTCCCCACAGGGTTGTCCCTTCGTTCCCGAAGTCCTCTTGGCCTCCTAGCGAAAGGCCCTGCCCTCTGGGAGGACACGGCGGAGTGCGACCCTCCAGGCAGGGCGCACTCAGGGCAGACGGGCCCATGCGCAGATGGGGGTGAGGCAGGGACACCCACCGGGTGGTGCCTCCCGGGGGCAGGCAAGAAAAATGTCTTAGAGGGAGTCAGGAGACAAAGCCGAATTTTTAAGAGAGGAGGAAGACGTGATCCCACTCAGAGGAGAGGAAAGACATTTTAAGGCAAAAGGCCAGCGTTGGTAAAATCGTAGAAGTGCTAAACAGCAGAGGAGGTCCAGGACGTAGGGGAAGCTTGAACACAGAAGGCGAGGGGGGAGGAGAGGAGAGTCAGGCAGGAAAGGTTGAACGCCTTGGGAGTTAGCCTGCCCAGGGGAGGGACCTACTCAAAGCTCTTCAGCAAGAAGGGCCTTGTCCGAGCTGCATTTCATTAGGAGCAGCCTGGTGATGGCGAGAGGGCCGTTCTGAGGAGGAGAAGTCAGAAGACAAGAGTGAACAGGTGGAAACCCTGCGTCAGTCCAGTGAGAGGCGAGGGCCCTGCACCAGCACAGGGAATGGAGAGGGAAGAAGGAGAGAGATTTAGAGACATGGAAAATAAAATGAGCAGAGCTTAGTGAAAGAGAGGGCATGAGAAAAGAGTCCCACAGCCATGCTGGGCACAGGGACATGAGTCAGGGGGCACAGAAAGCAGGATCTGGGGTAATAAGAACAGATAGGAATGCTGAGATCTATCTGTCCCCCCCAAATGAAAATGCTCTGTTTATGCAGAAGATTCTCAAGTGAAATGACTTAACAGTCTTTTTCCTTTTGACTGTTCTTTCTCTGCAACCCTAGTGACCTGGAATAATTAGCTACGTAAGGCAGCATCTTACATAGATGCTGGTGAACATTTCTGGATGCAAAAACATGCCTTGGAATGCACTTACAGTATCACAGAGGAATAGTTACATGGCCCACTTCTCACTCTCACTTTTTTTCATTAGATGAAATCAGGTGAAAATGAACATCAGAATCAAGTCTGATGCAAGAGGCAAAGGAGCTCTCAAAGGGCAGCTGCCGGAGGGGCTCAGAAGGCAGAAGGAAGCAGGAAAGAGGAAGAAGTCTCCAGGGCTTCGGAGAAGAGCCTGTCCCTCCCGACAGCCGGGGCTGGGGCATCTGCTCCGCCTCGTCCTACTCCGGACGCTGTCCTGAGAACCAATGAGGCCACCTTGAAGGGACCCGGGAGGTCCCTGCAAGGCCCGGCACCGCTACCCAGCACAGCAGAGCCCACCAACCTTTCAGGGGTTTTCCTTCCAAAGCAGATCTTCCCCCATAAGGTGTAACTCCTGTCCTGGGAACAGGGCACCCGGGCAACTAAAGCAATCATGCCCATGAGAAAGAAATATAGAAATTCCTGGGCTTGCTGGGAATCACTCTGCCTCTGGCTTCACCCCAGTCGTTTTAGGCAGCAGGATAAACATCCTCCTGTAGAGTACTCCACGTCCTCCAGCGGTGATTCTGGGAGATATCTTTTTCCCAGATTCCCCAGAGCTGGAGGCCAGAGTTCCTCTTCATGGTTTGCTCCCTCCCATGGTCGTGGGGCCACTCCTCTGAGTCCACCCCTAGGAGGCCCCTGGAGCACTTCCTGCTGGCAGAGGTTGAGGGTGTGTCCAGACTACCTGGAGACACTGAGGCACAGGGCTGGCTGCCCGCAGGTCAGCAAAGCCAGGGCACCTGCAGAGAGGCCCCAGAGGGCCACGTGGAGGGTGCACAGAGACCAAACTCCCACAGGACCAGCCAGAGGCTCGCAGTGGGAAGTGACAGCTGCTCCCCAGGATGGATCTTCTTCCATTCAACCCACCACTTTCCCCACGGACCACCATCTCATGCCCATAAATGGGGGGAAAAAGCAGAATTGCCGCAGGCAATGGAAGAAAGTTATTTCATGTATTCTTTTCAAGTTGTGTCGCCAGGGACTGCTGGGGTCCCAAGTGCCCTTCACTTTCCCGTTCCTAGATGTGAGAGCCAGAGGCAACCTGCAAGGACAACCAGCCTGGGCCTCCCAAGGCACAGGGCAAGCCTATCTATGTGCTCCTGGTGCACGGCGTGCCAATGGCTGGGGAAGGTGTGGAACAGCTCTATGCTATCATTTATTTTTGTAAAATATTATTTTTCCTAACCTGTATTGAAATAATTAACTGTAACATCAAATCCATGATTTTATTGACATTTTCATCTCAGATAAGGCTAAAATAACTTTACTCTGAAAAAGCCATTCAATTTAAATAAAATTATTCAGAAAATACTGATATAGATTGCATACAAATGCAGCAATAAAACATGAATGCCTAACGTTTTGAGAACACTTATCTCACCGAAGCCTCTCATTTATAAACGAGAAACCTGAGGCTCAGGAAGGTCCAGAGGCTTGCCTGAAGTTTTACAGGCTCTTGCAAAAAAAGGACTATAATCAGATCATCCTGACTTCAAATTTAGTCATCTTATGACAACATCAGGCTCTCGCCAGCCTTGCTGTCATCACTGCAGAGAGGAGGACACAGTCTACGTGAGCACGCTGGGTTTCAGCCCGTGTCACTGCTGCGGAAGCCAGCTGTGAGCAGAGCCCTGGCTGGGGCCTGTTGGTGCTGCCCCATGCCAACCCCAGCTGGAGTCCAGCGAGGGTGATCCTGCCCAGGACAGGCTGAGGACCGAAATGCTGAGGCCACTTGCATCCTCAAGTGTTGCGGAGAGAGGGGCTGGACAGACACAGCCACCTGAAAGCTCAGGGATGGCGACTTGGATGTATACATTCCATGACATTTAGGGAACAAAAAGAGAATAAAAGAGGGATGCTTTAACATCACTCCTAGGATGCAGAGCCTTTCTGAGTTTGTTCTGTGTGACAGCTCACTTCACTTTGTAAGAATATGTCTGAAAGCCCACAAATGCCAAAATCTGACATATTCACTCTTAGAAATCCCAAGTGCATGCACATCTCAGGCCAAAAGGCTTCCATCTTCTTCCTCAGACAAAATAGAGGAATGCAGGAAATGAAGGGTGAATCCTTTAATAAGCATCTGGTGTGTCTGATCTCCCACACAGATCTCCCATACAGCTCCATCTTCTTCCTGCTACTGGGGAGCAGAACTCACAGCTCAGGCCACCCTAAGCAGTTACACTAATCCTAAATGCTGAGATCGGGAGCCAGAGCCCAGCAGGTCCCAGACATTATTCAGGGAAGCACCTGCTGCTGTCAGCCATAGTACATATTAATAAACTGACATCTGATTCATCCCGAGTTAGAAGGCTACTTGACTCATCTATTGCTATTCATGGATGTCAGCAGCAGCGACAGAGGTATCAGAAGAGGGGATTCCTAAACAGCAAGGCAGCAGCAAGAAGCACCTGACCTTTCCAGATTCATCATGGCGACCCCTGTGCAACCTCAGGGAGCGCTACTGACGTCAGCCTCTCACACAGATGATGCGTTTAATGAACTGTAGCAGATACTTTAAAGTGTCACAGCTGATTTTATAAGCCAAGGTCTAAAAATGCTTTGTCCACCCTGAGCCTTATTAGCAAGACCAAGAGCCACCACTGACTCTTAAAGACACGTATCAGTCCCCACACAAACCAGCTTTATCATGACTGGAAGTGTAATTCTCCTTTAATTTCTATACATTTATATTAGGCATTATGCTGTAAGGGAATATTTTAATATATCCAGGCATTTCATAAAATTCTACTGTGTATGTCAAAGTTGAAACCTAGTAGGAGCCATCAGCCTCACAGGGGAGAAAAAATAGCATATTTGCTAATAAGTACCCTGTTTATACTTCCCTTGTCAAGTCTAAGCATAGTTTTGTTTTCATCAACATCTGTCTTTGCTAAACCCATCAGTGCCTCTCAGGAGAGACTAATGTGCTTGGATTTCACCTGAATTTGTGAAAACCACATGCCTTGAATTTATAGTAAGAACAATCTTCATCAACGCCTGCTGCAAGTGACAATTATAATCAACCTATGGGGCTCTGGCTGTAACTAGCAAATTATTATCTTACACATTGTAAACAGGATCCTAATGCTTCTACCAAGTTGTTAGATTTTAACCTTTGTTTAGTCTCTGTAGACAAATTGAGGAGAATGTACTAAATCAGGGTCAGCAAACTCTGGCCTCCAGGCCAAATGTGACCCACTGCCTATTTTTATAAATAAAGTTTTATTGGAAATGGTCATATCCATTCATTTATATATTGTGTATGGCTGCATGGGAACTACAGTTGAGTAGTTGAAACTGAGCTTATATGACCTGCCAATCTGAAAATGTTTACCATTGGTCTTTTACAGACCCCTGGCCTAGATAATTTTCTGCCATTGTCCATGCAAGTGTTCTCTCCGTGGTTATAAGTCTGGCTACATCTACTGTATCTAAGTCTAGTTTCTCTTCAGCCAGGGCCCATGGGCATGGGTTTGAGGCAAGATTTAAAGGTAACCTCAGGCCTGTGAAAGAATCCCAAAACTTTAGAGAGGAGCAGAGGGTGAGGGAAAGACATTAGAGAAAAGATAGTAGCACCAGAAATCAGAATCTCTGAGGTTTTCATCAGTGTTGGCTGTGAACATCACCCACCATGCTATGCCTTATTTCCCGTGTTGTGAATGCAAGTAATACAATCTTTATACGGGTCAATATTTGGGTAGGAAAGGAATTCCCATAATGACATCATTTGGATTGATTAAATACAAATAAATTAGTGAAGTTCTTTTGGGGAAGTTGGAGCTGGGATTATCATTCTAAATCATATGATGCCTGCTAGGAAACTCTGTAAACGATAAAACAAAGGTGGCCTAACAAATGCCCTAGATGTACTCGACTGCATCCTAGTAATGGGCCTATTCTGTTGCCCCGATGTTCCTAATTGACTTGGTTTTTTCCCTGAACACAATCCTCTAGGACTCTTGTGAGAGGTTGCTATGATCCCAGCTGCTTTTCTAGCTCCCTAAGGTGGTAGGCCACTGGGTCACGCACTGCATGCAGAATTGTTACAGGCAGCTTGCATGACACACCCTCCCTAACCACACGCCCCCCACCCCCACAAGAGTCTACCTAGCTAATATCTACTGAGCACCTCCCGTTGGCCAGGCAATGTAGGAAATCCTTGTGAGAATCATCTCATATAACCATCAAAACACCCTATGACATTAGGATTTATTATTATTCCCATTTTTTGGATAAGGAAAGTGAGTTTAGAAAGATTAAGCAATTTTTCCAAAGGGACTAAAAAATCTAGTAAGTGGTATAACCAAGACTTAAATTGTTTTCTATAATAGCAAAGCCCTTGCTGTAAACTACCACACTAAAATTGAATAACGTAGGAAGATGTTTTATTAGTGGTTCAATCTCATTGCTTGTTATTGGTCTGTTCAGGAGGTTCTACTTCTTCCTGATTGAGCCTTAGGAGCTTGTGTGTTTCCAGGAATTTGTCCATTTCCTCTGTGTTTTCTAATTTGCGTGCATAGAGATTTTCGTAGTATGTGGAGATGATGTTCTGTATTTCTGTGATGTCAGTTGTAATATCTCCTTTGTCATTTCTGATTGAGTTTATTTGAGTCCTTTCTCTTCTATTCCAGGTTAATCTAGCAAAAGGTCTATCAATTGTGTTGATCTTTTTAAAGAACCAACTTTTTGTTTCATTGATCCTTTGTATTTTTTTTTTCCATTTCATTTAGTTCTGCTCTGACCTTAGTAATTTCTTTTCTTTTGGGTTTGGTTTGCTCTTCCTTTTCTAGTTTCTTGAGACATGTCATTAGAAGATGACAGATCAGATGCATTCACAATTGAATTTTACTGGACCTACAAAGAAGAGTTGGTACCCACACTGCAGAAATTATTAAATATTAATAACATTGAGAAGGAGGGAATCCTGTCCAACTCATTCTATGAAGCCAGTATTACCTTGATACCCAAGCCATGAAAGGACACAATCAAAAAGGAAAAATACAGACCAATATCCCTTATGAATATAGATGCAAAAACCCTCAATAAAATACTAGCAAACTGAATTTAACAGCACATCCAAAAAAATAATCCACCTGGGCTTCATCCCAGGGATGTAAGGATGATTCAAAACATGTAAATCAATAAATATGATTCACCACAAAAACAGAAGCAAAAACAAAGACCATATGATCATCTCAGTAGATGTATAAAAAGCAATTGACAAAATCCAGCACATTTTCATGATAAAAACCCTCAACAATTAAGGCATAGAGGGAACATATCTCAAGATTATAAAAGCCATATATGACAAACCCACAGCCAACATCATATTGAACGGGGAAAGGTTGAAAGCATTCCCACTAAGAACTGGAACAAGACAAGGGTGCCCGCTGTCACTTCTATTCAACATAGTGCTGGAAGGCCTAGCCAGAGCAATCAGGCAAGAGAGAAATAAAGGGTATCCAAATCAGGAAAGAGGAAGTCAAACTATTGCTTTCTGCTGACTATATGATCTGTTTTTGTTTGTTTGTTTGTTTGTTTGTTTTAAGACAGAGTCTGGCTCTGTTACCTGGGCTAGAGTGCTGTGGCGTCAGCCTAGCTCACAGCAACCTCAAACTCCTGGGCTCAAGCAATCCTTCTGCCTCAGCCTCCCATGTAGCTGGGACTACAGGCATGCGCCACCATGCCCGGCTAATTTTTCTATATATTTTTAGTTGGCCAATTAATTTCTTTCTATTTTTAGTAGAGATGAGGTCTCACTCTAGTTCAAGCTGGTCTCGAACTCCTGACCTTGAGCGATCCACCCACCTCAGCCTCCCAGAGTGCTAGGATTACAGGCGTGAGCCACCACACCCAGCTATATGATCTTATATCTAGAAAATCACAAAGATTCCACCAAGAGACTCCTGGAATTGATAAATAAATTCAGCAAAGTCTCAGGTTACAAAATCAATGTTCATAAATCAGTAGCATTCCTACACACCAGTAACAGTCAAGCTAAGGTCAAATTAAAGACTTAATACCATTCACAATAGCTACAAAGAAAATAAAATACCCGGGAATATACTTAACAAAGGAGGTGAAAGATCTCTGCAAAGATAGCTATGAAACACTGTAGAAAGAATTCACAGATGACCCAAACAGATGGAAAAACATATCATGCTCATGGATTGGTAGAATCAACGTTGTTAAAATGTCCAGACTACTGAAAGTGATTTACAGATTCAATGCAATCCCCATCAAAATACCAACATCATATTTCACAGACCTAGAAAAACTAATACTACACTTCATTTGGAACCAGAAAAGAGCCTGAATAGCAAAAACAACCATAATTAAAAATAGTAAATCTCAAGGCATCACATTACCAGACTTCAAACTACACTACAAATCTATAGTAACCCAAGCAGCATGGTATTGACACAAAAATAGAGACACGGACCAATGGAATAGAACAGAGAACACAGATATAAGACCATCCACATATAGCCAACTGATCTTTGACAAAGAAGACAACAACATACACTGGGGAAAAGAAGCCATATTCAATAAATAGTGCTGGGAAAATTGGATAGCCACATGCAAGAGAATGAAACAGGATCCCTATCTCTCACCACTCACAAAAATTAACTCAAAATGGATAAAAGACTTACATGTAAAGCATAAAACCATAAGAATTCTAGAAGAAAATGTTGAAAAACCTCTTCAGATATTGACCTAGGCAAAGAATTTATGAAGAACACCCCAATGGCAATCATGACAACAGCAAAAATAAGTAAATGGGACTTGATTAAATTAAAAAGCTTCTGCAAAGCTAAGAAAATTATCAACAGAACAAATACACAACCTACAGAATGTGAGAAAATATTCACAAGCTATACATCTGATAAAGAGCTAATAACCAGAATCTATAAAGAACTCAAGCAAATCAACAACAACAACAACAAAAAACCAAACCCATTAAAAAGTGGGCAAAAGATATGAACAGAAGCTTTTCAAAAGAAGATAGACAAATGGCCAATAAACATATGAAAAACTGCTCAACATCACTAATCATCAGGGAAATCAAATTAAAACCACAATGAGATATCACCTTACCCCAGTTAGAATGGCTTTTATTAAAAAGTCCAAAAAGAATAGATGCTGGCGTGGATGAAAAGAGAAAAGAATGCTTATACACTGTTGGTGAGAATGCATATTAATACATCCTCTGTGGAAAACAGTATGGAGACTTCTCAAAGAACTAAAAATAGAACTACCATTTGATCCAGCAATCCCACGACTGGGTATTTACCCAAAGGAAAAGAAGTCATTTAATCAAAAAGACATCTACAAGTGAATGTTTACTGATGCACAATTCACAATTGCAAAGATGTGGAATCAACCCAAGTGCCCATCAATTCATGAGTGGATTAACAAAATGTTGTACATGTATACAATGGAATACTACGCAGCTATGAAGAAGGATGAATTAAGGCCTTTTTCAACAATTTGGATGGAACTAGAGACCATTATCCTAAGTGAAGTATCTGAAGAATGGAGAAACAAACACCACATGTACTCGCTATTAAATTGGAACTAACTGATGAGCACACGTGTGCACAGAGGGAAGTAAAACTCAGTGGAAACTCAGCAGGGGGGAGGGCGAGGAGAAGATTGGCAGAAACCTACTTAATGGGTACAATGAACACTATCTGGGTGACAAGTACACTTATAGCCCTGACTCAAGCATAATAAAATTGATACATGTAACCAAAAACATTTGTACCCCCATAATATTAATTTTTGTAATAAAATAAAATTCAATAATATATAACTTATTGTCTTTGTTGGCTTCTCAATGACCCGTGTCTGCTCAGAGCCAAACTCAGGCTTCTTTGCAGTGCTTGATCTTGTTGCCCAGCTTTCCCTTTACCTTTTGAAGTAGCTCACAGACCTACCCACGATAACATCTTGCCCACTTCTCCATGTGTCTTCTTAATCTTTAAGTGAGAAGTTTCTGCTCTGTTAGCTAAATAAGTAAAATTATTCCACAGCCTGGAAACCTGGAGAAACCAGCCAACCCTGATGCCACCAAGTAGGAGAATCTTGTAGCGGAGTAGAGTCTGGAGTCAGGTACACTTGCTTTGAATCCTGGCCTCCTTCTCAGGGCATATGTAACTTTGGCCTCTGATTTACTTTGTCTAAGTCTCAGTGTTCGCGTTTGGAAAATGGGGGAATTAATACCTATTTTATAAGATTGTTATGAGAATTGATTGACATTATGCATGAAAATGATCCATGTAGTCCTGGAGTTAGAGTGAGGGCTTAGCGAGCAATAGCTTTATTGCTATGAATATTGCTGGTTTTTAATATTGATTGAAACCCAATCAGGGTTTCAGGAGATTATGGCTCCTGCTTTAACAAGAATCTTCAGGGATTTTTGGAACTAAGTACTTGAAAGTAAATTGTTGGCTTCTATATCAAGTGAGCTAGATTGCTGTACAGAATATTACATTAACATGTTAAAAGACATCAGTATCCTTTTGAAAATTTGGCCTCTTAGCTATTTTCCTTGCTTTCTGGAGAGAGGGGGACAGCTTAAGGCCTCTATGAACTTCGGAAAAGAGAAGAATAGAATTGCAAAGAAAATGTAAAGAATGGAAAGGAATGGAAAAGAAGGTAGACATTCCACTTGGCTCTCAGTTCTGCTAAGGGCCATCCTCAAATATTAAATATTAATAATATGATTAAATGCTCCCTGAAAGCAGAATCTTATTTATTTTCTATGTAGTTAGTATCTTTAAAAACACTGAAGTCTAAAAAATATTGATAAATGAAATAATCACTATCTGAATGAATGAAAGAGTCAATGATTCTTTTAAATCAATGATAGGTCAATAACATTTAAAAACACTTCTAGTTTCTAAAAATTCCCTGCAAAACATGAAAGTATGTGTATGAAGAACCCTAAGTTTGTTCCATGACTTTCACAATATTCGAGTTGGAATTCCCCAACTACCCACTTCCCATCCCTGCCAATAAACCCACTGCCAGCTGTGAGGTGGTGCAGCCGAAGCCAAGGTTAGCAGGTGGGATGAGCCACGCTGAACAGAATCTGAGCTTCTGGGTGCAGCTACAGAAAGATGTGTGTTCCGCAGTGGTTGTGGGTCCTAGTGCTCATAGAGTTGTTACTGTCAAAGTAAAAGTGGGGAAAAGTGTCAGAAGAGTCCCAGCAGTCAAAAGTCAACAAAACAACAAAAGCTGGTAAAGACACATGATAAATATTTATCAGGTACTCACTTTGGGCCAGGGGATGAGTTGGGTGTTTCTCAAAAGACAGAATCTGGATTTTGCTAGTGCCTTGATTCAAATCCTGACTCTGCAAACCAATAGTTGTTTAATTTTGGATAAGTGACTTAGCCTGTCCAGTCTTCAGTTTCCTTATATGTAAAATGAGATAACAAACCTTACTTTATGGTATTGTAATGAGAATAAAAAATAAGGTAATATCTATTGAAAGCACTTAAAACAGTGTCTGGCACATAGTAAGTGCAAAATAACATTGCAATAACAATGATGATGATGATGATGATGATGAAGTCTATTTTTGATTCTTTGAACATTTCTACAAGTTAGGTCTTCGTATGCTTGTTATACTGAACAAAGAAAATGTGAAATCATAGTTTTTCAGCCTCTGCTAAAGGAAATGGCTCTCAGCTGTGCCAAGAGCAGGAACGTGCCATGTAAGCTCATCTCCCCCCTACAGCCACCAGGTTAGGATCACATCTACCTATGGGACAACTTGAAACAAAAAGCTTTCAACAAATGGGAACTCCAGTAACAAGCTAGAGCCACCTGCTTCTTTCCCTAATGAGTTGGAATGAGGGGTGAAAGCAAGGAGCTTGACAGCAGTGGGAACAAAGTTGCAAACACGGCAAAGTAAGAGAAGTCAGGATGGGTCATGAGTGAGGGGACATGATAAGTACATGGAACTTCCAACATACAAAGGCATTGAAATGGAGCACGATGTATAGAGCAGACAAGAGAAAGAAACTGCTCATAGCAAGAGGAGCAGCAGAACAGGTGTGCAGAGCCACGCCACACACCATGGAGGCTGGGGCTGATAAGGTAACTTGGATCTTCAATAGCCTTCCAGTTCCAGACTTCATGAAAATCTGCTTTTTGAATTTTTTTTTCAATTAAGAGAGTACTGTTTCCTTTATTTCCATATGAATTTCTATAGTAAAACTCCATTTCAGAGAAGGCCTAAGTGGACCTCCATTCTCTAAAACTAAAAAGCCTAACCAGTGTGTTCATTTTGTAGAAGAGATAATGAAGCTTCCAAAAAGGCCAGCAAATTACCTAAAGCGGTAAAGCCGGGATTCGAAGCCACTCTCCCAACTCTAAACCCAGTCTTTCTTTCCACTACACCCTAGCTGTCACTTTACTGGAATGTGGGAGGGCACCAGACAACAGCAGAATACACGGACAACTGAAACAGCTAGTGGACTCACACACACTTGTGCCTTGTGCATCTGAGCAAGAGATGCGGGTCCATCCTGTGGTGCCAGTGAAGGAGGTTTGCAAGCCAAACTTTAGTCGGCACTTGGCTTAGCCCCTAAATGGATCCTGGCATTTCCAGACTTTTGCACATCAGTCTTTCAGAGACAAAGAGCAAAGAGGTTTTGTTTCAGGGATCTTACTGATTATTTTAGGAACTACCCACCATTTTTCTAATGGAAGAGAAAATACACAGTGATGGCAGGTGGGCAGTGTGACCAGTAAGTCAGTCTAGTCCCATGATGGATGGCTTAAATTTCAAGAAAAGTCTTCCTTGAACTGAAAGAAGATCTGTCTTTTGGTATTTCCAACTTACTACTCTAGTTCTATATTTTTTGGTAACATGAGACATGTCTAAATGCCTCCATTTGTTTCTTAAAGATCAGGAGGACTGGATCTAATAAATTAGGGCATCCTAAGTTGAATAAAACAAAGAATATCAATTGACCATAAAGCTGCAAAAGTGACCTTGATTAATGAATTTGCTAATGAATTTTTGTAACAGGTTTGCTGAAGGCAAAAGGTACTGACAGAAAAAGCATCTAGCCCCCTCTCCTGTGCCTATGTACACTTAATAAGTACCTAATGATCTTGATGACGCACAGTGATGGCCACCCTTGGAACTGCTCTTCTCTACCCTGGCAGGGCTCCGCTAGTGGCTATGCTCTAGGAGTGAGAACATGCACATCTCCAACCAAGTCACATGTGCCGTGCAGGCAGCTGGACGGAACTTGAACGAAACAGTGAGAGCAAGGATAGGGGTTTGGCGCAAAGTTGTTATGCAGCCCTGGAAACATGATCCTAGAGGCCCCCATCTGTGGTCTTTGTGCTAATTCAGCCCTAAATGTTACTTTTCCAGAATGGACCTTTCTAGAATGCTCATTCTATCTGCTGAACATTGGGACTCCATAGTAGCACCTTTAACTTCTTTTGTCTCCCAATTTTGTTCTCTACATTGTTTCTCCCAAGAGTGAACTCTGTACCTTGAGCTCACCTGGGTCTCCCAGAAACAGGAATCCTGGTTCAGGCTAAGGCTTCTGATGGAAGCCAGCAGTTGAAGGCCAAGGGTGCCTGCAGGTTCTGGCCGATGAGTTTGACACAGTGGGCTAATGGTCCTGAGCTGCACCCAGGCTTGAGTGATGGGATGTATTCACAGAATGTTCAGGGGGACAGACCTCACAAAGATTTTTTTCCCACAATTGTGAATTATGACAATTATGCCTAAGAAGGCTGAACTACAAAAGATATTCTCTACCAGTGGGAGTCATTAATACACAAAAATTATATACACACACACATACACATATATATGTAACTGAAGCATTTTTGAAAGGCTGCTTGCTATGAAAAATATACTTAACCAACCTATATGCATATAGGAAATCTATTAACACTTTCATAATTAATTACAAAGATGAAATATATAGATAATACATTTAAATTCTATTATGCACCATTAAATTCCTTTGCATACTTTAAGCAGAAAAATGTAGATCATATGGTAAATTAGCAAAAGTATAACATGGAATTTTCATCCACATAGAGTCTGAATACCTTATGTGAAGTCATATTAAAACCTAGTCTTCTATGGAGTAAATAATTTGCCTTATAATTGAAGAATTTCTTGACTTTGAGTTTAAACTCACACACACAGTTTTCATTTACTGATTCTGCTTTCACTTGTCTAAGAGTTTGCAAAACAGTATCCTTGTGTACTTTCATAGTTCTGAGTGTCAATTATCTTGCAAAATTTGAAATAAATCTCTTCAGCCAAGTTTGAATCATGCAGGAGGTTAAAACATGTCGTTTGACCCTCAAAGCAATAATGTAAGATTTCAGTAGGGAAATACAATTATTCTATGCAAGGAAAAAATAGTACCTCTTTGGAAAAAATAATTCAAACATTTTAGGATGTGATTGAAAAATAAGAAAAGCAAAAGGTTTTTCAAAGTTTTAAATTGCCAAGCTCCCAGCTGAGGTATTGGTTTTCTGCAAGCCCATGATTTCACTGATGGTAGATTTATACTGTGTACCATATAAGAGAGGACTTGCAGATTCTTATCTGTACGATGTCATAAGGATACAAAAAAGGTTTTCTTTTATTTCTCATTCTCTTGTTACTTATAATTTGTGTTTAAAACAAAACATAGTCAATGCAAAATATAGAAATGAACAGTGGCCTCTGCACTGAGGCAATGTGGATGAGAAAAGTATAAATAAAAAATAAGAGAAATGTAAACTTTTAAGTTTACAGAAGCATTATGCACATATTAGGAATATTTGGGATTACCAGTTAAGCTTTTAAATACACATTTTCTTAACAAGAGAGGAAAAGTTGGACATATTTCATGTTTTGATAATAACTTTAACTTTCCTCTTCTTCAAATTATACTATTTTGATCCAATCTGAAAACTGCATCAATATTAATTGATAGAGTTAATGAAAAATAGCTTTGTTTCTGTTACTTCATAACTAACAGAGTTTGGGTAATAAGATTTCATTTAAGTGCATTTCACTGCACAAGACTGTTACAAGTCAAAGCATTTTGCTATCTTCTGACGTTTATAATGCTGTCACCCAGGTGCCTCAAATAGCTGCCTTCTTTACCTCCAAAGTATATGGTATTATGTGTATCAGATAAAGTCTACCAATCCTTGAGTATCTTAAGAAGAAGCCATCAGAGACTCTAAGAATGACAGCTTCAAACAGGATACCCTCAGGCTTGATTTCTAAGCTGAGGGCAGATACACAACTTCAGACTTTGAAACTGTTTCTAGCGTAGAGTCCTAAAGGTAAGGAGGCCGTGCGTGGGTATGTGTGTAGAATGGGGATGGAGGCGAGGTGAGATGGCCAGGCAGGCTGCATTCGGCTCCACTGACCAAACCGTCTTTGACAAGGGTGGGAGGGAATACTTACATCTTCAGTTCACCCTGGGATCCCTGTCCTGAAGAAGTCAAAGGCCTTCCTGCATTTTTCATGGAGATGTGGGCCTGTCCACTTCCAAGAGGCCAAGCCAGAGACAACATCAGACTTTCCCACCCTCACCCTTTGCCTATGCCCTTTTAACCTCTGTTTCCTCCAGCCTGGTTGAAAATAAGTTAGAAGAAACTAACTTAAAGCTGAAGGAATAATCTCTTCTGTTTTACTTGGAAAATAGAATGTTGCTGTGGTCTGCCACGGGTGGCCAATGGCACATGAAGGAAAGAGCTCAGAGACAGGGTTAAGGCAGACTCTGGCGCTCTCCATGTCAGCGCCCACTGTCCATCAGTCCCTGCCCAGGGGATCTCTTAAAGAACATTAGTGATGGTGGGCTTCTCACAGGGGCTGCTTTATTTTAAAGGTACAGCCTATTTGCTAAAACCCTTTGGCATTTTTGACCAGCATAATTCTACCTTCAAGTCCGCTCACCTCCACCTACACACACATGCATGAACACACTGCTCTAGAGAACTCACTGAAGCACATCGCTCTGAGGATGAACGGTAGGGTCTTTGCTGCACTGAAGATGTGACGCAGCAACCAGGACAAGCTTCACACTGTTTGTCTTTCTGCAGACCCCCATACTATGCCCCAGACCCCCCACTGAACTCCTCTTCTGGAAAACAAAAGGAAATCCAAACCAAACAAAAACCACCCATGACCACAACTGCTTCCCACATTGATGGCAGGATGTGAATGGCTGGTAGGAAATCATCCCTTTTTTTTTTTTTTTTTTTTTTTTTTTTTTTTTTTTTTTTTTTTTTGTTTTTTTTTGTTTTTTTAGAGACGGGGTCTCGCTCTTGGTCAGGCTGGTTTCGAACTCCTGACCTTGAGCTATCCACCCGCCTCGGCCTCCCAGAGTGCTAGGATTACAGGCGTGAGCCACCGCGCCCGGCCTCATCCCTTTTTTTAATCAGACCATATTATAAATGTGCGGACAATCTGCCTCTACATTTGTCACCTAGTCAATGCCAGGACTGATTCAGCTGACTTACCTAATCTCACCACTCTCTGGAAACTACAAACTACATTAAAGAAGAGAACCTTTCATGAGAGAGGAAGCACTGGTCTTTGATTAAGATTATACAAGTCCTATAATTCCTATGCTATAAACCTCAATTAATTTGTCAATATGAGGCAGAGCAATCTCATTTATTCTCCTGCCTCTGGCTTTATCTGGATATTGAAGTTTAGATTTGCTATTCAAAGACTCCTTTCTCTACCATATAGTTTAAACAAAGTGTATTGTGTACATGGAAGTAACCTATCAAGCTAGTTATTTATGGGGACAATGGCTGAGGAAGAAATGAAAGAATTACATTCTGAGATTTTGTCAGAAATTTTACGGGGAGATTTTCCATCTCAAATTTTTGGATAATGGACATTTTTATATATCTAAAATATACTTGGTTTCTCTCAGTCTCATGTACAAAACTAAACAGCATATAGTGATAGTACCAGACCAACAGATGAATTAAGGTTTAGACTAAAATCTGGGCTGGTTCTGTGCTCTGTGCTGAGTTTCCTAACGGTGAAATAGCACATGCCCTTGTATACACATGCCCGTGGAAAAACAGCCTGCTGGCATGCCCAGCCTGCTGTCGTGCTACCCTATGAGCAGATAATGTGTTGGTTTGTCAATACAATATTGATACAAAAAATATTAAATGAAACAGGTATTTTCTCTCTCCACTGGGAAATTCATTGACTTATTTCACAAATATTGATTAAATATCAACTGGTGATACATATACAAACACAGCAGCACCAAACAAAGCCCCGGCCTGCCTCTGCAGCACTCACTTTCTAGTGAGATTCTAGAACACAAGTTCCTGGAATTTTACAAAGAATCTCTTCATTTTCTAGGCTTCACAGTTTTAAATAGAAGAGAGGCTGGTGGGGAAGTTCCTGAGCTGAGCTGGAGAGAGGAGCAGGTGCCCACGGACATGGCCGTCATTGTAAGAGGAGAGAAGCCCAGGTTGCAGACCTCATGCTGGCTGGGAGAAGAGGAAAGAGGACTCGGTAGCAGCAAGCAGCTTGGAGATTCAGTTATTCAACAAATATTTATGGCACAACTATTTAATACTTTATAATATTCAGATATACTAATGTTATCTCTGATTTGTAAAAGTTACTCCGTATCTGAGCATCTTTCTAGAGAGAACAGTTGGGGAATGGTTACTATGCAAACAGCTGCGACTTTTACTTACACCACAAGTGGAGGCATTTCCCACAAACAGGAAATTTGCTTATGAACATGCTCAGTGGTCATTATGGGCTTGGGTATTACGATGTAAAGCTACGTCTGTGGCACCAAGACTCACTGTCAAGGTAACAGAAGCGGTGGCAGAGAGGCTAAGGCTGAGCTGCTCTTACCATGACGGAGATATGGAGGATCCTCAGCTCCTCTTCTGCGGACTCGTGCTGGGGCTCTTCAGTCGGGTCCTGCCCAGGGAGGCTCGGGGCACCATCTTGGTGATGGATGTGAAAAAGCAAAGTGCCATTCTCCAGCCACTGCTGCCTCCAGCGCACCAGAGGGATGTCCTCTGTGTTCCCTGAGATCTCTAGAGGATAAACCACAGGCACAGGTAAGAATTTGGACCGGACCAAGTTTTACACCTTCCCAGCCACTGGTACCAATTAGTCAGTTTTGTCTGAAGGCAACAACGGGCTCCAACTGTATATAAAGCCAGACTTTACTGCTGCTCCAAACCTCAAGGAAGGGAAGAGACCCTGAGGAGAAGAGAAGTGTCCCCCATAGACTTCCCACCATAAATCCGAGCCAGGCTCTCACCCACTGAGAAGAGCTCCAAGGTTAAAATTCAAGTTCTTCCCCTTATTTCTATGATCAATCGCATCTTTTACACAGCTCAGTTTGAATACCTGATAACCCCCTGAGGTAAATACAAGGTTGTTTGTCTCTTGTAAATTTGAAAGTGTGAGTTCTCCAGCAATTTCTCCTAGACACACTAGTAAATTTACCAAGGAGAGAGTTGGTAATTACGGTGCAGAGAGCCGGCATTTATGGAATAGTCCTGGGAGGTTACCGTAGAGCCACTGGGGCTGACAGGTTATTTCTAAAACCACAATCACTTGCTGCATAGTCCACTGGAGATGTTGGATAACTTGCTGTGACAGGTAAAGTAATGTTTTAATTCCCTTTCATTTTTCTCCTCAGTTTTGCAGAGCAGAGGTGGTGTGCATGAGCAGGGCGGGGAAGAAGTGGGCCCTTATCACAGACACACTCACCTGCTTCTCAGGGACCTAATTCAAGGTACTGGATTATCATCAATGGATTAATAGCAAAATGCCAAAACCTGCTTCACTTTTGCACTGTAGTAGGTGCTAAGCCAATGTTGCAGAAGTACACTTTGTATACACCCCTCTCTCTTATCCCTAAGCACTATCGTATCAGAGCTCTGAGACATCCCACAGTAGAGTAACCTGACTAACCACAGCCTCTCCCAAACTTCATTTGGCCCCAGGCCATTTATTCCTTAACAACTAGTCCCACACTAGGGAACTAGTATTTTGCCGAACACACTTTAGCAAACCATTGCTTTATAAAATCTCATTTTTTTTAATAGTGTTGTTTCTTCTCCACAAATGTATCACCTTTGACCAAAAACAAAATTCTACAGACATAAAAAAGATTTAATAAGACACTTTTAGAATGTATTCTCATCAAGTACCACAATCATAAACAGGAAAGCAATTTTAAATATTTATGGAGTTTATAAATATCTTCCAGTATTTGTGGGAGTGGACAAATGATGTTATTGAGTGATTCAATCATTCATTTATTCAACAGAGGGGAGCTGGCCGCTGGTCCCGCAGGGTGGGGCTGGGAGGGCTTTGCAGGAGCCACAGGTCATCAGCCTGTCCCAAAAGACACTGACATGAGTCCCTCCCTTGTCCCACCATCCCACAGACCAGGAGGGAGGGTGAGTGGGCTGCAAACACGCAGTGATCATAGCTCTCCTTCATCCTTGGAACCTCCCCCTCATCACCTAGAGCACTCAGTCAGCCCTCAGGGTGGCTAAGCTCTCGTGATCTGGGGCGTGGCTGGCACCAGCACCCAGGAAGCGGCAGTGGGCAGCAGCTATGAAGATGGAAGACCCCCGTTTCCTATAGGCACAGCCCCGTTTGTTAAGTGAGGTAGGGACACAGGCTTCCCCATGAGAAGGAGCTGCCTTTCCGCTAAGGACGCTTCCAGATTTCCAGGTGAGGTGAACCCTCTGGGCGTTTCTCTGCGGGTGTCCGGTGGCACGGCAGCAGCTGGCAGCTCTCCAGAGGAGGCCCGGCAGGCACAAGCCCCACTCCCCACGCGGGCGCTGGCCCTGCCAGCCACTCCCCACGCCTTCACATCAAAGCCTTGGAAGCACACCCTCCTCTCGCAAGTCAGTGCAGTAGAAACCAAATGTCTCCTCACCACAGACACAAAGATCATTAGCAGTCACAGCTCCTAGTAGAGCACCTAATGGCATCATTAAATCACCCAGGGCAGCACAGGCCCAGCCTCCTGCCCACATCCGCTCCACCCCGGCCCGGGGTTTACTCCGAACACATCTGGGTGTTACTCCGTCCTTCCTATAACTATTCAGAAGATCTCACACCTCATACCTCTAAAGCATTTAACAAACCAGATTTCTATTTCCCAGGAGATCCTTATCAAGTAGGTCAGGCTCCTTACCTCTGTTCTGACAGTGGAAGCAAAGGCAAGGAAATACGTAGACCAAGGTCATCCCAGTCTGACATAAAACAGAGACTGAGACAGATGGACTGTCAGATCCCCTCCACCCCCAACACACACGCCAGACCACATGACCTCAGAACACGCATGGAGAGAGGAGGCACTTGAGTGGAAAACCCACGTGGTCTTTCAGGACCCTTTATGTTGCAAAATTTTGATTTTTTTGTGCAAGATCTTAGTATGCCATGATTTCTTTTAAAACTGGGATATAATTCACATACCATAAAATTCACCCTTTCAAAGTATATAATTCAACAAAGTTGCACAACCACTACCACTGCCTAATTCTAGAACATTTCATCAGCTCAAAAAGAAACACCATATCCATTAGCAGTCCAAGACTTTTCATGAGGGGGAAGGTGTTCTGCTACAGTGTCCTAAGCATGGTGGCACCAAGGAAGGAATAGGGCACGGGGAGGGGGGTTGACAGAGCCCCATTTGGAGGTGGGCTGAGAGCACGAAGTCTCTGGCCTTGGCTTCCAGGCCAGCCTTCCGAACCTCTCCTTGGGTTACTCCTGCCCATCCCTGTGGATGTGAGATCATGATTTGGCCCTGATTAGACTCACCATGGAGGGCAAAGGGCGAAGGAAAGAGAGCACCATGCTGGCCAAGGGTGCATGCCATCTTTTAGTTTCAAGATAATTACCGACTGATAGCTCCTTCCTTGGCTTTTTTCCCTCTCCTGGCAAGATCTGACATAGAAGTGCTAAAATGCTAAACCAGGAACTTATTTACTTATGCTATATCTGCCTGGGTCAAGCAATAAAAAAACCACACAGGGCACAGTGAATGTCTGGTGAATTTCTTCACCAATGGGTCCGAGACCACAGCTTGGAACATCAATGTAATCATGCTGGTCTGGATGTTGGCAGAACAGCTCAAGAAGAAGAAATGCTCAGAAGCTGCTTTACCAATGCAAGCTGCCCTGAGACTCACAAGAAGCAAATTTGGGAGGTGATGAAATCATTACTGCAGTTCAAGGCCTGCTGAGGGTCGTCAGTGAGGCTCAGAAGAGCCTTGACCACCATGGACTGAATAAAATAAGTGCCCACAGGATCCTACACGGCATCTCAAGACACCACAGGTGGCAGGAGCACCGATGCCAGCATCGCACTGTGGGCTGAGACCTCTGGAAAGGTAAAGCTGTCCCGACTTGTAGCACATCCCTTGTTTCCCTCCGCAGACCCCACATCCCTCAGCACCTCCCAGAATCGTGGAACTGCCTGGAACACAAGGAAACCAGGGTCTTATTTGTTCTTATAGACAGTAAGTACTTTTGGAGCACACTATATTTGCCACATTCAGCAAATTGTGCTATGTGGTCCCTACTCTCAAGGAGCTTTCAATCTAATAGAAAACTAAGAACAAGTACTCTAAGAAGTAATGGCAGTGCTGAGTGAGAGGGTGGAACTTGGCTGGGCAAAAGCGGATGGGAAAGAATAAAATGGGGAAAACTGTTGGAGAGGCAATTCCAGCTGAAGAGAGCAGTGTGCACAAAGGAACAGAAGGGTAATGCATGTTTGCAGAACCACAGGAGGTCTTGCTAAGCGGCAGGGGGAGGCCTGGGAGAAAAATAGCTGAGGACAGAGGCTAAAAATGCAGATTGGTGTCAACTGTGAACACTGTGAATGCCAGTTTAAGGAGTTCAGAGCTAATGGAAAGTCACCCGCAGTTAGTTAAGCAGAGGAGTGAACTAAGCCACAACCTAGAATGGTCAGGAAGACCAGGAAAGAGAATGGCATTCAAACCGGACTCAATCGGCGTCTCACTACGACTCTGATCATACAATCCGCAGAGAGTAAATTAGTGAACTAGGGCTCAGGAGGCCCAGGCATGGTCTGAGAAACCATGAATGAGTTGCCTTGGTTTGAGTTTTCTCATCTATATAAGGAGGATCTGTGTAAAAGAATGTCAAAATTCTGTTGTAACTTTGACATTCCATGGTTCTAAGTCCAAAAGGGTGTGTCTCACAAGGCTGCCTTCCCAGATAAGTTCAATGTCTTAGATAACGTCCAACCCTCTCTCAAGTTTAACCTGTACTCCACCCCTCTTTTCCTTCTGCACATAGGGTGGACAGGCTTGGGAGGATTTGATCAGAGCCAGGCCCATCTTCACACTGGCCACAGGCTGGTACAGATACATGGCTTCTGAGAAAGAAATCTTAGAACTTCTGTATGCGATAGAGAACTAGAATGATGACACTTTGGGCAGGGAAAGCCACAGTAGAGCATAATCTGGAATAGGGAAAGGCAGAGGGAAGGAGAATGACATAAAATCACGTTTAAATTAGCCTTAGTCATTGTTCTAATGTTAGCTTGTGGGCTGTGAGTTTTTAGCATGTCCTCTTGTGGGGTTAGCTTAGGACACCTGAAACTCTGCTGCAAAAATTCTTCTTCCAGGCATTACAACTTCCCCACACCATCCAAGAGCCCTCTTCCTTCTTTGGGCATCCCGTCATGCTGAGATTCCCTGAGTAAACTGAGCTCCTAAGAAAACATATCATGTCAGAATCAGAATTTCCCCAAAATACAGCTTCATTGAGGACCAGATCATGATGCCCTCTTTCAAAGAATTTGGCAATTTAAATGTGAATATGGATTTGAACTGGGGAAATTCTCAAGGTCCTTCAATTCACCAAATTGCTCAGAGTGGCTTAGAGCAGACCTGGCATTTTGGGACCCTTTTTCTCTCCTGGAGAGGCTGAGTTTCAAGCTGAACCCAGCTGAGGAGTAATGAGGTTGCTGTGGTTGCCAAGGTCAAGGCAGGAGGAAGCATTGACCAGTCCGTTTTCAGCTTTGCGTCGAGGGCACCGGATGAACCGACCTGCACTGCTCCAAGGTTGAGGCTGGCAGCTCTGAGGGCCACTGCTGACTACTGCAAGGCCTTGCTGAGAGCAGGATTTTCAAACTTGCTGTTAGTCTTAGAACCTTGCCTCTAAACCAAATCTAAAATACTTTCTGAGGGGGTTATCCAGATCAGGGTTAGAAAAGATTTGGATCAGGTGGAGAACAAATAAAATCTTCTACTCTGGAGGGGCCCTGGCACTGGGGGATTGGAGGATGTCCATGGGTTATTACCTGTGCTTGGTTGTTTTTCAATTTTATTAAATGTGGTGTTATGAATAGCCCTATATTCTTTGTGAAAGAATTATAAGAGAAAAAGCACATCTTTAAAAATAGCATCCAGCTACACCTTTGCCCTATGCTATCTCGGTGGCCATTATGAGTTTCTTTATGTGATAAAGATTCAGCTCAGAACTTTAGTAGTGATAAGCCTACCATCTAAAATTAAGAATAACAAATGGGTCTTGTCTATCAGATAGTGACTATCATTAAGGTTACCAAGGATAGGCCTATGATAGAACTACCCCCCTTTTCTTCTGTTCTTTTTTTTTTTTTCGCTTTTCTTTTTCCCCCTCTAATTTCGGGGTTTGAAAGATATTAATGGTAGGTCTAGTTTCCCACATGGTTTCGTAATGGTCTTCTGGCTGAAACTATTAACAGTGGTATTAACTTTCAACAGCTTTGTAAGAAAATAACCTGCTTAAGTCAGGGGTTAATAGCAGTAGGGGATCACTAATTATCCTGCAAATCTTCACCTTAGTATCAAACGTGACCCAAGTCTTTAATGTCTCTAGAACGGCATCCTCTAAAGGCCCTGACTTGTTTCATAAACATAATGACAGCAGCACATTAATGTCCTGGCCATCTGTGAAGGAAGACGAGGGACAGACAAAAACTGGACAAAGGAGAAGGATGCAGAGAGAAAGGACAAAGTCAAGAGAAGTGAGGAAATGAGACTAGCCAGAAAAACAATGGCCCTTGGGCTGAGTTGGCTGGACCTCCACACCTCTCACCAGAGGGACCATCTGGTATGGGGCTCTGAACTGACACAATCCTATATCCCAGAGTGAAAGCCACATAAAACAGGGCAACCTGCTGGGCCTGAAGTCAGCCAGCACAGATGTCAGGAACACGGATCATCTGCATGAAGTTTGTGCCTATCTAGGCCTGGCGAAGTAAACGACAAAATGGGAGCTAGCACAGCCAGGAAATTCTTTTGTGAAGATGTTCAGAGACCAACTGGGAGTGGACCTCTCATTGTGGTTCCTGTACTCAACTCTGTCTGCCACGGAGCTGCTTCCTCTCATTTCATTCCCACTCCTCTGCCTCCAAACAGGCTTCAGCAATGGCCGTAAAACTATGTGTAACAAAGGTTTAGAGCAAAATAGCTTAAAATTTCAGAAATCTCTCACCCAATAGAAGCACAAGAGGTTCATTTTCTAACTAGAACCTTCTTAACTTGCTGGGATTTGGAATAGAAATTTTTACTTGTGGCCAAGTGAAGGATAATTGAATTTCTATATCCCCTGCTTGGTGACATTTGCCCTCAATGGCAAAAACAACAGAGACTCAAAGCATAAATGATACAGTGATGAGAAACGGAATGGTAGATTAGAGAGGGCATTGGTCAGGAAGCCTAGAGAATGGGGCTGCTGAAATCTCTCTGGAACTCACTTTTCTTATCTTCGGATCATGGGATTAGAAAGTCTCTCGGAACTCTCCAACTCTAACCATGTCATTCAATGACACAAAACCAGACATGACACTTGGCTCCACTTAGACCCCAAATCAGGTGCAGGCTGAGTATATTTCTGAATGCCAACTGGGTACCAGTCTCTGCGGACGTTTTTGTAAATCAGACTTTTCTCTTGGAGTTTGGAATGTTTCCAGTTCAGTCCAGTGTATTAATTTATAGGGTAAGGATTGGCTGTATTAAAACTCAAGAGAATGGCCTATTAAAACTCCAGTCGAGGGTCCCCAATAAGAAAAAAACCATCCACATATAAATGCTTTTATATGGTTTCCCATAAGCTATTAACCTTTGATCAATTATGTTTATCAGGATAAGGGTAGCCTGATCTCTCGGTGGCCCCACCAATATCCCTTTATAGAGCTATACTCTAAAAATCAGAAATGTTAACTTCCTTGAAGCTGCCCACCCACCCACTTCTCCTTTTCCAGAAGAGACTAAGATAAACTAAAATGAACCAACACGGGAAGCAGAAGTGATGAGAGAAAGAAAATAAGCACCCCAGAGAGTCCATAATATGTTGTCTCCGGGGGCAGTTGGGGGTGGGAGCTGGAGGGTGGCTTTTATTTTTTTTTTATTTTTTTATTTTTTTTATTTTTTTATTTTTTTTTGAGACAGAGTCTCACTCTGTTGCCCGGGCTAGAGTGAGTGCCGTGGCATCAGCCTCGCTCACAGCAACCTCAAACTCCTGGGCTCGAGCAATCCTCCTGCCTCAGCCTCCCGAGTAGCTGGGACTACAGGCATGCGCCACCATGCCCGGCTCATTTTTTCTATATATTTTTAGTTGGCCAATTAATTGCTTTCTATTTATAGTAGAGACGGGGTCTCGCTCTTGCTCAGGCTGGTTTCGAACTCCTGAGCTTGAGCGATCCGCCCACCTCGGCCTCCCAGAGAGCTAGGATTACAGGCGTGAGCCACCGCGCCCGGCCTGGAGGGTGGCTTTTAAATCAGCCTTGATGGAAAGCAGTGAAGCTTTCTATGGATGCTGCTGGAAGTAGGTCAGTCTGCGCTACTCTGTGCTGGCATGAATAGCAATCGAGCAACTACACGAACATTCTATTTACCTAGCCATGGAGATGAAAACATTCCTGTGGGGGAAGAATGCAGCCAAAAGGTTCTGACACAAGCAGAGAGATGAGGAGGCATTCAAATGGCTTGTGATTTCATCCAAAATGATTTGCTTGTTCCTACCACCGTGTTTCTCTGGATCTTTTCAAACCTCTGTAAAGAGTTTATCCACATGATACTCATTAAAGTCTCATTTGAAAGGGAAAAAAAAAGCCCAAAGCTCTTTGAAAAAGGCAGGGTTATCTGAGCCACAGATGTATTGGTAAAAGGATTTTTTACATATATCTATTTCCATTCTCCACTGCCACTCAACTGACCTTTGTAAATTGAGATAACGGGACGCATTTAACAAAATCTGACATCAAGCAAGATGGGTAATAATATTTAAACTCCATAATGTTAAAATATGTATTTACAGATCATTTCATACATCATAATGAGAATAAGTCATTTTGAAGGCTGAGGTTTTACAATTGGAATTCTGATTTGAGCTTTGCAAGTCTTTGGGGTCCACGTCCCTGTAGTGAAGAATTGGAAGCAACATGGACACCTGGGCTTTGGAAAGCTGGAACACTGGTCGCAGGGAGAGTACAAGGAAACTGCCTACGAAGCCCTTTGAGAGCTCTGTTCACTCTAAATCCCCTCTCTTACACTCTTGGTCTTTCATTAACAAAGAGTTTGTATTTACTATTATTCTCTGAGCCTGAACTATTTCAGTGATTTCCCCTCTATGGCTTTTGCTTTATAAAATGAATGGAAAAAGAAACTGATAATGACAAAATATCACCTATAAATGACTTGCAAAAGGAGAATAAATAGCCTGTTGTCATCTTAAACAATCTTGATTCATCTCCATTTCTAATTAGTCCTCATCCGCTTGTATTTCTGTTCTATCATCTATGAATCAACTCAACAAGTAATGATGTACCCATTATGTACTGGCCCTGCCAATAAGCTCTTTCAATATTCATGAGCTAACTTAACCCTCAATGACCATATAATGTTAGTATTTATATCCCTATTTAACAGATGAGAAATTTGAGTTCCAGAATAGTCAACCTACTTGACAAACTTCACCCAGTTAGTAAATACTAGAATGGGGAGAGGGACCCAGGTCTTCTCGTTTTAAGGCCACTGCTCCCTTTCACTGTCTCAACATCCATTCCCTTATTTTCCAGATCTCAATCTCAGGATAATGCGAGCAAAGTGCTTAGCAGTATCTGGCATTTACTGAACAATAAACATCAATATCATCATCATCATTATTAACTCTGTGTTTGTTGTTGTCATTATTAATATCACTCACATAAATCCTAAAATTGAGCAATAATCTTAGGCAGACTTAAGCAAATAAATGGCTCCAGCTGCATAAAAGTCTTCATCAGTCCAGGAGCTGTACGTCCAGGAATCAGCTCAGTTCCAGTTGAGGAACCTGGGCCAAGTCATATTTGTACATTTCTGTAAGTGCTCGTCAGCAAATTGAACATTTTTTAGATATCTGATAGAATTCCACTTATACCATCTTTGCTTTAAGACCCAGCCACAGGGGCTTTCACAGAGTGACGCCATGCTATCTATGCCCATCCAAGGCTGGCATGCCCCAGGGAGCTTGTTGGCAGGCACTTAGCAAGACACTCATGAATTAAAATGAGCTGGTCCTTCCAAAGAGACCTGGGAGGGTTAACTGTGGTCAAGGAAGAGGGGAGGAGCAAATGGAGGCAATATTAAAATAACAGCTAAGCTTTCTTCAGTGGTGAACGGAGTTCTTCTTTGCAGACTATCTGTATAAACACCTGCTATCATAAATGCCAGAGGCACTGCACTCAAGAACCTTCCATTCTCATCGTCACCCCGGGAAACAAGGTTTTCCATCGAATTCCCACAGACGTGTGAACTTATTAACGCATTGCTGACCACGAACACTGCCTTCGTGGACATGCACGTGGTTTGGGAACCCAAGGCTGAAGGGCCAGTCATTTCTCCAGGCTCTTCCCTCTAAACCATTTTCTTCCATAGAAAAGGGGCCTAAGCGACCTCTATGGTCTCTTCTCACTCTAAAATTCTCTGATTTTATTTTATTTATTTATTTTTTATCTCCCTGTGGTCTGCAATTGCTGTCATGGGGGCTGGGCCTCAAGTTCCTTCGAAGTGAAGATGAGATGTGGTAGTAATCTTAGCTCTCTGTCTTGTTATTCAGCCTCAGAAAGTGGAGTGGAGAGGGAATCCCACAAAGCTCAAGCATATCAAGAGTGCACTGTCACTCCTGTGCTACAACTGGCAAAGGCCTTTCTTGTTTT